>JAPKLX010000169.1:84211-186402 GCA_026898415.1 Leonotis leonurus | reverse complement strand
CCCCCCCCCCCCCCCCCCCCAACATTCTTTCTCCCTCTCTTTGTAACGCAATACCGTCTCCTTCTCCGCTGCGCCGATGCTCAAACCCACACCGCTCAAGCCACTACCCTTAGCACCATATGCCCAAACACCCATGGGAGACTCCGATGAAGAGATCCCACAAGAAATTCAGGTAAATATCTTTCTCTTATACATAATATATATTTGTTTACGGTATGCACGTTTTTTGTTGTTTGTTCATGTTTCTTGATGTATTTTAATGCGTTATTTGCATAAACTGTTAGATATTAGTCTTGTGAACGCAAATAGTGCAATACCGCCGGAAAAAACGTATCTACCGCACGTGTGCATGACGCGCGGTAGATACGTTTTGTACATTATTTATGGGCGGTATTAGGCTGAAATATAAGAACATAGTTTTGTGAATGCAATTATATAAATACCGTGCGAAAATATACACATACCGCATGTATAGTTCAATCGCGGTAGCTACGTTTTGTAGGCATTGTGCGGGCGGTATTTATACCGTTAGCGTATACGTATTTTTCTCTTTCGAAATATATATATAGCGCAGTATATACCCTAACGTATAACATGTAACTTGGGATCTAATTAGGTGCATTTGTTATTTTTTACACACAGTATTTACATAAACGTGTTTAATTATGTCTTATATATTTTTATTAAAACTAATTCTAAATAAATATTTTGATTATGTAGGCATCGGAGCGTCCGTAGTATCGTAGGTCCGACTTTATCCATCGTACATCAGTACCGAATACATATTACAGGATTAATTTATTAGAGGAAATCCGAAACACACTTCTTGAGGCCGGGGGTGATGATCTGCTCGATAGGTTTCGAAATGGGCCTTTCGGACATTTTATAGGGTGGACACCGGGTAGAATTTGTTCTGCAGCGCTACACGGCCTAGCCTCTCGTTGCATTTGGTCCTGTGTCGGTATTTGGTTCCACATCAACGGGAGGGATGTTCAGTACACGGTACAGGAACACACCTTGACCACGGGGTTGAGATTTGGGCCCCTTAATTTCGACAGCACTCATCCTCATGATCCTAGAGGCCTTCAGCTTTTCGAGATGGCATGCAACGGCGGCCATTTATCTGGAGCGGATTTGCTCAGGCACTTCCGGAAGCACAGTATTCCCCAAGAGGATGACTTGTACGTAGCCTTGGCCCACGTGCTGATGGCATCGATATTCATCTTCGGGCATGACGCTCAGAAGATAGTCTTCCCATGGCTGTGGACACTAGCTTCAGACATGGACTCATTCTACGAGTACCCATGGGAAGCACATTCGTTCAAGATTCTCCAACATTATATGAGAAAATTTTTGAACAATTCGATATATCATTTCTATGGTCCTGCTTGGGCGTTGATGATTTGGGGATTTGAGGTGATTCCCGGGCTGGGGATGGCTGCTGGGAAGCCTCGTGGTGACGGATTATATCCAAGATGTCTTCGCTGGAATTTTCGAAAGACTCCAGATCTTCCGGCATCAGCAGACATCCAGAGTTGGTCAATTGAGATTTGATAAGCCGACCATTCTTCGATCTTGACAGACAGAAGATATCGTACTGATTTTCGGCTGCAATAGACATGTACTCGATACAAAATTTCAAGTTCGAGATTGTGACATAATTGTTCGAGAGACTTGCTATCTACTCCTGGCCACCCATATACATACACTCATCCCAATACCCTCAATATTTCACGTACACGGGTGTGTAATCAGTCATCTACAAATAAAGAATGATTTTAGTAAGATACCAGACGTCATAGGTAACATATAAGTGTTGAGAAACCATCTACCTACTTGAATCTACCAATACCGCTCGCGTAAAGTAAATAAATAGAAATACCGCAAGTTATATTTACTCACGGTAGTTAGTTATTTCTGTGCGGTATTCATATATTCATGTTTGGAATGAAATTACCTACATATATATGTCAATACCCCCCATATATGCATTACGGTTGCAAATACCGCGGGTTTTTTGTACATGCGGTAGAAGCCTTTTTGTGGGCGATATTGGTATTTTCCAAGAGCACAACATATATTACGTGTAAATACGTAAATACCGCAGACAAATATGATACATAGAGAAATACCACAAGTAATTATTGTAGCGGTAGTTGTCTAAAAACGAGAGTATTGAAATTCTACCGAATAAAATGGCTATTATTAGATTATTACCTGATTATTGTCTAATAATGTCTTTAATTTGATGACTTCAAGCAGATTTTCACGACAGATATTGTTGTGATTTTTAGAGAGAGAATGATAAGAAGAGTATAAATGTAATAATAAGGCTATCATTTAAAATATAACAACTTCATTTTCTCGGTAAAAGATAAGATGTAAGAGAACCTTATACAATATTCAATAAAGTGGATATGTTTCATATGTACATTTATATTTGGATATTTTCTAGGTATTATTTTTATAAATTGGGTAAATTTACGTATTAACACTTTTAAATTACTCGTTAAAGAAAAGGAAGAATAGACCAACCCATTGGTAACCATAGATGTGTCTTGCTTTATGAAAGGTCCTCTTTTAAATCTCAACCATGGAATATATGAATTTTATATACTTTAAATAAGAAAAAGGAAGACAACAAAAATCTAAGAACTGATGGTCTGAAAGCATGCCACGTAGGCACACTCCACCATCAAAAGAATCTCTCAAACCCAATGAAACAAGAGATATAGATATCCCAAGATAAGAACCCAACCCCCTTCCCCACCTATATATCCCTACCCATTTTCACCTTCTACATCTCACCACCTCTTGAAGAAAACTAAACAATTCCTTCATTTTCATTATCTCATCACAGTAACAGTCACATTTTCAGCAATGGCCGCCTCCTCAATGGCTCTCTCCTCCCCATCCTTTGCCGGTCAGGCGGTCAAGCTCTCCCCCTCCACCAACACCAACAACGGCCGCTACACCATGCGAAAAACCGCCGTTAAGCCCAAGCCCGTTTCCTCCGGCAGCCCTTGGTACGGCCCAGACCGTGTCAAGTACCTCGGCCCATTCTCCGGCGAGTCCCCAAGCTACCTCACCGGCGAGTTCCCCGGAGACTACGGCTGGGACACCGCTGGACTCTCGGCCGATCCCGAGACCTTCGCCAAGAACAGGGAGCTGGAGGTGATCCACTGCAGGTGGGCCATGCTCGGCGCCCTAGGATGCATCTTCCCGGAGCTTCTGTCCCGCAACGGCGTGAAGTTCGGAGAGGCAGTGTGGTTCAAGGCCGGAGCTCAAATCTTCAGCGAGGGAGGTTTGGACTATTTGGGAAACCCTAGCTTGGTACACGCCCAGAGCATCTTGGCCATATGGGCCACACAGGTTGTGCTCATGGGCGCCGTTGAGGGCTACCGTATTGCCGGAGGCCCACTCGGAGAGGTCGTCGACCCACTTTACCCGGGCGGGAGCTTCGACCCGTTGGGGTTGGCTGATGACCCAGAAGCCTTTGCAGAGTTGAAGGTGAAGGAAATCAAGAATGGTAGACTTGCTATGTTCTCCATGTTCGGATACTTCGTGCAGGCTATTGTTACCGGAAAGGGACCGTTGGAGAACCTCGCCGACCACCTTGCTGATCCCGTTAACAACAATGCTTGGGCTTTTGCTACTAACTTTGCTCCAGGAAAGTGAGAAGTTAGATAGATAGCTGGGGAGAGAGTGATTGCTTGCGTGTAAAGTTTGTTTGTGAATTACTGTATTGGAATATAATCAATGCTGTACTGTATTTCCTAGATTTGCTTGTTCTTTGATTCATTGCTTCAACTTCATGCCAACTGCTTACCAAGAAAATATCTAGAAGGCCAGAAAATATTAAGAAGGGGATTTTCATTCATTATTAAACAATTTCTTGACGGGATTAAAGTTCAATTTCAAGATTTTAAATATTTTTTATAATAGTAAGAGGAAAAAAAGTATTGTCAACAATACTATATCCAATACCTATGCACTTACTTGCCTATTCTTTTGGGAGAATCACTTAACTACTTATAAAAATAGCTAAAAGTAATTTTAGTGCAACATTTTTTGTAAGTCATGAAGATTACACTACAGGCTTTTTTATACATGAGTTATTTCTAACAATAGTCATTCAAAATTAGGTCTCATATTACAATATTCATAGATGAATTTTGTGTTATTCTCAGCAATTAATCTTGTTCAACCCCCAGTAGTTGTAAGATGACATCATGGTGACCCTACTCAAAATTTATTTATGAAATTGAAATATACAAAATTTACAGACTAACGGTCTATATATGTACATGTAGATTTACAAATGTGCTAGTTGAAAAGTAGAAATGAAAGAATTGGAGCTGAGCAGCTTGCAAGCTGATTATAGAACACCCTTTCCGTTGTAAAATTTCAGTATAATGAGACTAACTCAACCAAGGTCAGGTTTAATTTCTGTTCCTTGCTTTGGCCACAGACTTGTGGTACAGTTCCTCATAAAGTGGTGCTGAAGAGTCCCAACTATAATCGAAGTTCATCACCTTATGCATAAGCTGTTTCCAGTTATCAGCATCTTCCTTATAATGGTAAAATGCTCGTTTCAATGCATCATCGAACTCCTGTATATGCGAAAATGAATAGCATGTTTTAGTCCAATCTCAAAACTGCACTCTTTATGTTAAATGATTCGTGATTTACCTTCTCATCAGCATTCAAGAATGTAAATCCATTTCTGTAATGGTCAGGTATGCTTTCATCATCGAAGTCAAAAACACTGCAAAATTCAAGATGATTAACAGACGTGATTATGTAAATAAAGTAGGTCATGGCAGGACACGAGTAAGCATGCGGTGTGATTCAAAAGTAGTCATCTGAAAGTAACCTGTCGTTCAGTCCTCCAGTCCTCCTAACAATTGGAATTGACCCATATCTCATAGCAATCATCTGCATATGTAAAATGTTGAGTTAAGATGCGATTGCATGCTTGACTTAAGATCATAAATTCATGTATATGAGATACCTGCGTAAGGCCACAAGGTTCGAAGATGGATGGAATGATTAACATATCCGAGGCAGCATAGATTAAGTGTGAAAGAGCCTCATCATATTTCAGTATCAGTCGAGCATGCTCGTGAGTTTTAAATTGATCGCATATTTCTTCAAACTCCTTCTGTAAAAGAGAACACCCATTATCACTAAAGATGCTTAGTCAAGAACATCCGACTTTTGAATTAAAATTATTGCACAAAAACACTGAGAACAGGCGAACACAGCCATAACAATTTCCATTATCAATAGAAGCATATAATAATAATAATAATAATAATAATAATAATAATAATAATAATAATAATAATAAATAAATAATAATAATATAAGTAGTGTGGAGTCTTAAAGTAAAACAGTGTAACCTGAAAATATCTATAAACATGTCATTTTGAGGAAATACTGAAACATTCATCAGAGCGAGAGTAAAAGAAAGAAAAAAGACACTTGAGAAGATGTGATAACTGTAAACTTCATCCAAATCACAGAATTCATGGCAAAGTATACAAATGAGAATGCAGAAGCTTTGTGATAGAGCTAAAAAGTAATAAAGTTTATAAGTGGATTGAAACCCAAACTTTCCTGTATTTGCGGCACTGGACTTGAACCAAGAAGAACGAATTGACCACCTAATTCCAACGTCCGGTATATTGCATGCCTTATAAGATGTACACCCTTTTGGGGTACCAATCTAGTTATGCAAGCAACCTGCACATGATTTATTATAACACAAGAAAATGTTATCTCAGCAGGTAATATGGCATATTATTTCAAGCAGAAAGGAATTATAAGCAACAATATGATTACAGTAGTTCCAGTCAATGAAATTTAAACTACAAGAAGATACAGATCAGTTTCAAGGCTAAATCATGGTATGAGTGGGAAATTGTGCAGTCCGTGCCTGTATCAAGCCAGACAGGCCCCAACATAACATGATAAGCACAGGATACCTAAAACCTAAGTCATTCACTATACGGTGAAACAAAATAAACAAGGTAGGACATGATTGAGACAATAAGCTGATTATTTTTAAGTTTGTCAAGGATGTTGACTAACGTTTATTATATACTAGACAAATCAAATAAAATATTCCTACAAATAATCTTCAAATACATAAAAATGCATAGATGGGATTTTTAATAATTAAATTATATGAAAATTATATGACATAATAACAAAATATAGGCAAAAAAATAATATATTTTGATTTGATTTTACTTTTACTAAAATGAGACAGCATGTTAATATTATTGTTCTTATCTCATATTTTCATGTCATGTTCATGCCTGTCGATTATATTGTGCCTCGGAATTTCATGTTAAGTAAAATATAATTAGCCAGATTTATGATACTTAATATAGTTTTCATATAACTATAGAATGAAAAAAGAAAAATTACAACATTGTCATTTAATGGAAGTATACTTACCAATGGTTGTCTTGCATCAGCTGAAGACAATCCTAGTTGCCTCCTTAAGGCTTCTTTATTTTCTGTTTTTCCATCAATATCATTGGAATGATAATGAACCTTCAAAAAGTGGTCAGTTGCTGGATTCCACGCATGAGTATCGATTCCATTTAAAATTCCGACAAATTTCTTTAAATTTGATTTAATTGTTTCCTGCAGGCCTCGTCCTCCCTGAACATCACAAGAAGAAGATAGGATAAACTATCAACTAATCATGTGTGCGCTTTTTCATTAAATACAATTATTGTTGCTTGAGCAATGAAAATAAGAAATAAATGCATGAATATACATCAACCTCAGGTAAGAAGTTTAGGAGCACCACCTTAGACTTCTAATACTAATATCAGAAAAGTTAGACCTAGAGTTATAACATTATGTGCAAAGTAGATCAACACCCAAAGATTTAAGATTTCACAGTAGGGCTGCCGAGGCATTAGATAGAAAAATCTGGATGCTTTTGAAGCCTACAAGATAAATCTATAAAAGATGCAACAACAAGTATAGCTGCTGCCAAAGCATATTAAATTCATACCTGCGAAGTCTGCACCTCTTGAGCATAGGTTGGTGAAACTGTTGTCACAATATTAGAAAACACCACAGCACCCTGATAAGTGGCAAGATTAAACCAAGTAAAAGGACGATAAAATCTATGAAACTGAATTCAGTCTAAATATGTAGTGAGAATGTAAATTTGTAAAGAGTCAAAACATTAAGTGCTAAATCCACCAACCACTTACAAGAAGTATATTTTAAAAAGAACCAAGAGGTTCCCTACCACATGGAACCATGCCTAAAAGGCTTATACTTCTTGGGTGAGGCACAGGGGAGATCTTGTTACCTTAACAGGGTTGACCCTGTCATGTGCTGAGTTATCCTGCATCCTATCAGGTCTGTTGAGACGGTGAACATCAAGACCACAAGATGCTAGCTCATGTGCTGGTGCTAATCCTTGATACTCAAAGTTGTGACATGTAAAACATATTCTAGCTGAATCCAATCCTTTTGGCACGTATAGATCCCAATAAAGGGGTGCCTGCCACATATAACAACATGGATAAGGGGGGGAGGGGCTAAAAAAGAATGCAGGGAGATACATAAGAAGGGTGAGAATCTAGTATACATACAACAAAAGCTGTCTGCCAATCATGACAATGAATTATGTCTGGTTTCTTGCCAGCTTGGAGAACTAACTCAAGTGCTGCCCTGCTAAAGTATGAAAACCTCTTAAAATCGTCATTCTCTCCATAAAATTGATTCCTCCAGAAGAATTTACTTGGATGAAGAGGTTCGATGAAATAAACAGGAAGTCCTACATGTGGTCAAATTTGCAGCCAATCAAAGTATTAGAAAGCAAAACAAAAGTAGGAATAATTTTACAGACTGGAACTGAAATAATTATAGACCTTCAACAGTGCCAACCCAAATTTTGTTTTTAAATAGCTGACCGTCAAAATATGATTCAACCGGCACATCTAAAACCTGCATCAGATGAAGCTCCAGGTTAAAGAATATTATTTTGAAAAAGAGCAAATCCAACAAACATCAAATACCTTTAAATTCCCAATGAGCTCATACTGCATGCAGTCGTATTTTGGTAGAATAACTTCCACAAGGTGCCCTTTCTTCTGAAGCGCCTTACAAAGACCAGTCACTACATCTCCCAGTCCACCAACCTTGAACATAATTTTTAGGAATAGATACCACAGAAATTGATTGGTAGACATGAAAATGAAGGAAATTATTGGATCATCCAGTGTTTAAGGTTAAGAGCAAATAAGAAATGATAACAAAGGGCTTTAAACATGCCAACAGCGGGCAAGATGTGACAAAGGCATATGAAGGTTTTAACAAGCACAAAGGCATATGAAGGTTTTAACAAGCACAAAGGCATATGAAGGTTCCATATAAATATCACATAGACAACCATAGATATTCATATACACCTAATTTACAACATAAAAGCAGTACTGTCTCGAAGTTTATAATAAGCATACCTTAGCCACTGGTGCCATCTCTGCTGCAATATGTATGACATGTAACCTTTCACTAAAAATGACAGGAAAAAACTAGTCAACATTCGTGTCTATAATGTGTGGAAAATTATACATTACAGCATTTTCTACTAACCCTGTTGTTGACGACGTTAGTTTGAGAAATGCTGAAATAATTTCCTTCTCACTCTTTCCTTGCATCGACATATATGAATCACATATGCTCCTATCCTTGTTCCATATCATTTCTCTTAACAAATCCACTTGATTCATCGAAATCTTGTTTTCAAGAAACCATCCATCCACCAAAAGCAATAGATTGGACCAAAACTTGGAAGGCTTATCAAGGACTGATCCCTCTTCTGCCCTTTTGTTTCTTTCTTCTTTCAATGTACTAAGGGTGACTGATCCCTCTTCTGCCCTTCTGTTTCTTTCTTCTTTCAATGTGCTAAGGGTGTCCTTCAATTCCTTCATAGAATCTTGAAATAATCTGTAATTGCGCTGTACCTCTTCAAGTGAATTTTGCCGATGGTCATCCAACAGTTCTAGTTTTCGCTCCAGCAGTTCAGTATGCTGTTGCATTTTTTCTGATGACAGTTTATAATCACTGATCTCACCAAGAGATTCTTCAAGTTTGTCAACCATATTACGGAGTTCTTGGTTTTGCTGCAACACTAGAATCGCTTGATCTGCTTGTTGTGATACCTTATCTGAGAGTGTCTGTAGATCATCTAATTTCTCATATAAACTCGTGAATTCAGATTCCAAGCTAGAGATTTTTGAAACATCTTCATGAGAAGTTGAAAGTTTGAATTCCAACTCTTTGAAAGAGGTCTGCAACGATGACCTATCTTCCTCCAATGTTTGAACACGCCGGTCAGTTTCTGTAATATGACCAAGCTCATCCCTCAGGGTCATATTCTCTGCCCTTAATGAATCTATTTCCTGGCTAAAAGAGCTGACAATGTCAGCTTGCGTAGAAGAAACAAGGTTATTCAAGTCCTGTTCATTCTCCTCACAGCTAGACCTACTTGACATTTCCATCCGCAACTTCTTTAACTCGCCTTCCAGGAGTTCCACATCTATCTTCTCTTGTGCAGCCACTTTCAGCCGTGCATCAGTTTCTGCCAGTTTCATCTCCAAATTGGTGATTTCTCCTTGCAATGTCTCATTTTCGCTGATAATTTTCTCAAGATCACCAAGAGCACGTATACGCGCGTCATTGAGAAGATGGATATCTGCAATGAAATAAGTAAACAGATAATTCATGATCATCTGGCAGAAAAAAAAAAAGTATTTTTCTACTTTTCAATTAGATAAACAGTAGAGTTCTCATCTTTTCCAGATTCCATGATGACTAACGTGGGACGATTTTTCCAACAATTCTACTGCTCAAAGTTAGTGCAATTAAGAGATCATATTAATATGAATGCTTCAAGTTGAGACATGACTTACTCTTTTCAGCACTGCGTATCATTCCAATTAAATCGACAAGATGAATGCCTGAGCGTTGCTGTCCTACATTACCAGTGGCAGACTGTTCCAAAGACAGATGATCATATGGTAAAGCTCTTAACTCTTTCTACAGAAAAAACTAGAAAACAAGATACTATTTACGCAAAACCCCCTAAAACAATGTTAAAATCCCAATATGACTGGCAAAGTTTCTTTTAAGTGTCAGGATACATTGGATGAAAAGATATTTAAAATCATGCAGTTTTTAAGCACACCTAATATCTTTTCAGGGAAAAACTGTAATCATGAGCCCTATGATATAAGAATAGTATGTCTCATGCTTCAAAAGTAACTGGTGAACATATCATGCTGAGGGTGCTAGAAGCCAAGATTTCAAATAAATAAGCATGAGCAACATCATGTGCTCTTCAACTAATAAGTACAGAATTTAACTATCATTAAATATAATAAAAGAAAAAAATGAAATCAAGAGTTGATTTTAACAACACACAATCAGTACTGCATAAGATTTAAAAATTTCATCTCAGTTTTAGTCTTGGTAGAGAGGGCATACTGTGATGTCATTTGATGAAAAAGAACTGCTCGTATTTTCATCATTTGAGTGTATTGATCCCCCTGCAGAGTCAACCGTGTCATTTTGCAAACATGTGTCTTCATCTGGTTGAGAGGAACTTATATTACCCTCTCCTGCTGAGTATTCATATTCTATTACGGGAATACTGTCGATGGAGACTGTTTCTTGATCGGAATCTGAACTGATGTCTTTCACCAAGTTGCATGAATCAAAGCTTCTATCATCATTTGGCTCAAAATTTGTATCTGTAGGTGAAATCCTGTCTTTGTGCGTGTTGCTTGGACCAGTATTGGTATCAACATTTGGCTTAAAACTTGTATTTGTTGGGAGGTTGCTTTTCTTTGCTTGTTGTGGTTGCCTCTTATTTTGTGAACTGCAAAATCATCCAATACACGGTGATGCAAAAGTAGGGGAACAAATATTACTCCCTCCATCTCACTTATTTAGACGCATTTGCTTTTGACATGCAAATCAATATTAGTTATTATGATCCTTAAGAAATGGATTATGTCTTATAATTTGCCAAATAAGTAGATGCGTCTAAATAACCAGAACACTCCAATAGAAAATGTGTCTAAAATAACCAGGACGGAAGGAGTACTATATTAACACCAGAAGTATGTGTATTCGATGGGATCATGGGCGAGATCTAGTTTTGTCCTCGTGAGCATGCAAGAAACTACAATGAAACTAAGTTACTAAACCGTAGACTTTCTCATTACGTCCACAAGAAATTATCCCACATGAAATCCAAATTTCTCTTTCATCAACTTTTTGTGGAATCGGACATTAAATACCTAATCACCCCCCAGAACATTTTCTTTGTTGCAGCCAATAAAGAAAGTCATTTACCCAATTATGATACCGTTTATCATACATTTGAACAATAAAAGAATATCACTCTTGCCAAAGAAAGTAGTCGTCATGTAAACAGAATGTGATTATAACCGAGCACAAGTGACAAGGCGAGCCATATTTACGTCAGCAGTTTCGATCGACAAATGAATTAATTCACCACCATTAGGAATATCGATAGAAATCAAATGAGTACGGAATGCAAATGCATTCATCATTCCAAAAGCTTCTAACAGTTGGACCAATCCAATATCAAAGTAGTAGAAAAATGAAGAAACAAAATTTGCAATCAATCAATTGAGAAGTTAAAAGCGAAGACCTGAAGTTACGGTTGCGTATTCTACAAGAAGTTGGGTACCAACGCTGCCAAGACGAAGAGTAGAGTCGAACAGGTGCGTGAGCAGACTTGAGGCCGGCACCAAGGAATCCGCGGAGGAGAAAGCAAGTGGACGGCGCCGCCTCCATGAATTTTCACGCAGTGACCGTACTTGTGTGAGAGAAAAGAAACGGTTGCTTAGAGCCAACGACTGCTTAGCTTTAATTGGGAGCTGGGGAAAGTGCGCTTTATCTTCTTCTGCGTAAGCTTCGCATCCTTGTATTGTAGACTACAAATTATTCACAATATACTTTCAAATAGTCTCTATTTTGACAAATTTTACAATTAAAAAGTAAAAAATTAAGATAAATCTAATAAAATAAAATAAAAAATTAATAAGATATTAATTTGAAATTATTTTATTAAAAGTAATTATAAATTATTCCTAGCATTCTTCCATAACTAACTATAATAAGACTCATTTTTGAAATTATTCATAAACAAACTTTTATATTTGTTAAAAGTAATTATTCTTAGCATTCTTCCATATCTACCGATTCGTTAGAACAGAACAACTGAAATTTACCTCAATTTAATTTTGTTTATTAATTAAATATATTATTTATTTACTTTTAAAATCAAACTTATTCACTTAAATCACTAATTATATTTACATTTTAAGTGTAGTTTTATTTGGGTATTGTTCAAAATGCTAAAATATTTATTTGAAATACTTATTACATTTATTTCATATCAGGCATGATCTTTATATTCCTTTAAAAATAAATCTATTTTATTATAAATATCCTAACTAAATTTGATTTTATATTACACGTGAGTATGTGATATTATGTTTGTTAGTATTATATTAGTCCGATATAAATTATTAATTAGCTTTGCTTTTTAATTAAATAAAATATTCAAAAAATTCAAATATAAAAGTTAATGATACCGTAAAAAAATGTATCACAATTACTTTTATTAAGTGATTAATTATTTGGTGGGTTTGATAAATACAACTATTGCATAGAAAGATAAAGAAATTTCACACATATTTTTTTTATTTTATTTTTCATTTGGTTAACTAGGCTAGCTCACTCGGCTGTCGCATTAATTCTATAGGGTTCGGCTTATTTTCGGTCAAATCCATTTCGGGTAAATATAAACTTTCCGCTCTAGTCCTCTTCGATTTCATATTAGTGTTCTGCGAACCCGTTGTATCGGACCAAATTGACATTCCCAGTATCAATTATATGCTTGGGATAAATTTTTGGTATGCTTGAAATAGTTTATCATGAATATAGAAATCTAATTTATGAAGTATTTGAGAAATCTCTTCTTGTTTTCGAATGTTGGGTATGGTGTTGAGGCTTGATAGATTTCTAGCAATGTTTATGGCTCCCAAATTTCTCATACTGAATCTGGAGAATGATTGAAATATACATAGACCTAGAATTTGAATTATATTCGTTGGAGCAACATTAATGGAAAAATTAATTAGTCATTGGTTTTGACTATACAAGTGCCTCGTTGGTCTTCGTCCTACGTGGCACTTGATGTGGCTATTGAACAGGTCGACTGGATTAATTTAGGCAGATCATTGCAACCTTAATGAGCGGATCATTATTAACTTGATAGCGAACACTTATCGATCTAGCCTCCCTCTTTAACATGTCGTCACATCAATATGCTCTCGGACAGGTATACTCCTTGATCTCTTCTCGGACAGGTATATTAGATCATTTCCTCTTAAGCACGTTAACTCCTAGTTCACATGATATGAACAGATCAATCTATTGTGTTGGTGTACAATCTTGCTCTTGACATGTTTTCCTCTAAGATATAATATCATCCACCTCCTAATAAGTATGTTATCTTAGTTACAGCACATTGCTTGCAAACACACTATACTATTTGCTAGTATATTCCATCACCATCTAGCATTCATACATGTATTGATATAATTAATTGTATATAAAAAAAATTAAATTATTATGTCAATGTTGTTGATGAAAAATCATAATATCATAAAATGACGCAAATATAATTTTATATAGTTAATTTATTATTTATTTCTTTTTTTTTCTTAAAATATATTACATGTATGTAACTGTAGATAAATAATCAATGCTTAATTATTATTTCTTTTATTGATTTAATCCTTTTGATTTATTACTTACAATTATAATCCATAAATTAAAAGATAAAAATATTTACAAGAAAAAAGATGCTTAAATTAGATAATAATTTATGTTTAAATAGTTTTTAATTGTTTGTATCATTATAGTATAATTTTATTAATATTAAAAAATAAAAAGAGAAATAAAATAAAATATCAATATTAAATATGTGACGAAGAGAAAAAAAGGGGTAGAAGATTTGAAAATAATTTATATTGGTAAAATATTTTTTTTTTGTTAGAAATGTCGGAGATGAGATTATAATGAGAATAACATGTAATTGAACTAAGAACGAATTACAAAATTATAAAATCGAAATATAAACTGAGTCAAGGAAATTATAAGCATTTTTTTGCAACACGAATTACACCTTGATAGTGCTGCTCTTGAATCTGGTGAAACGTCTCCGAAAATAAAATAACTTCTCATCTCAAATGGAGCAACACCGCAGACCAACAAGCTCCAGCGAACTAGAAAGAGGCGATGAGTGACAGAGCTTTAACTCTATAATGCAAAAAAGAAACTCGAATGCTAGAGGTGAAGATGAAGAAGAATGCTTTGAAGACGTGAAGAATGAAATGGAGAATGCAGGCTATTTATAGGGATCAAGGTCCACCATGAGGAGCTTGTGGAACTGATGGTCCATTAAGTCCGTTGGCAGGTACGAGATAAAGCTAGATAGGTTCTTCATCCGAGAATCAATCTAGACATATTTCTATGTGCAAATTCGAGTCAACCATGATTTAAACTTTATACAATCGAGCTTAAACTCAAGACCAGACTCAAAACTAATTGTCAAGAAATGCACAAGGTCCAAGTCTAACCATAAATACAATGGAATCTCTGCTTATGAAAATATGAAACACACATTAAGTCAAATATGAAGTCAGTTGCACATATAATGGGGATCGGGACCATGTGTCTCATATTTGTGTCTCACATTCCATATTCTACACATAAATTTTAATTTTTTTTTTAATCTTAATTTAATTTTATATATATCATTAGAGTTCATCTTACTCAAATAGTGTATATACTTATTTTTAATATTTAATATCATTTTAATTGATTCTTAGGAGTTCATAAATTTAAAAATAGGTTATATGTTTTTTTTTTTTTAATTCAAATAATTATTAATTATAATTCATTATATCATAATAATTTTTTATAATTAAAATAATAAATTTAATTGTGAAACATGAAACTGGACGTGATATGATGATCATCTCATATGATTGAACAGCAATAAATTGACAATTCTCATTCGCAATCAAGGTCCTTCGATTCGATAAGCCTATATACACCAGACCACATAACTTCCTGTACTAGGATAAAATGGGAAATATATATGTCGCAGGAAATCCTCAAGCCATAAAAGCAACCAGAGAGCATTTTCCCTACATTCCCGTGTGCATTTTGTAGGCAATCTCGAGCACAGAAATATGATGATCAATCAATTAATTCTCATGATCCCACTTCCTGAAGCTGCCGAAAGACTGAAAGGTCTCGCTCTCCGGCATCAACGATTCTCTCACCGTCATCTCATCGCCGTAGCTCACCGACACCGCCGACCTGAACGACCCATCCCTCGACCTCCCCATCTCGCTGTACTGCTGCACGATCAGCACCGAAAAGCTAGACTCGAACTCCGACGTCACCAATAGGTCACCGATGGGCCCCAGCTCGGGGCAGTCGCACCAGTCTGCGAGCCCCGTCGTGAGTGGCGACTGCACCCCTCTCCCCTTCCCCACGATATACAGATCATGGTTGTGCTCGTCCATGGACTTGATAGCCTTGATTGTCTCCTCCTCGTCGTTGAGCACCAAGTCGAAGCAGCGGATGCTGGGGCTGTCGGCGGTGGCGTTCTTGAACTTGTTGAAGTAGTCGTCGTCGAGGAGCTTCTCCCTCTCGCCGTCGATCTCGAGGCTGACTTGGCTGGCGCCGGTGGAGAGGCTGCGTCCACCGCGGGCTTCGGAGCTGGGCATGAATCTGACGACGGTGAGGCGGCTGTCGGTCTCGTCAGCCATGCGCCATGCGTAGGCCAGTGCCTCACGGTCGTCGGGTCCTCCGAAAAAAAGGGCAGCGATATTCTGAGCGTGGTCCTGGGTGTCGGCGACGCCACGGTCGACGAGGATGCCGACGGAGCAGGGGGCATTTTCGAGCACGCCCTCGTTAATGCTGCGGATGTAGGGGTTGATGTCCTCCATCTCCCCGTCGAGGGTCTTCTGCTTGTGGAAGGGGAGGATAAGTAACGCGGCGCGCCGGTCGCGGGCGACGGTGCAGATGTCGTCCTCCATGGTGTTGTAGGGGCACCGGGCGGTGATCACCTGCGTCACCACGCCATCGGACCGGAGCTCGTAGTTGTCGAAGGCTGTGATGATCTGGTCGGCTTGGAGCTCCACGCTGCTCGGGTTGCGTGGCCCTGCCTTGCGGGAGCTGTGGACCACCATCATGGTGGAGGCGCGCCCCACGAGCTCCACCAGTTGGAGGGCAAAGACCCTTATGGGGGAACGAGACTTGGCGTTGGAGGTGCGGAGGAGGTGGATTATGGTGGGGACGTTGCGTGTGTTGTGTAGGCACGACACAATGCGCAACTCCTCCTCCGCTTTGGCCTTCTGCACAGTCCTCCTCTTGTAAGGGATGATGTTCTGCACGGGTTTGAACCAGATCGCTGCCGGTGTAGCTGTCATCGTCATCACCAGAACTGCCACCATCATCACTGAGTACGTTTGTGTGCTCAAAGCCCCTTGTATCTGGCCGGATTCAAGAATGATCAAGGCCATAACACTCTTGGCATTAGACATGAACCCAACAGCAAGCGCCTCGTAAATGGAGAGATCAGAGAAGGCAGTGACAGTAAGAGCACTCAGCACCTTCACACCACATGCCAAGACTATAACCACCAACACAATACCCCAAGATGTCTGGTACGACATCATATCCACGTTCGTCCTCAGCCCACAAACCACGAAGTAGACCGGCATCAGGATTCCCATCACGAAATCTTCCACCTTATCCACAATCGCCACCTCCAGCACCTCGTTGGGTATGATGAGGCCGAAGATGAACGCTCCAATCATTGGGTGGGTCCCCAATGCGTCCGTGATGACCCCACTGAGGGACATCCCAGATACAATGGAGCATATGTAGAACTCGCTGTAGCCCTGCCCCTCGGGAACCTTGTGTATGAACCAGCTGAGGGTGGGGCGTACGAAGTAGACGCAGACGAGGGCGTACACAACCGTGCTTATCAAGGACCAATGTATGTTGTACTGGGTGCTGGTGGCGACAAAGCCGAGGGCGAGGAAGCACCAGGAGCACATGTCCTTGATGTGGGCGGCAGAGAGGGCCGTCTTGCCACTGTCAGCGTGGAGCATCTGCTGCTTGTCGAGGATGGAGGTGAGAACGGAGTAGCCGGTGACGGAGAGGGCGGCGCCCCAGAAGATGCAGCCAGTTCTCTCAATTTTGTCGACCTGGAAAATGAAGTATAAGCCTACGCCCAGAGAGAAGGGGATGATGGTGCCTGCCATGGCTACTTTCATGGCCTTGGGACCCGTTCGCATAATGCCTCTCACATCCATTTTTAATCCCACCAAGAAAGCGTAGTATGTAATCGATAAATGCGCCATTGGCTCCAGAATTTCGAAGGAGTAATTTGGGAACATCACTTGTCTGTATGCTGTTATTCGACCCAATGCCGTAGGTCCCAACAGTATACCTCCCTGCATTCATCATCGTTCATATTTAACATTATATATTTACGAATATCACCAGCACAATACATTATGCATATTTTCAAGAGATTTCAATCCGCATAGAGATTACATGTATATCAAAACAGAACCTCGTATCACTCTCAACTTCAGGAAAGGTAAATTCAAAAGTTTTAATAAGAAATCAACACAAATCCCCAAAATGAGAAATCGTGAATAAATGCACATGCAAGTCGAATTTCAGCAAGCGTTTTCGAATTCGATTTCAGATACAATGAATCGAATCATAAGAGAGAACTCACGAGAACTTCTGCAACAAATGGAGGTTGATTGAAGGGTTTTAGAGCGAAAGCGATGAGGTGGATGACGGCCATGGAGAAAGTGAGCTGGATGAGGAAGAGAGAAATGGGGGGAGACAATGGATCGGGACCTTCCCAGAGGCCATTGAACCGATAAATAGTTTCGGAGTAGCACACAATGGTTTGGTTGAGTTTGGCAACATCCAATCCTACTGGTATTGCCGCCATTGCTGCTATCGCCGGCGATGCCAACTCATGCGCCACAGCGGCCTCCTCTACTTCCTCGTCGTCCTCTTCCTAACCCCACGGCTACAACCACCCCGGTTTTCTGGATTAATGGAATGAGATGAGATTGGGTGAAATGAAATGGTGGGAGAGGAAAAGGAAATAGGGAGAGAATAGATAGTGTTTTTCCATGGTCGCCCGTTTTCCGTGGGGGAGAGCGCACCACTCTTCTTTCAAATTTCAGTTATATATATATATATATATATTGTTTTGAAGTTAAACACAATAATTTATATGCAATTTCTATGATGAAAGTAAATATAGTCTATCGTAATTATATCGTATAAAAATAATAATATGTCATCAACGGTTGAAAGATATACACATCTGAAAATGTATTTTTATTGAAATGATAGAACAAGTATAAAGATACAAAGAACTCAACTTACATAAGGGTCATTTATATAGGTATATAAAGCGAGAAAAACTATCTACAACAAACTAACTATATGTATTAGAAACAACTAACAAACTAACCACCACAAAGCTATCTCTAACAACTCTTAACACCCACAATTGAACTTCCTTTTTCAAAGCTATCTCTAACAACTCTTAACACCCACAATTGAACTTCCTTTTTCAAATCCTTTCGCAATCAAGCGCAAATGGTGTATGACATTTTGATACACCAATATCATCTATATTAAAAAATTTAGTTAGATACTCTCTCCGTCCACGATTGTTATTCTCACTTTGACCCGGCACGGGTTTTAATAAATTGTGTTGAATTAGTTGGTAAAAGGTAAAATGTATTGAATGTTATATAATTAGTGGAGAATGGGGTCCACTTTATTGATGATGTGTAAAGTGTATAGAGTAGTGAGTGGAATAAGGGGTTCACATTAATGATTATATATATTGAGTAGTGTGTAGTTAGTAGAGAATGGGGCCCACATTATTGATGATGTGTTGAGTTGTGAGTGGAGTAAAGAGTTGTCAAAAATAGAAAGAAAGTGGAAAGAAACTTGGTGGACGGACCAATAAAGAAAGTTGGGAAAAAAGATCGTGGACGGGGGAGTATTTTATATGAAATCATTATTTTATACTTTGATATGTAGTATTTTATCCAATTATAAGATTTTTTTTATTTTTTTAGTTTTTTCCTAAAATATAAGATATTTTTTTAAAGATAAATCATCTATCTTCTTCATTAATTATTGTCCTCACGAAATTTGTAGCATCAGATAATTTGCAGTCATATTTATGTTATAGTGGGAACTCTTAAAAGATAGTTACACATACTCATTGATAGGGACATTTTTTTCGAGTTCAGGACCAGGATCACGATTTAAAATTTTCAACTTTGAATTTATAGTCTCGAAATTTCAATTAAGATCGGGACCGTAATCAAAAAATTAATGTTTTCGGGATCGGGACCGAACTTCCGATCATGTCCCAATTCTCACCCCTAGTTGCACACTTACGCTAGTCAAGTGAATATTATATACTCAATTTTCACAAATATTATAACAAAGCTAATTAAATTACACACTATATTTCGTTTTTTTTTTCCAATCAACAATAAATAGGTCATTCATATTTAAAGGCTTTCGTTCTTCCTAGCTGAAAAGGCCTTAAATATTACTTTGATTGCTAGTATATAAAGTGGTGAGACGAATAAAACATAAAATACATTACATTTTTCTTTTAATTGTAATTAATAAGTAATATTATATCCTTCTACAAATGATTAACATTTTGACCCGATACGAGTTTTAATAAGGTGTTTTGACTTTACTGGAATATATAGTGAATGACTTTTGGGTTTCATTTAATATATTATTTTAGATTAGATTGTGTGTAGCAAGTAAAGTTTTAGTAGATCAAATTTGCTATAAATAAGAATTTTCAAATGTAAATTATTTCCGTGAACGTCTCAATATGACAAAATATAAACAAATTTTAGTAGACAAATGGAGTATAAAAATCATGATATCGACTTACATTACATAGATGTCTCGTGATTTGCAGTAATATGAGTATGCACATCTTCTTAATGATCTATATCAATTAACATCTTAAAATATCGTAGATGTTGAACTAAATTCAATCATGTTTAATAACAAACTATTACTTCCTTCGTACCACTAATTTTTTTGTCTATTTTGATTAAAATTGTGAAAAAAATTTTAATTTAAAATGGACCAGAAATAACGAAATAGATCAAGTACAATTTTGCATAATATAATACTACTATTGACTCAATTCAATTTATATCCCTACTTAATCTTACGGGGATTCTGGCTTAATGATATTTAATATCTCATTTTTATGTTTGCCTCTATGTCCTATTCTATTAAAAGAATTCGATATATTGTCTATTTTTCTTTGGTAGATGATTTAGGCAAGTTAAGAATAAGACTACTATTAATTTCGCAATCCCGTCTAGTTTTTCAAGGAGCGTTTTATTTACTATTGTAGTTAACATTACATAAAACAACATGATAGAATTCATGACATGGGATTTTTCGTACCAACATTTAATTGGTGGTCGGTGGATAACTCTATAGATATGTAATATTGGAATTAATATCTTTTCATTGTACTTTTCATCATAAGTGGCTCCATGGCCCAATGGATAAGGCGCTAGCCTACGGAGCTAGAGATTCTGGGTTCGATCCCCAGTGGAGTCGTTTTAAATTTTTTTCGGGTAAGGGCATGATTAGGGGTGTCACGGTACGGTATACCTTACTAAAATCGTCATACCGTTACCTTACTTTCGGTATACTTTACCTTACTTCGGTATACTTTCTTTGGCGGTATACTAAAAATTTATTTATTTAAAATATGTGCATATATAAAACATAATGAACGACACCTTAAATAACATTAAAAATATAAAAAAATACAAAGTATTATTTTATAATAACATAATTTTCGAGATTAATCACTAATATCATATAATTAATTACTAAAAGATTAACTAATTATATTATTATATTGTTATATATGTACTAGATTTAAATATATGAATCATTTTCTTATTAATTGGTCATATACGTGTGATATATTATACTAACAAATTAAGTTATTTTCATTAATTATATATTACAATTTATATTATATTTAAAATTAAGTAGACATAATTATATTATCATATAAAATAATTTATTTTTATTTTATTATAATTATTTAGATTGATGTGTTAGTTTTAAAACATAATTTAGTAAAATTATACCACAACTATTTAGTTATGTAACAAAAAATTATGTCTTATTCAATGTTTTCAATTATCAACAAAATCACGTATTTTGTAATTTGTCACTAATATTTATTAACTATAATTTATAAATAATTATTTTGTTATGATTAAAATTGAATATATATGTACATATAATTTTATATACACAAAAACAACAATATATATCATTTTTTTCCATTATATACTACGGTACGGTATATGACGGTATACCTCGGTATTTGAAAAATTTATACCTTTACCTTACCGAAAAGTTCGGTACGGTATCATACATTGCCAAAAATTCCGGTATACCTTATATTCGGTATTTTGCGGTATTTTTCGATACGGTATGCACGGTATACCGTTTTTTCGGTAAATTTTGACAGCCCTAGGCATGATGCGATTGTTGTGCGTGATTATCATAATGGAGCATTCACTATATTCACAAAAACAAGAAAAAAAAAAAACAGTTTTTAATGTTTTCTTGGGTGCAATAACATTTTTTGTTCCAAATAACATACTTTAAACACGCGTTTTTCTTGCCGGTCTGGATTCTTCTCCTTCTCTTTCAATCTTTGTTTCCTGGGATACTCAATTCATATTGCTCATTGCACACCAAAGCATAACTTGGTAGTCTCTCAGCATGAGCACACATTGGATACCAGCTTTGAGGGATCCGGCAGAATATATAAATCAGGAGTAGTCTAAACTGATGTTTGTGAAGCATGTAATTTTGCTATCTAGTCAATGATTCTCGTCTATTTAACATCTGCAAAGTTGAACAAGGATTGCAGATGAGCCAGGGTTGCAGGGCTTCAAATGAAAACATCTCATAACGCAAATCTTAATTCCCACAGCATGAGAACTCATCCCAAAAAAAGTAAGAAGTCATCTTCTCCTTAGCTAAACCTACAACCATATCAACACTTCTAAAAATCAGAACCAAAAGCAAGTGAGGTGGGAACACATGATAGACAACTACGAATTATTCAATGCACAACATAATTTAAAATGAAAACTTCAAGGCAAAAGGTTGCATTAATAGCTTCTAATGAACATGGGAAACTAATCAACCAGAAGGAAAGTTAAAGGTAGCAAGGTAAAGTGAGTTGCATCTAAGGATTAAATTCTAACAGACTAGATTTGCAGGCTTGCAGCAATTAGAAACATCACATCTAGTCATTAGATGCATGATGTTTTCTCCAAAAAACAAGGAGTCCAAATCCATGCAATTTAATTCTTAGTAAGTACTCCCTTCGTCCCGGTAAGCATGGCACAAATTATATTCAAATGAGTGTATTAAAATAATAAAACATGCCAAGCTTATGAGAAGGAGGTATAATAATTTAATATAAGAATCATCCAACAGATTAATTACCTCCTCCACTTCATGTTTGCTCAGCTTTAGATGCTTTCAACTTCTCGAGTTGCTTTCGGAGGTAGGCCTGCTTTAATTTTTCTCTTCGAGAAGCAAGCTGTTCTTGTCTACGCACTTTCAGCTCAGAAACTTTTTCCCTTGCTTGATTTGCTTCCTCATGGACTTCCCTGAGAAAGGAGGCAACATAAAATCAACAATTGTTCACAATGTATCTAAGAATATCAGATTAGATAAATAATACTTAAAATCTTTCAAACAGAACACGACATCTAAAGAAAATGGATACTATGTTGCAGGCAAGCCAATTGAGTATAAATGTCATGTTCTTCATTTCTTTCAATCATTGTTATTCTAATATTATTTCAGAAACAGAGGAACTGTTTCAAGATTTTAGCATGAAAGGGCATATAGGCTGTCAATTTTTCAAGGAAGTCAGTAAAATTCTTGACCAGCTAATATATGGAAATGCTGGCATTCATTAATAGGAAAATAGATAAGAACGGAAAGACACATGGAGAAAACCAACTACAATGACATGGAAGGAGCATGAGTACCGAGGATCTTACATTACAAAATGCTTATGCTGACTCCTGTCGACATCAGCAGATGTTCGCCCAAACCCTGCAGCTTTTGTACCATTCAACAAGAAACCATCATCACCATCACCATCATCTACATTCTGGGCTTGTGGTGCAGAAGTATCATACTCTTGAGACATATGGGACTCATCCTTCTCAAGACCCTTTCTGAAGAAATCTACACAGTACTTTTCTTGATCTTCTTCATCAGAGAGTTCCCCCCTCGCCAGCTTATTATACAATTCCGCCTTTTTCTCCAATGCAGCATAGCTTGCTGATCCATCCTGAACAGCCTTTAACTCAAGCTTATCCCTTAAAATAGACCACAAATGTTGTAAGTATAGAACAAATGTCCAACGTAGAACAAAATTAAATCACTTACGTGCTCCATAGTCACAATTCATATATACTACAGCTTAAATAGACCACGATTTTGAAACATAGATATCTGGTAATCAGCATCAACGCATTCAATTAAATTATAGCATATTTAGAACCCCCAATCCATTAAAACCTAAAACCCTAATCATTCATACCCTACACCTTACAAAATATCATACAGAACTGCGTAAAACACATAAGAAATCGCCTGAGTCCGCATACCAACAGGAAATTTTAACTAGAACAAACTAAAACAACAAAGGAAATTGAAAATTAGCGTACTTGGCGGCGCGGACGTCGACGCCGGAGTTCTTATTGGAGAATGAATCGTTTGCGGAAATCTTCTTCTTGGCGCGGTGCGCCTCCAGATGTAGAGTGTAATTATGGTCGGTGGGGCGTACTGCATCTTTGGGATTGCGCTTAGACTCCTCCTGCGACCTATAAAGTTGGGCTTTGAGGTCGAGGATGGAAGAGGCACCAACTCCTTCGATGGCGCGATGCTTGCGCGGCATGATTGTTGATTCCGTCAGCCATCCCAACGATTGCACCACCCTCTTCTTCGTCGCTGCCTTCGGTTCTTGTTCGTCCATTCTCTCTCTCTCTCTCTCTCTCTCTCTGCGGAAGAAGATTATTGGGGTATTTTGGGAATATGTGATTTTTAGGAGTAAGGAAACGCTATTCATTTCAACAAATTAAACATAAGGGTACCCATTGTAATTAGAGACACATGTAAACATTGAGGGGTGTATTAGTTATAGATTTTATAGGATTTTTTTTTTACTTTCGTGTATTCAATTTAATTTAGAATTTCATCATTAAAAATCTTGATGTATTTAATACGAATTTTAAAAATAATTATAAAATATTTAAATATTCAACCATTTATAAATTTTAATAGTTTATAAATTTTGTTCAAAAATATAAATAGATTTTATTATACTAAATCTATTCTAATCATCCAAGATTTCAACCGATTTTCCAAAAGAATTTTACAAACCCGAATAGAAAGGACAATTTAGCCCTGCTCGACCCAAATCCGAACTAACATTAATATAATTTAATATATAAATAATAAATTAAAAATTGTATAAATAATATTATTATAATTAATATATATTAAATAAGATATATAACTAAATAAATTTAAATTTAATATTTATTTGTATTTAAAAGTATAATAAATATTAAAATATATAAACTGCAATTAAAAAATAATTATATATTTTTTAATGTATTAAAAATATTAATTAAAATAAGCACAAGTATGGCCCAAGTCCGTCCGATTCATATGGGTATGGCCTTGGGGCTAATTTTCTGATCCGACTGGGCCATGGGCCGGGTTTGGATCTGTACATATAACTGCGGGTCGGATCTAGGCATAGAGAAGTCCGGCCTAGCCCGACCCATTATCATCCATAAACCCGACCATCTTTCTCTTATTTCAAGCCCCTACTAGGGATGATAATTTTGCACGGTCTAACTCAAATCTGTTCAAGACTGACCCGATGACGTCATGATCGGGTTTGGACTAATGTTTAGTCCTAACATACCCAAGTCCGCTCAAACCCGACCCAAATATTTAAATATCTAATATTGAAACTATAAATTTAAAATAATATAAATATAATTATTATTATTAATGTATGATAAAAATAAATTAATAGAAATATTAAATAAAATATATGAATAAAATAATATAAATCTCATTATTGTTATTAATGTATAATAAATATAAATTAATAGATATATTAATGAATATTAAAATATATAAATATATTTTAAAATAAATTAATTATATTTTTTTTAAATATGTTAAAAATAAAAAATAATAATAATAAAGTAAAAATAAAATTAATACAAATAAAAAATAAATGTCCGTCCAAACCCGCCCAATCTACATGAGTCTGGGCTTGGCCTTAAATTACAAGTCTGTCGGGCCATGGGCCGGGTTTCGGTCTATCCACAAAACTGCATGTTGGGTCTGGGCATAGAAAAGTCCGGTCCAACCTGACCCATTGTCATCTCTAGTCCCGTAATCTATGAAAATTTATGTAAAAAACATATTTCATAATCTTATCAAATTTATGAAAATCCATTTAAATCAATAAAAAAAACTCCCAAACTCTACATGAAGTCTATGAATTTAGAAAATTCATAGACTTTTTAAAGTCCAAACAAATTCTATGGAATCTATAACCAATACATAATCTTAGAATTTCACTTTATTTATTATTTTTGTTGTATATATATTTAAAAAACCCTATTTTGTATATATATTCCAAGCTTATTTTACTCTTTACTTGTATTGAATTTCTATAGTTACTAGTGAGCCCTCAACATCACTAACTCATAGCTCTATTCTTGACTACATGATCGAATTTGCATCTTACCTAACAACTTTCTTAAAATGTCTATTTAGGTCTTGTTCGGTTTATTGAATAATATAGTATAAAATTGAATCTTGAATTTTCATCTAAGATAAAACTCGTCAGTGGAAGTAGCTAACACCGAAAATTTTAATGTTAGCTATTACGGATAACTTTTCAATTAAATCTTGAATTTTGTCTTGTTAATCAAACATAAGTTAATTTACTGTCTATGTTCTAAACCTAGCAACTGAACGGCCCCTTAAGAGATATTATCTTTAAGACTAGAGCTCGATCATTAGTTGCTCGTCTCTTCTAATTAGTCTTTATAGTTAGAAAAGTGAAATATTATCATATATTTGATAGACATATATCGAGCAAGCAATAGCTACTAATGATGAGTAAAGATACTCTAGTTAAGCTCATGATACTCGCATAAAGGGCATGATTTCATAGAAGGGTAGAGGAAAAAAAGTTTCACCGACCAAATAGCATCACATTCAGGATTCCTTAAGAACCACCTCCTACAACAAAAAAGGATTTTCTTTACGCCGGAAAGAACGGATCAAAAAGTGGTGGTTAAGTCATAGGAGATGCCATTTGTACATACTTCTATCGTACTTAATTTATTCATTAATCATCTACTCCTTCCGTCCACCAAGTTTCTTCTCACTTTGTCATTTTAGTCTGTCCACCAAGTTTTTTCTCACTTTTCTTTTTATTTTTGACAATCTCTTCCTCACTCACGACACTTTAAGGTGGGTCTCATTATTCACTCAAAATACATCATACATTATCTAACTTTTTTGTGAGTTTCATTCTCCACTCACTATACTTTACTCTTTATCAACCAAAGTCAATCATTTTATTAAAATCCGTGCCGAATCAAAATAGGAAGAACATTGGTGGACGAAATGAGTATTATATTTCATCATATTTAATTCATTCACGAGTCGATTAATAATTTTTATTTTACTCTGAACACATGTATAATTAATAAATAGTGTAAAACTTTTATTCCACCAACAATTCATTTAACTCATTCACTAGTATTCATGCCTAGAGTGATCAATAAAACTGAACTAGATTATAATTATTTTAAACATGTATAGATAAATAAAACTGAACTAGATTATAATTATTCTATAATTATTTTAAACATGTATAGATCGTAAAAAATATGTAACTACATCATTTTATTATAATTATATAATTTAATACTACAATTTAGTTACTACCATATCAATTTTCTTTTTTAAAGATATCACACGACACACTCAATATTTTGAGCATTATATAAATTATATTTTAAATGTATTCTTATAAAATGGACGAAAAGGAAGAGTAATACTGAGTTTAAAAAAAGTAATAAAAAAAAGCACTCAAAATAACACATATGGAAGGCCGTCTTGATGAAAATATTCATAGCAAATAAAAAACAAAAACATTGAAAACAATCGTCCCATGTAACAAAACAGAACATATAAAATAGTTCAGAACAATAATAGTAAAGATAATTGTCAATCACTTTCCCTCTGGACTAAACTTGAAACATTAGTTATTATCCCTGCGAAAAATGACCATTGATGAAGGCTTACACAAACAAGTTGGGCCTGGTTGCTTTGTATGTGGTCTTGAGCTTCCTTGATGGTGGTCTAACCTTCCTGTACATCAAAGGGAACTTGATCTTGGAATCATGGAACTGCTTGGTGCTCTCCCTCTTGCAAAGCTTGGCTGGGACGGTGGCCGTCTTGATGATTTGGATGCAATGGGAGCGCACCCTGTGACGGGAGGCCATCTCAGTATACATCTGCTCAACTCCACCGTTCAAAGTTGTATCACGGTACTCTTTGTACATATTGTGATACCCAGTTCTGCTCTGGTATCTCAACCAGATACCGAAGTTCTTGATGGTTGTTGGGTTTTTCTCAAAAATCTAAACAATAGAAATAAAAGAAAGCATTGCTTAGAATGTGACCTCAATACACAATTTACAAATTAATAAATCAGATGATAACATGCAGTAATAGGAGAATATCGTTATGATATTGCCATTGCCAAGAGTGTGACCTCAATACACGATTTACAAATGAATAACTCAGGCGATAACATGCAATAATAGGAGAATATCGTTATGATATTTCCACTTGAATGAGTAAGGTTGGCAAAGAAATACAGTTATGAAAAAAATTAATCACTTCCAAATAAGAGATACAATCTTAACCACAGCCATTGCAGATACATTAGCAGCAGAAGCAACAAAAGGAGAAACATCATCTAAAATTGTGGTCACTAAATCATATGAAAGTTACACGATAAGTTCAGGTTTAAGTTTAATGTTGCTGTAATGCTACAACAAGCTAAGCTGAACGAGCAACTAAAACAAAAGCCAAATTATGTTTATAAATCAAAATAAAAACTAAAATGCAAAAATACTTGCTAGGTCATAAGCAGCATATATCTTATTTCAGAATATAAGCGGTAGTTAAGGCAATCAATGGCAATGCTATGATTCAGCACCTCAAAAATAATAACTTAACAGCTCTACTAAAATATACCTCATTTATAGTAATGACTAAAATATAATAACTCAGAACATCCTATTAGCTCCTAGGCATTAACGTCTCATAAGCAGGTAGAGATACAGCACTGAAATGTACAACTATGATCCATAAGCACAATAATCATATGACTAATTCACTCTATACTACGAGAAACTGGGTAAAGAATAGCATGAAATCATACCTCATTGATAGCAAGAACCTGCCCGTTGCTCTTCTTGACCTTCTTGAGCTTCCTCAAGAAATACCTATACATAATATTACCAATCACCAACTCTCCGACTAAAAAAACTAATTGAAATCCCAATATCATTGAAAAACAATAGAAACGAAACAGCATGCTTTAAAAATTAATTACAGTTAACAAAACCCAGCGCCTACACGAACAGACACCCAGACATACCAAAATTTGGACTTGGCACGGACTTCATTGGTGGCCCAAAGCTTCATACGGTAGATCTTGGGGTGCTCCTCCGTCTCCGTGGGCAGAGCTCTCCCCACCACCTGGTACTGATGGAACTGCACAACTTACAACATAGAAATGGTTAGTCGAATTAATCACTCAGAGCTCCTTATGTCAATCTATTGAGCTCAAAAGAGTAAGAGACAATCAGCGGCGGCGTCATACCCTGTAAGTCACCATTTTTCCGGCAGTCTGAAATTATCGCGGAGGCGTACCCTTTCTGGAGGAATGCGGGAGGTGAAAGTATGTGAAGCGTTTTGTAATTGAAACCCTAATTTGTTTAATGGGCCTATTTTTAATACCCTTAGAAACCCTAATTTGTTTAATGGGCCTATTTTTTAATATAGGCTTTTTAACTTAATACTCTTCGGCCCACGTAGATCTGGGCTGGGCTTTTGTTACGTTTAGCATGGGTCGAATATAAATATGCTGTGTTAATATGCAGTTTGATGTATGCATGATTCCATGTTGTATAATACTTGTATGCATACGAGACGATTCGAGATATTGCTTTTATTTTGATCAGAAGTGGACTTGGAAAAGATTGAAGATGTATTTCTCCTGCTTACTACCTCACCTAAATATCGTACTTCAGTAGCATTCTGGTTGATGCGTGTAACACATTGATTCAATATCGTACTTCAGTTATTCCATAAATTATTTAGCAAACTCAATCCTTTTTATTGGTGAAAGCAGCTTCTCGAAATAACTAAACATTAAACTGATATCAGATACTAAACTGATAAGAACAGATACTACCTTAATCTTTATTTCCCGATGTGGGATACTACTAACTCTCGAAAACTCAAAACCAATTTCACATTCATTAATTTAGTACTATGGAAAAGATCAAGGTTTAATCCACCACTCATGAAACCATTTAGCTAGGGGTGAATCTTTCTCCAACATCTCTTTGAACTGAAGTTCCAATGCCATTCTCTTCATGTACACTTTTGTATGTTTTACATATCCAAACTTTACCTTAATAGAAATAAGGTTAAAGTTTTCAAAGTATTTTGTTTGATGGTGAAGAGCAAACCTAAATATGAAGCTTTTTTCGCTTTACTTCTTGGTTCAATATGCTCATATATATAAAATTAACACCACATATTTCCTTTTTGGTCTGTCCACAAATATTTTTAACACTAAAAATTTCAATTTCTAGTAACTATGATCACACAACCCAATTAAAAATTATAAATCATGTGGAATACAAACACCACTAACTACACTTTTCTACACAATCTCAATTAATAATTATAATAAGTGGGACCCAAACTCCACTAACTACATTTTTCTACACAAAGTCAAAGCACTACACTAAAACACGTGTCAAGTCACTTTCATGGACGGAGGAAGTAGTATTTTTTTCAGTGAAATATGATGGGGAAAGCCACAAGGAGGACTATCTTTGTATAGTGAAATTTCTTGCTCGGGTGATGTGAAATATGAAATTAATGTGAGACAATATGTCCCCGGTTTGAAATATTCGTGATGTAGTTTTGTAATTTAATTTAATATAATTCATAAAAAGAATTTTTTTGTTTCTATTTCATTATATATGTCCAGTCTCTGTCAATGTGTTTTGGTCAATTAAAATGCTTCGGACAGGGCCTCTAATAATGTACATTCGAGACGAAGAGAGTCTCAATTGGCCCAATGCCTCTTTGACAATAAGAAGCAGAATGTAGAGCTCGAAACCTTTTTTCTCTTTTTTTTTTTTGAATGAAATCCAATCCTGGCATGAGGAGCAGCTTAAACAGCCTCTATCACAAGACAATACATGCCTAATTTGAAATGTGGATGTTGCTATGACCATGAATGATTCTATTACTGCTTTCTAGTTTCAAATATTTTTGCAATCAACCACACTTTTAACGGAGGGTCAACTTTCAGACATAATGTGTAATTTTCTTATTGAGTTTCACAGACATGCATACAATTAGAAAATTACAACAAAGCATGAGAACAAAGAGAATGAGGTACATTGACAAGGAAACACGTATAAAATAGTATCAATAATCAGTCTTTATGATGTATAAATATGATCTCTTATGAGGCGATGACTACAAAGAAAATCTCCTCATAAAAAATAAAAATAGTGTGATCAGGACTTCAGTTGAAGAATGAACAACATATATATTTAGTGGATATATCAAATAAAATTATTTAATGTCTATAAGTGTTAATTAAAATTAAATTTAATATGTTGATTTTGTTAATTTAATGGTCTGTATTTATGGGACGATTAGAAGTATTATATTAAATACGGATTTAGTGGAATTTATTGATATTAGTTCGTATAATAATAAAAAAAAAGGGAATCTCTATTAATATAATTTAAGTATTTGAGACGTGTTTAACAGCTAGTAATAAGTATTGATAAATAATCAATGTCTCATTATTATCGGTTACCTTTCATAATTGGATTATCCCATTATTATTGATCACATTTTCTAAAATAACACTAAACAACACTATAATGCATGGTGCATCAATCCAACTTGCAACATAAAATATAAATTTCTTATTTTTTGTGCGGAGAAGAAAGTGGCCAATAATATTAAGAGTGGGGTAGTATTATAACTATAAACATTAATTTAAACTTAGTAAGCAATTTATAAAATATTTTGTTTTTGCACACCAAATATTATTTTTGCACGTAATAAACATCAATCTATACTATAATACAAGTTCGGCCTAAGATGTGCACCTCACCCCTTGAAATCCTCTCAGCCTCTCATTTAATTTTTTCTATTTTTTTAGATTTTTGGAATTTTATGTATATATTAATTATATATTCTTATTTCCATGTAGGCATATGATATTTATGTTATGTTGGTCCCGAAACGAGTATATTGCATATATGGGGGGGAATACACCAGTTTTGATTTTTAAGTTAAAAACTTTTAGTGAACTCCTGTACTGAAGGGAGGGACTTCAGTAAGAGTTGATACTTTAGATATCAATTTTTCAGTCTACATTAGGTGTTGGACTGATGGACTAATATCTTAAGTGTACGTGCGGAAGTGGTGGTTTTAAATCTTACTCGTTTGTTCAGAAAACTTAATGCAATTTTTCTCTTTTCAATTAATCAGTATTCAATATGATAATCAAAGAAAGATAAATACTGAATGTAAGAGAGAGAGAGAGACAGGATTTGGTTTGCGTGGTTCGGAGATAAAAACTCCTACGTCCACGAGTCTCGATGTTAGTCGAGGATTTCCAAGTTAATGGAGTAATAATAATCTTACAGTAATCAACCACAAAGGGTTAGATAGACAATATATCTGATCATTTCTAGCTTCGAACTTAATCTAACGCTAAGATTATTCTTCGGTTACAATGAAGTTGCTAAGAACACTAGTGAATGAAATATGAAAGCTTGAGTGTTCTAGACAGAGCTTGAAAGCTTGAGCTTTGAGAGCGATGATAGCAAAATATCAGATTGTAAGATTGGGTAACCGGTATTTGAAGCGTTTGAAGCAGCAGGGTATATATAGGTCTCTCACATAATGTATCGATTGTGAGATGGAGCTTGTTTGAATTCTTCCCGTTGGAGTCAAGGTCCTTTTTGCCATTTTTGATGTCTGCAACAAGATTGTATTTCTCTTACTGAGATTTTTGCCAAAAGTGGTAAGTCCTATAGAATAGACTGTCACTCAGTGGAAACTTCAGAATTGGACTTCAGTGCAGTACTTCAGATTTAAACTTCAGTGGCAATGTGACTTCAGCTTCTAACTTCAACTTCAAAACTTCAGGCATAGTTCAAGGAGGCATGGTCCTTCAGTTTTGGGACGTAAACCGAGTTCTAAGATGAACTTCAGTTACTAACTTCAGTGTTTTAGTCTTGGGTCTTTAATTTGTACCTGTAAACTGAACTCCCTAACAAGTGAGTCCTAAGATAAGACTAAGACTTCAGTTTTGGATTTATTACATCTTTCAGGAGAGGTTTTGGGATTTGAATCAAAACACTTATAAATATTTCCCAACATGTTATGTTTTTATTTCTATTTATATCATAGATCATATTATATATTATTCCATATTTAAGTATTATTTTAATAAATATAATATATATAGTGATATATTAATTTGATATTTATATTTTTATAACTAATTTAACAATAATTTATATAAATTATGTACAATCTTTTAAAATCTAATGAAAATTGAAAATTCATATTTTTCACTAAAATAGTAATATATAAATGTAAAATAATATATAATATTCTTATTTATTTAATATTTTGTATTAGATTACATGTTATTCTAAATCTAATGAGAATTTATAAATCGTATATAAAAATTGATAGAGTTCACATTATTTGAAAATATTTTTTTAATATATATAATTTATTACATGTGATGATTATAACATACCTTTAATTATCTTAGTATTCGAACAATCCACATATATTTTCAATATAAATAATAAAAATTTAAGAATCGTATTTTTTTAAAATATTAATATAAATCTAAAGAAGTATATAATATTCTTATTTATTTGTACATTCTATATTAATTGTATGTTATTTCATATTTATTTATCATTTTATTAATATAAAAAATATTTAATGAATATATTTTGATACATTTTTGAGAATTCAATCACATTGATAATTTTTGACTGTATATCATTATTAGATAATGAATTTGAACTTCATTATTACCCAACATATTAGGTTATCTATTAGTGGGTAGATATTTTAAATATTTTTATTACTACATTTTACATGTATTTTATTTAATGTTTAATAAAAAATTAGCATTCATAATTATTTATCATAATAACTAAAGATATATAAACTTATGTATTTTATGTTCAGACAAGTGTTAAATTCAATTCATGTCATTTTATTTTCAATTTCACAATTAGGCCATGAATTTAGACACCTAAATATACACAACTTTTTTAATTTTATCTTCACATTTACAATATATCAAATTAATATATCATTTCAAATTTTCTCATTTTTTATATATAATTTTTTGAATAGAAAACGAGTAGATATATTTAATTTGTATTCAGATTATGAATACACATATATATATATGCATATAAATAAATAAGTTCATATAATTTGAGTTTAAAAAATATTTAATGAGTATATTTTGATACCTATTTGATTTTTATCAAATCAATAATTTTTTATCGTATATCATTATTAGATTTTGACATTCAACTTCATTATTACTGATTGAAAGATTTGTATTAATGAAGAATTGGAAATTAATCAAGAAAAGAGCAGAAAGAAAATAGATCATAAAACAATAAAGAAAGCAGTAAAAGAACTCACGAATGTAAAAGGTAAATAATGCATTAAAGTATTCCGGATTTGAATCTCGAACGAATCCACAATGAAATTGAAAAACGGACGGAATGGAAATCTAGACTAGTAGTGTTTTCTCTCGTGGTCTAAACCCTAAACTAGAAGTAAAAACGTGAAGGAGAGATCTCTGAAAAATCACGCGTGGAGGTTTAAATAGGAGAAGAAAATCCCGTCTGGGTAGCGCTCGCTGGGGGCTAGTGAGCGCTACCTAGGCTCGCTGCATGAATGGTGGAAACAGGGGGCTAGCGAGCGCTGGGGGGTAGCGCTCGCTACCCCAATGTTCTGTGCCTTCGCCATGTAAGGGGGGCTAGCGACCGCTAGGGGGGTAGCGGTCTCTAGCCCCCCTCTCTGTCCGTCCAACGTATTGCAGGGGGTAGTGAGCGCTAGGGGGTAGCGCTCGCTACCCCCACGCTCTGTTGTGGGAAAATCCATGGGGGTAGTGACCGCTACCCCCTTGTTCTGCCTAAGAGACCTAGTGATCACTAGGGGGTAGTGATCACTACCCCTACGCAATGTCTTCACTCCTTCTTTTTCACGTCTTTTCGTCTCGTTTCTCTTTTCGAGTCTTATTACTCCGTTTTTGTCGATCATAACCTACAATGCAACATATAGAAGACCAAAGCATCAATCTGAACAATAATAATCAACATTATGAATCTAAAATGTGAGATAAACGAGACCAAAAACGGATAAAACAATTACATACGTACTAACTTTACTATTAGCGGGTAGATATTTTAAATGTTTATTATACTTTAAATGTATTGAATGACATGTTATTTAAAAAAAATTAATATATAGAATCTAGGGATAAAAAAATTTAAATACTCATTTTAATAAATAAAAGATAAAAAATAGACATTTAAAAATAAGAGATAAAAATATCCACTTATATGAGCACATGAGAAAAGTGATCATGTGTTTATGTATTTCATTTCACAAAATAATTTGAATTATGTGAGCACGTGAGGAAATGTGTGCATTGTAGTGACAAATAAATAATTTAAATAAATTATTCACACTCAATAAAAATTATATATATTTTATTTTTGTAACAAACACGGGTATATATATTTAATTTTTAATCAGATTGTTAATGTATATATACATATAAATAAATGAATTCATATAATCTGAGTTTATTTTCATACGGGCTTGTACATGGATAAGTAATTCTTGGATAAAGATGTGTAACAAGACATTTATCGATTTTGAGATGAATACACATACATAAAATTAAAATAAATTAGTTAGATTTTATAAATATTCTAATATAGTTTATTTTCATCAGTAATATTTATTTATGTATATTTTATATATTCGAATTTATAACATATATTATATATGAGCGTAAGACGAAATCAATTGGTTCATGATTCAGAACATTTGAATATGAAATTGAAATTGAACCGCTTCCTATACAGTTGCGATTCAAAATTTTAATAATTTTTTACGATTCGATTCTCAAAAACGTCGATTACAATTCTTTTGAACACATCTAATAATAATGATTATTAGAATTATTTTTACTTTACTTTCAAGCGAATATGAGTATATAAATTAAATTCAAAAATATTTAAAAAAAATATTAAGTTGTTAGTACGAGTCTACTAATAGACAAGTTTACGAGGATTTAATATTTATGATAATATATATATATATATTTTCATTAATTTTATTAATTTAATCAAGTTGTAAATTTATTTTTTCATTAATCTTAGAACGATTGCAATTTAATCATTAGCAAGTCAACATAATTAACGATTTTTACTATACATATTTAATATACGAATAAGTAGTACATATATCTATGACAACAAATAATAATGAAGAAAATGATTCAAATAATTTTATAAATTTATAAAATATTAATTCCGTCAAATTTCGACGGACAACAAGCTAGTTAGTATAATAATAAGTATATATGTTTACTTTAGTAAGCAACAAACTTAAGTCTTCATTTTGTGATATAAATTAATAGAAGGTTTTTAAATATAAAAAAATGTAGTTGATATTTATTTTTAAATCTGTTGTTATTTCAGATATTTGAATAATCAATCCAACTAACTGAATTGGTATCAGATAGCTGGAATTCTTAAAATAGATTGATTGTTGATAGTATATTTTGATCAAAACAGACGTAAATAACTACAAATACTGAATAAATTGTAGTTAAACAAAATAGTTCAACTGCGACTCGAATGTTTACATCCCATTGAGAAGGTATGCATCAAATTAATGTTCTAAGAAAATATGAAGACACTGATTGAATATCAATATCAAATAATAATACAACTACTCACATAAAAAGTGAGGTTCAAATAATCCCAAAATGAAAAAATAAAGCAGGGGTTACAAACAATGCTTACTTTTCAATTCTGAATATCCGAATGATAGGTCGATTATACGACTTCAAGTAAGGAAGAAAATCGGATACTTTGATCGTTTCGGTGAGGTCTGTGACTACAAGACTCACCTTTTCAGCCAGCTCAAGGAAATAGTTGAAGGTGTCGATGTTACGAATCACAGATGCGATATATGCAACAGGGCTTTTGTGATCAGTGCTCAAATTGGAATATGAATGTTTGTGTTTCAAAAGAGTTGATAGTACTCGTACAAGATGAGGCAGGCATGATGGATCGTATATAACATCAGCACCTAAACTGTTTAAAATAAAGTGAAGGTATAACTCTATCTGACTCTTGTGAAATAAATTACGGTCATTTTTGCACTTATATTCGAACTAAGATGGATGGAGGACTTACATAATGTCAGGAGCAAAGCAACGGAGATCATCTTCTAAAGCAGATTCCCATGGCAGACAAACACATTGGACCTAAATTATCAGTAGAATATCAACTTCACTAAGGTGTGGCCTTGCTCTAACTCAATCAAAATGAAATGCCTCACAATTGATGCAACTGAATTTCCAATCGACAAAAACATTAATGATTTTTACAAGAAATATGGTAACAAAAACATATTCAGATCTCATATAGTTGCAAGAATATTACATCTATCTCAGCTCCTGAAGCATTTTAATGAATGAATAAAGTAAGAAAGCATGATGAGGTGCACATATATGTTACTACGACTAACCCTTTCGTCGTGTGAAAGAGTGTCCAATGTGTGATTTACTGTAGTCAGGTGATTGAGATCCAAGTTCACCTTCATATTTGCTAAAGTTGAAAAGTCACCATCAGTCAGTATAACCTACATCACAAAAATTATTCAGATAGAATTAAAGACAAACTTCTCTAAATATAGAATATATGATTAGAGTATAGAATACAGCATTCTCATGGTAGGTACATTATTACTACTGAAAGTAGATGGAACATTTTGTTGCCATGCCACAAAAAAGTAAAAGGCTACAAAATCGTGTGTGCTATAAACTCACCTTAGATGCTTTCACGTAAGACAGACAGATGCCAACCAACCCAACCCCTGAACCAACCTGTTGGAACAAGGCACTCAAATTAAATTTCAACAAGTATATAGATGTAGAACTCAGAAAATAAGAGGAAATAGAAATAGAAAATTAAACCTAAATAGTTCAATAATAAGACAACTGAAGCAGAGAAATTTCATGATTAGTTCATCTTAAGTTTGATTATATATAATATAAATAAAAATGGAAATGATAGGCGAGGGAATGCCATAGAATTACTGGAATGTGTTTCTCACCTCAAAACAACACTTATTTGCAAATATTTCAGGGAAAGAAAGTATAAATTCTGACATGAAAAGGCTTGATGGCCAAATAGAGCACCTATATAACAGATACGCAAAGAAAAATAAGTGTTAGAAAAAGGTAATATTATATGTTCGAAATATATTAAACCAATGCAAGCAACTGGCCTGAGAATCAATTAAGGGAGGTTAAAAAGAAAGAGGCACATATCAACATGTGAGACAAAAAAGTATAGAGAAACTTGACTTAACTATACAGCATGAACAATTGAAATACCTTACTAAATGCTTAGAGCACCCATAAATCAGTTATACACACAAAAAGAAAAGCAAAAAAAAAACTAGATTTGTCAAATTTACTCCTCACAGTTCTGAGTTCTCCTTTAGGAGAGTTCCATCGTGTATTCTTAAAACTCAGGATACATTCTAGAAAATAATGTGGATGAATGGTAAAATTATTATTCTTGATCTACAAAGACTAGATATAGCTAAGCTGGTCTCAATGAAATTAGCTGTTCCGTTACCAAAAATCATAATTTTGATTGCAGAAAATAGTCTAGCTTTTACTGAACTAATTTCCAACAAAACAGCAAATCTGAGGATTACTACAACCAAAATCAACCGATTGAAGTTGAAGTAAAAAAAAGCGAGGTTATGAAAGAAAGAAATCAATGTATAGTCAGCTTCAGGTCAACTTTATTATTTTAAGAAAATAAGATGATTGGGCCCTACAATGGTATAACCGGGTGAACCTCACTCCTATAGGCCACTCAAACTTTTTCCAGCAAGATAAAACATTCAAAGTGTACACGGTATGAATAAATGTATCAACAAATAGGGAAAATATCAGATAAATTATGCTTTGTTACCCAGTATCTCCTTCAAGCATGTTAACAGAAGAACGAAGTTGAACCTCCAATTTCCTGGACTTTGGACAACTTATGATTCCTGAATACTCTAACCACATGCATAAACAGATAGAATTCACTTCTTATGTCCTAGATCATTAATAAGAGCACATGACAAATATATATCACCCAAAAAGAGATGTTACCTTCCGGAAAAATAAAAGAGATTGTTTTCAATACTTTCAAGTTTCCTACACCGGCACCATCATCCTAACATAGAGAGAAAATTAATTCAGCGAATGACCATTAATTAAAAAATAAGGACTGTCCTTTACCTTTAGAAGAACCACTGATGATGCATAGTATTCATATAGTTCATCCAACACCACCCCTCCACTAGATTCGATTTCGAGAATCAATTTCTTCATAAATCTCTTCAAGAAAGGCCCTTGCAGCTTCATATCCTGAAAAAAAATCTAACTCTTGTTTTGTTCCGTAAACATTATCTTTCATTATTCGACTTCAAGAGAGTTGAAGGCTTACTGCTTTGCTGATGCATTGGCGCCAAATGCAGCTCTGTACAGTCTCAGTTATGGAACCACCGCCAAGTTCCCTTATACCAATAACTTATTGAAATTAAATCCAAAAAGAAGAAGTTGCGATTTGAAGTAGAAAAGGGGGGGATTATGAAGGCGAGAGGTTGGTAGAGACCTGGCGAAGGAGATTACGATGTCGGGAGGTTCCAACGCCAGAAAGGCGGATATCATGTGAAGGCAGGGCAAGTCGGGGACGCCGAGGTATTCCTCTTCTTCCTCCGCCGCCATCGCCATTTCTAACACTATCACTTCTGCAAAAGCGGCTAATTAATCAAAAGTCTAATTTGATCAAATTTCAATATATAATTTTCTCCACTAAAATAAGGTTTTCTTACTTATTTTTGATATGTACAATGTTAAATATGCATTGTAGTCCCTCCGTAATGTGTACACAAATAGTGAAATGTGATATAATTTATAATGTATAAAGATATATGAGAATATATACTAAATATGAAATGATACACTTTTTATAGACAGTTTAGGTAATAATAATAATATAATTTTTATAGACCGAAAGAGTAGTTTTTATAAAGTGTGTACAGTAAAAACTCTATAAATTAATAAACTCTCTAAAATAATAAAATCTTTCGCTCCCGACTTGGGCCTTTTATAAAAAATCATCAAATTCGATAAGATAATAAGATAATAATTTTTCGGAAAATCCATTTATAAAATATAGGTCCCATTAAAATTCTAAATTAATAATTCATAAAAATTATAATTATAATTACTATGATAATTTGCTAAAATATGAATTTATTGTTAATTGCTTTTTATTAAAATTTAAATCTAATTGTATTTTATCTTTAACTTTTCTAATTGCACCCAAAACTTTCGGTGTCGAGTTCTCTAGCTGCACCAAAAAATTGTGAAGAGTTGCCGTCCTCAAAGCCTTCTTTCGCGTGACTGGTTCCAATAGTATTAAATCATCTTCAACTTCATCATTAGTAGGATTTTCAATAATACCAGCATCAATTTCCTCAAAAATTTTGAAAAATTAAACATTCATCATTTTCACCTGGATAGTCTATCAATTTGTTGATGTTCATTTCATTACGATAACCAACATCCTTAATCATATTTTCTAGCTCATGGAGGCTCTCTTCAAAGATCGTCTCACTTGAGTCGCTTGAGATTACTTCATTTGAATGAATTTTGTATATGATTATATTTAATTATTTACAAAGAATTTGATGATGCATGAATATAATAAATGAAACATATATGAATTTATTTATTTTCAATAAATATGAACTAAATTTGTTGAATTTAAAAAGTCACTCTTTTAATTAATAAAATATTAATTTATCGATATATTAATATCTCTCTAAATTAATAAAATCTCATGATCTCAATGCTATTAATTTATAGAGGTTTTACTTTTATAAATTATTTGAAAATGAATGATATAGTTTTTAAGCTAGATTGTTTTGTAATTTTTTAATTATAATTAATTTGAAAATATGTTGTATTTTGCTTAAATATGCATTTAAAATATCGGAAAATAGTCATTTATAAATAATAATCTTAAAAATTAATTAATAAAATAATAATAATAATAATAATCGTATTTTAGATTAAATATCATAAAGAATCATAAGAATAGTACGACTGTACGAGTTTTAGTTGATATAATTGATTATTAAAAACATTTGTGAATAAAAGAGTTAGTATTTATTATTTTATATTGATAATTTTATGCGTGTTTATTATATGAAATAAATATTTACTCTCTACCGTCCCATCAAATTAAACACATTTTTATTTGTAGTAAATTTTAAAGCACAAAATACATAAAAAATTATTATAACTAAATAATAGTATTCGAAAAAAAAAACAAACGCTCTAGTAATAAAGTGAAACGGAAAGAGTATTATTGAACTAGTCTAAAATATTTACTTTTATATTTTTCGAGAAAAAAAGAGAAAATACCCGTTTACGTATTTTATCCCCTTCGAGTTCATTCTCCATCTGCGTTGAAGCTGTGCAGGCGCATCCCTAATCTGCTAGGTACCCTTGTGCTCATTTTTTTGTGTTCTTCAATTTCAAATGCTACTTCTTTCTCAATTTTATATGTAACGTCGTTCAATTTCGATATTAGCTCCCGATTCATACTGCCGTTATAACCAAACTGCTCTACTTGTAATTTTATCTCATTGTTTTCTTGCTGAAATTGAGTCCAGAATGTGTTTATTAACTGACTGTCTCCTAGAACAGCGCCTTTTATTTTTCGTGCTTTCGTTTCAATTTCTAAAAGGAGGGTGTTGGTGGATTTACCGTAACCAGAAGACGAGTAGTGTCCATAGCCATAGGGGGGTAATTTTGAGTGATCCTAAATACGAACTTGCGGAACTGTGATTTTAATAGATGGAACAATGAATTTGTTATGAATACATTTGGATATATTCCAATCAGGACCGAGTTAGAGAAATGAAAAAGTGAGTGAACCAAGGTGGTACACAAATTTGTGATTGAAAGAGTTGCAATATGCTTAAGAGCAGCTTAAATTGGTTTTATGGTATCTGAGTAGAATTGCGGCCTTTTCAGATATTAAACAATAACCACTATGTGTTTAGATAACACAGCATCTTCTTTATTTTTGGTGAAGTTAACTCTAAGAAAGCCATTTCATTTTTCAGTTTTATCTTGAGATTGCTGCTCCGGGCTTATGAAGTAAACAATGAATTCCATTCAGATCACTGCCTGCCAGCTAGCCCCTTCATCTTCTCCATCCCAAGCACTGAGTAAGGCATATACAATCCCCTCAATTTACCTGAGAACAAAGGCAAAAATTTATAGTCTCTCCCTGAACTTGAACTTGACATCTGCCACATCTCGATACCAGCGGGCTACAACAGTATGTTTATTTGGCAGTAAAGGAAAGTCAGACAACGGTAATGAGGTATCTGCATCTGAGTTCATTAACACATTTATATAAATATTTTGTCCATCTTGGATTTAGGACATTTTGGCAAGTTTATATGTTACTCATAATTTGGTCCACTGTGCTCATTCAAAATTATATGTTATGCGTCTCTCTCCCATGCTTTGTATGATGTTTCAAAATCTCATGAAGACGTGCCCATTTTACACTTCTTGCTGTTGCAGTTAAACAATAAAGTTCTTTAGTTTTTCTTTTTCCCGATTGGTGGGAATAACTTCTATGTTAATCCATATCAGGGTTCTCCATGGAAATCTCTTGAGAACGTGGTGGGTAATTTTAAAAAGGAGCCATCAGTTGAGGATTTGCTGAGGCAACAGATTCAGAAAAAAGAATACTTTGATGATGGAGGTACCACCGGGAAACCTCCTGGTGAGGGCGGCGGCAGCGGCAGGAGTGGTGGTGATGGTTTTGGTGAAGCTGAAGATGGTGGACTCTCAGGAATGTGGGATGAGTTTTCACAAGTGATTTTAGGAACTATGGGCTTCGTCTTTCTGGTAATTCATCCAAAGCTCAGTACGAAATCTTCTTATGTGTCTCTCTCATGGTTTCGAAAGGCGGGTAGCCTCAAGTAAAAACCGCCTCTAAGGCACCGCCTCGTGGATCTAGTTGAGGCTTACACCTCAAATCAGTCGAGGCATGCGAGGCAGCGGTGAGGTTACCGCCTCGTGATATGTGGTTCAAAACTAATTCTTTCCATTTTAGAAGCTTAAAACATCACGGACTTTGCAAAATTGAATAAATATATTCATTTTTGTTCAAATTAATACAATTACGACTAAAGTAACCCAATCATGGATAAACTAACATAATAACTAGTCATTTAAAAGTTAACAGACAGGCCCTTAAGATTAAAATTATACATAGCCATTACCCAACCTATCACAAATTACATATCTATGCTCTCTCGCTTTGAACATAACCTTCAACTCCACTCCCTTTTGACGTAGTAATGGCTGCATGATATCTTTTCCGGTTTGAGCTCTTTTTGTCAATTGGAAGATAGAGGTGGAGATGGAGATGTGGATGGAGATGGATGCAGGGCTTATTTGGATTTCTTGTACTTTTGATATATGAATATTTGATACTAGGAAGTTAATTTGGGATTTTTAAGACTATAACTAGTTATGACTTTTGATTTTTTTGTTAGATTTATGATATTTGGTATAATTTTGTCTTTATAGAAATTGTCTCATATGAATATTTGATACTATGAAGTTAATTTGAGATTTTTAAGAACTATAACTAGTTGTGACTTTTGATCTTTTGTTAGATTTATGATATTTGGTATAATTTTGTCTTTATAGAAAACGTCTTGAGGCGGAAAACATATTTTGAAACCTTGTTCTCTATTTCAACTCAACTTATATATTCCCTTTGTAATTGGTTTTGTTATGCATTGTATTGTTAACTTGAGATAACTTGTTTCATTTCAGTACATTTACATCATCGAAGGGGAAGATATTACTGCATTGGTAAAAGACTTACTCAGGTTCCTCTTCAAACGACAAAAGAGTATCCGTCTAAGGCGTCTAATCGAAGACTGGGAGGATTTCTTCCGGAGCATGAAAGAGAAGCCATCATATGATCCGTATTGGTTGGAACGTGAGATTTTGAATACGACGACATTGTACGACAGCCCTGTCAAATACGCATATATCATCAAGGCTCTTGATAAACTCGAGTCGAAGCCTGATCAACTTGACCCGACATACTATGTCGATGATGATGATGAGCAAAACTAGATATTATTCCCTTTAATGACTTGGCTAGCTTCTCAAATATCATGAAAGGGTGGGAGAAACCCAATTTCTTGAGATACATCTTTCTTTGTTGGGCGTTTTGTTAATGTAGAATCAAAATCCGGAAATGCATGTTGTGTTGCTGTTATAGTATCATCATGCTCTAGTGGTAGTTAATGTTGTTTTTCTGCAATGTCATCGTTAGACTTAGAGTTATATACCTATTTTTGCTATTCTGTCAACAATATTTATTATTTCAAACCATTATTATCTATGCATTTTCGATTAATTTGAATGATCCTTGAGTTGATTTTGTTATGTGCTTGAACTTGAGTGTACTTTAATCACTTAGTTACTCTGGTTTTGTAGCACTGTTTAAGAAATTCCAGATATAATTAACCTGGTATGTGTATAGGATAAGAACGTTTGGTTTGTATATCCTCAATATAGATCTCTCATTTTCATAGTATTAAGTCATTTCAGAATCCCAGTACTAGTAACTTAAGCTTCGAGATGAGCAAACGATATTCAGTTCTCGATTTCAACCGGAACTGTCGGTTCTTTGGGTACTTAGAATCAGATTTTACGGTCCTGATATTGGAACCGGTTCTCAGCATGATAAGTATTTCGGGTGTCAGTTCTACCTGATCGGTTCCGAGTAGAACCGAAAGAACCAAAATTTTTAATATAATAATTATTTTATCATAATTTCATATTTCATTCATAATTTTTAAATATCCCAATTTGTAATAAAACAAAGTTAAAGTCATGAAGTTGATTGTAACAAATGCCTAACAATAGCATAATTAAAATTAATTAAGATCAACCAAGTTGTAAAAGATGATTACTATTTCTGTAGATAGATATATATAAATAGAGCACGCACATGCATCGTATAGATATATGTAGATGAATATTCTCTCTATCCCACTAAAATGATCTACTTTGACCAAAAAACTCTCACAATTTTGGTCAAAATAGGTCACTTTTAGTGGGACAGAGAGAGTAATATTTATAATATGTTGGATAGATACTTATGTGCGACTCATGGGTGAAGATAAGTCGAATGTGGTGCCAAATTAATTATTGGAAAAATAAAATATTAATAAAAAATAGGATGAAAGCAATTTCGGTTCCGACGGTACTAACCGGAACCGAACCGGTTCTTCGGGTACCCAAATACCCGATCGGTTCTGGGTACCTGGAACCGAACCGATTCTCAACCCTACTTAGAGACGTGGTTGAATAATGTTGGAAAGAACCCATCAAAAAAGTAAGATAAATATTATGACAAGAAATTATATCAATATAATCAATTACAAGAAATATCACTTTGGACCTGTACTAGATTTCAAAATTGGTTGGTAATTGCATTGCTGTACATGAATTCCTCTAACTTCATCTACTTTTTGCAGATCGAAACTTATACTAGTAATGAAGCATTTGGTAACTATTCCCACAAGAAACAAAAGGGAAGAAATGGTGGAAAGAAATAACTAAAAATGAAGAGACAAGAAAAAAATGAGACAACCGAATATTTAGAACAAGTTAAGACCAACCTATCAGTGAACGTGCAGTTCATACAGTAGTTAGACCGATGTAGGCTGCACATAAGTTCAATAAACATGCAATGAAATATGTGCCACCAACAACTACTGGTTCCCTGATTCCACATAACTCAAGGTGGTGATGGAAGGGGGCCATCCGGAAAATTCTGTATCCCCTTCGCATGAAATATTTGGTTGCTTTGAAGAAGGATACCTAACAGAAAGATAAACAACATTGACTTCAATATATCATGCCGACTTCTATTTAAAAGCATTAGCAATATGATTCATGGGAATAACAAAATATATAGTTAATCAGCAAATGTCTTAGATGACCAAAAAAAAGGTACAAAAGAAGCAAGTTCATAATATCCAAGTTAGTTTCAGTTAACCAACAATGAAAATGGCATCAAATGCTGTCATCTTTCCTATACTTTCCTGTTCTTAGGTTGAAGGGAGTGGGGTGTAGAGGGGAAGTTCATAATGAGAGTGGAAGAAAATATGGATAACATCAGCAGGTTTTCTAAGGATAATTCAGACATAAAGTAGCAGCTATTGCTTAAATTATTACCTTCTCCAAACACTAGAATCAGAATAATATTTTGTAGAGTGATGCAAACGAGATTCAGTCAAATACCTGTATGATAACTGACAGCGCTTCTACAACATATATTCCTGATGAAATGAACAATGGGAAGAACATTCCAGTGCAAGAAGCCATTGCAGCAAGAGCCCCACCCAAAGCCAAAGCTCCTGTATCGCCCATGAATATAGATGCCTTGTGCTGGTTTTGGAAAAGAAAACCAACACATGCTCCAGCCATTGATGCTCCAAATACAGAAAGATCTGATATGCCCATATAGGTGACAAACAATTGAAGTCAGAAACAGAGGCACCAATCATATGTGTAATCTCACCTTCTATATACTGCAATTCCGGATGATAAGTGTAGAAAAAAAATTGGATTTAGAGTTAGCAATGTCAAAATATTATTCGACTACCAGAACATATAGGAAGAACCACAATTGACATCCCGATAAAGGCTAATGCAGCAGTCCCCGCAGCTAGCCCATCAAGTCCATCACTCAAATTAACACCATTAGCCATGGAAACAAAACAGAATGAACTCAAGACTGGATAAAGTTTCCCAAGGCAAACAAGGCCGAAAGGTCTAGGTAGAGGAACCACCATTTTCCTGACATACAAATTAAACACAAGTAATGAAGCAAGTCTTTGTTAATATAAAAAACTGTATGTAGAAAATATTAGAAAAAACATGCATAATCTGTTCAGAACGCAACTGAAATAGCGGACACCGCGGACTCTTTAGTTAATATCTTTACATGCAGGCTGAACTGAACTAACAAAATTTCAAGTTCTTCGAACAGATAATTACGTTGAAGTTGTCACTTAACAAATACATCACAGTAAGTTGACATGCTGAAATTCATGATGGTACGATATATCCTTTGTGAAATTCACCATTACAAGCATGGATGTGTGAGTTACCCTTATAAAAAGGTGATGAAATTAGTTACTAGAAGATATACATGTTGTAGGGTGTTGATATTTCTGTTGTCCACAACCAATAGGAGAACCACATCCCAGTAGCTATCTGTGTAGCACGAAAATGAAAAATTAGAAAACTCAAACAAACAATAAATGACACGACTGAAAAATATAGGAGCATCACCTCCAACAAAATTCTAATCCATCCAGATAGGCCATCGTTTTTATTGCTGATGGTCAAATAATCATCTAATAGACCAATTGCAGCAAATGCTAGAGTTGCTGCCGCTGCTGCAGAAACTTCAATTGATGAAAATTTAAGCACAACTTCAGCAACAAGTACGCCAATCGGTACAAAATACAACCCACCCATCGTAGGGGTTCCTTTCTTGGAAGAGTGTTGAGATGGTGCCCCTTTTCTAACTCTGGACCGTATATTCATGATACGGAATAATGGGACACAAATATAGCCAACACAAGATACTAAAACTGCAGATATCAGAAAAGGCCGCATCAAGTAGAATGGTGCAAGAGGCAATCTAACAATCCGCCACGCGCACTGATCCACAAGTAAAACAAGGAAAGTTGAGAACAGCATAAGTCCAACATTATTCATTAGCCCATAAACAGTCCTGCAAGAAGAGAGTACCAGAAAGACCTGAGTCAAGCATTAATTACAACTCAATTCGAAAAACAGATACGTCAAGAACAAAACCACATGCATAAAGGAGTGGGATAGTCTGATTCTAGCATAATTCATGCAAGTCGGTACAATGTATGAGCGTACGCACAGAAACAAAAAAACTATATCATAAAAAGCACATAATAATTCTTAAATCATAATGAGAGGTTCCAAGTTATAATCAGTTTAGGTAAATGACTTTACTTTCTTCTCTTACTCGTGCTGCCAAGCGATGCAAATCTATGCGCACTCAGAGTTATGGAACTGTCAGAAGGTAGCAACCGCTCTTTTGAAGTGGGAAGATCAACATCAGTTATCGGCTGCAGAAAAATATCTCCATCGCTGTCTTCACCTTCGCTTGACGAGGAAAGCATATAATCAGCAGGTCTATCATTATTTCCCCAATCCCCAAAGGAAGCACCAAAGTCCTGGTTATAAAACTTAACTCGTTAGTCCCAATTAAACAAAAAAAAAAGCAATCAAACAATGACTACAAACTTGATTGGTCTCGAGCAGGTAAATGCATAGGAATGGAATTAACAATCAAAGTGCATATAACTAAGAACGAAATGTCACTCTTTTTACTGACAAATTTAGAGAAATGAAACGGATAAAGCAGTAGCCACCATTATTCATGACGAGTAACCACAATCAAGTAAATGTGCCAAATGAAAAAGGCAAAAGATAGAGAAAGAGAAAAGGGAGGGAATGAATTGAATACATCATCCATAGCCCAAATTCGAAGAGGTGGACGCGGCAGGACGCGAAAGCCATGACTTGGAACCCGTGATTCGAACAACTGTCCCAATCAACAGCCGACAAACAATTAGTCGGTATTCATATCGAAATCATAGGGCACAAACATCTGATTGCATCACGTCGTACAATTCACCTTGTGCTGGAGAAAAGTGGAGCCCGTGTGAAACGAAACGCGTGACGAGGGGAGTCGCGGGCAACAAAAACGCGCGAGAAACCCTAGATGACCGAGATTTCCAGTGTTGGAAGCGCATACAGCATGAGATTGCATGACTGACCTAGGCCACCGCCAAACCTAAAATCTAATAAACACCATCCATCAACAATTAAATTTTGTTATCGTTGCAAGGAAAACAAAGTTACTTACTGCAACTTTGAGATCTCCGAAGAGGTCTTATGGATGAGAGGGACACACGCGCCTCTTGAGCGCGTGAAGGAGGATGCCATATCGCACATTTCACTCACTCGCAGACGCAGGCCATGAGTTGATGCGATGCCTCCTCTTCACTCTTCAGCGCAGCGGACAGAAATTCATAATGACATAAAATAAGTGATAAATGATCGTTGTCTTAGAATGAATTATATGAATTTCGTTTTCATAATGGGGCATTTTGCACGTTACTTACTTGGATAATTTCATCTAATATTATCCTATCATTTCTTCAAAATTATGATGAGCACTGAATTTTTATGGTTCTTATGGATTTAGTTATATAGAGCATAGTTATATCATGCAATGTGCAGTAACAACCTATACTACGACTTTGGCATTCTATAATTTGTGGAGTATAATAATAGACCAATAGCTAAATTAGATACGATTATGGTTTCGAAATATACCTGTTAAACTTATATGCTACATAGTACCAACATTTAATATCATAGGCTGATTGATAGCCACATGCTAATCCAACACTAATACATAGTCTTAGGTCATGTCTGTCTTTCATTTTTTCCTTTTCCCATACTCTCTATATTCTCCAATAACTATAACTATTTTATTAAGAAATTGCCCAATAATAAATGTCTCATTTTAAAATTAAAAAGTAAAAGAATGATAGATGTTTTTAGTTTATCTTTTGCATTGTTATAGCATTCTTACTTTTTTATATTGTATATGCAATGAATATTGCTAAAAAGTGTAAATTAATTCATTATCTTGATATTTAAATTTTAACAATGTGGTAGACTTAGTTGGGAACGAAAAAAGTACATTTACATCTTCTACAGCTAAATAAATTCCCATGGACGCATAGAAATGCTAGTATATGTAATAGAAATGCTAGTATATGTAACAATGCATGATTGCTACACATACCATACAAACAATACCATTAGACAACAGAGACCATATCTATATACAATTCTTTATTCATCAACAAAATTGTCACTTAATTTAACCAAACAAGAGTCTTAAAAAAATTGTCTGAGGTGTATTAAAGAAAATTTAGATCTTATTTAATTTTTCATTGTTAATTTAGTTGTATTTAATGATTGTGTAGATCAACTTATTAAATATAGAAAGAAAAAAAAAAGAATTGAAGAAAAAGTTAGCAAACAGACTAACAGACCCAAATGACAATATATTCCTTAATTCCCACTAAAAAGTGACTTGTTAGACCAAAAAACACTCATAAATTTGATCAAAATAAATCACTTTTAGCATCGTCCCGGAAGGAATAATAATTTTATAGACTGACCAGTTTAATATTATTTATCTTGAATTGTAAGGATCTTCCTTTCATGTTTTAAAGACAGTTTAATATATTGTACAAATTTTACAATATGTCAAAAGCCACATCTTCAAGTATAACGCAGGACCTGTTTAATCATCATCGCCGTTATAGAGCACATAAATACGTGTCGAGTGTTCTACACATGAAAAATGTACCCATATCAACAAAAAACAATACTGCAATCCACACTGTTGATCTCAATCTGTCGCTAGGGGTTTTCCCCTCCCCATGGTGAATCCTCGTGTTCCATCTGGCATTTTGGGGCCTGGTGGCGGCTTTGATGGTTCGGCAGCATGGCTCAAATACTGAGTTCCATGGCCTGGAACGGAAACATTAGTTCAATCGAGATAAACATTAAATTGTGTAGAAATTCACAGTGACTTGATACATACCATGTCCATTTGTGCTGTGATACTTTTGTCTCCTTGTACGTGCACAGTTTCGACCTTTAAGCCCAATTTTGTCTTTAGGCAACTGCGCCCCATTCTTATCTCTAGATAGAGGATCCACATCCTAAAGAGGCATTTGAAAGAACGTAACAGTGTGAAAATAATTCTGGGTTGTGCAAACGAATGTATAAGCTCAAGTAGGGGTTGCAAACCAATTCTATCGTCCAAAGGGATAAATATTCTTAAAGGGGCATTTACTATACGGGATAAGTAGGGATAATCCTAGATAGATAAAAATAATATAGGTTAATGTAGTATTTACTAATTATGATTAGACTCATAAGATATCCCAAAGTCCGTGATTAATACTCTATTAGGGGCGTTTACTAAGCGGAATTAGTTGGATAAGCCTAGATAGATAAACATATTATAAATAGATCTAGTGTTTACTAATTAGGATTAGACTCGTAAAATATCTCATAGCCCATGATTAATGCTCCAATAAGAGATTAGTTGCTTGATATGTATCCCACCTAGAAGGGTTGGATTAAAGTAATCCCAAGGGAGTGAATTATTCTATTAATCCTATCATACTCAGGCTATGTTCTCTTTGAGTGACAATTTTATCCCATGAAAATCGTATCATACTTAGGTTGTTATAAAAAATGATGTAATTATAATTTAGATAGGATGAATGGAAAAAAAAAAGAAGGGATTTAAAGAGTAATTATATTCTTATCCCACATTTACATGGGATAAAATTATCACTCAAATAGAACATAGCTTAAGTAAACACTCCCTTAAGGGGTTATTTGCTTGATAAGTATCCCGCCTAAAAGAGTGAGATTAAAATAATTCCAAGGAAGTAGATTATTCTAATTAATCATATCATACTTAGTAAATACTCCCTAAGAGTATTAAGTCATCTTAAGTCCGTTGGCTGTTGCAATTTAGTTGACTACCGACACAACCAACAAAATACTGAATGCATTTATTATTCCAGAATACAGCATACTGTGGGAGAAGGTTAGCTTTCCACCATATCTAGTAGACTGTCAATCAACATCAGAATTGAGAAGTAATCTGTGGGGCATTAGATAAATAAGAAAAGCACATAAAATATAAATAAGTACCTCTTCATGGTGCAAATCATCATGATGTTCACTAGTGTCATGGTTATCCTCAGTGGCAGCTGGCTCAGTTATCTGAACACTGCTACCCTTGTCAGGCTCTGTCTCCCTCCAAACTTTTTTCTTCTGCCCAGGCTTGTTCTGAAGAATAAAAAAAAAGGCATCGTCACACATGCTGTTTTTTCAGGGAGATCTTTACATATTGTTCTACTGCCAAAAGAAGAAGAGAAGGCAAGACAATGAATACCGGTTTTTTCAAAAGCTTGACCCGCAAACCGTATCTCCAATCATGCTCATTGTTTAAACTGGCCACCTAAAACCAAATTGAAGTGTCAAGGTATAAGGTTTAAGACAAAACAGAAACGCAAAATAGGGGACAAATCAGTGGTAATGCACTCACAGCTTTCTCAGCAGCCTCAACAGTGTCGTACTCCACAAGAGCATGCAACTATATAGAAAAAACCCCAGTTAACACAACAGCACACATACAACAGATGAACAGAATACCCATATGCATGTTAAGTGTCGATTATTCCATATGAACTTAGATGAAGTTGCAACTTGCACATGCATGAAAGGAACAAATAATACATAATTATCGATAAATTATATCAAATCGCACAATTGACAATCTAATGAGTAATGAAGAGCACCACATGGTAGAACCAGTATTTTAGCTAACCAAACTCAGTAATCTGTACACAAGGAAAGGTACAGAAAACATATTTTAGAGAAAAACAATATATAAAGGGGTATCTCGACTTTATACTCTTCAGAAGCAAGTGGATGATTCAAAATTGGAAAGCACAACATGAATCGTACTATTTTATCCACTTAATGATAGACTATTCATAATTTAGAACTTTGCAACATTTCCATCATTCTACGTGGTAAAACTGATAGAACACTCAAAACTGAAGCACACCTTTCCACTAATCAGCTTCTCTGCTACGGTGCACTTTTTTGGATCTCTCACATCATGAGGATCACGAACAGTAATATCCTTTATGCTATCAAAGAAACAAAAAACTATTACATGACTGAAATAGCATGAAAATATCATAAAATTGCCAAAGCAGAAGCTAAGAGAACATAATATGCATACTTTCCAGCTTCACCAAACATTCGATGAAGGTTCTCCACTGAATGATCCTCAGGTAGATTCTCCACTAGTACAGTGCAAACCTACAATATGATAAAGAATAAAAAATTTAAGATTCTTTTAAGGTAACCATGTAGAATAAAAGAATTGATGAATTCTACCATTGGATCCTTGATTTCAGCTAATGGAAGAGCATGAAGTCGCTTCACCTTTTTCCCATTAGAGCTAACAACCTGAAGACAGGAGAACCAGTCATATTGAGAAATGCAAGTGATTGAACCAGTTAGGCGAAACTGCCAATTAAACAAGAAATCTAATGTGCACAAAGTTAATGTTACTGCTAGTTTTATAAGCTTTGTGAAACTTTTAGAATTTTTTTTTTTCTCAGTAAAATTCATCCACTCACAAGAAGAGTAGATTCCTTCAGTGCAGCCACAATCAATGATAGATCTCTTGTTAGCTTCTTCATTTTCTTAAATGAAGCAACAACTCCAATAGGAACTGCAGCAATGTAGTGAATTCCTTTTAGGCATGTGATAGAACAACTTCAGATAGCAAGTAAAAATGCTTGTTCATAAAAGACCTGCCATGTAATGTAAGAATTCCATACATTCATAAAGTTCACATGATTAAAACTACGAAAACTCAAAAGGTCACCTAGTTGACTGTCAGAAACATAAAGATCATGTGAAAAGTTGACACAGGTAAAAACTCAAATAGACACACAGACACAGTTGACTGTATAAACTAGAAAGATCATGCCGAGTCTTTTATCCTTTCCTTCAAAGACCTGGGGCATGCATCAATTTAGAAATCATAAGATCAGACCCAACATTCAAGCAATACCTAAATGTCTGCAAATCATAAGACGAGATTCAGCATAAGCCTGTGAATAATTACAGACTAATTTTCTATGTGGATCTAGTCCCTTTATTTCATTCTATTCAATGTTAGAAAGAAAGTGGAGTGAGAAGGCTGCCATTAGATTTTTTAGTACCATATAAATTTTGGACATCACATCACCGGGATGACACTCGCTTCCATCTAAAGATCCTCAAAGGGTACCACCAAACATACATAATATCAAATGAAGGAAGATATTCTGAAAGGAAAGGGTCAGTGCTAGCATTTTACTGAAGCAATGTAATAAACTAATAACTATAATGGCTTTTGTTTTCTAGAAACTCTGCAGCTAGTAAGAGTAAAACAAAGTCTGGCACTCACCAAATCCATCTGCATTTCTTCTAACATATTTCAGCATAAACTTGTCATTTGGCAAATTTTCATCACTGAAGTAATACTCCACCTGAAAAACTCAATGTTCCGATAAGTAAGTTGATCGGTTTAATAAAGATTATTAAGAATTAAATCGATGAACAACTCTAATTATATCGTCCCTACATTAAGAACAAGGCAGCAAAATTCGTCTATGGGCTACAAGGAGGACACTGAACACAATTCCACCGGTCATCATGCCTACTGAATAAAAATTTACATATCACTAATTTACTAATAATAAATATACTGGACAAGCCCCTAAAAGAAATCAATTATAGACATCCACAAATGGCACTGAAAAACATCACACTCAAAACAATTAGCCCAGCTATGAAAAACTTTATTATTCAAGAACCCGGGAAACCTTATTTGTGTTGCAGAGTTTGAACCAAGAACGCATAATAAGGGAAAGGATAGAATAAAAAAAGAGGCAGACACTACACTAAAAGTTTACGGAATATAAAGAAAAGTTGCACTATGTCGTGACTCGGGTTTAAACCCTACAGTCTGCTCGAGAGACTCGAGAAAAACCACCTCTAATAGTCGAGAAAATAATTGCTCAACTCTCATATAGCATCAAATTGCAATTAACCCTGCGGATCACCGTATAAATACAAAAGAATCGGAAGAGCAGTGACCTGCTTGATAATCTTGCGGCGAAGATCATCGGAGAGGACGGAGGGGTGCGGCTGATCCACAGGCGGCGGAAAGTGAGATTCGGTGAGCTCTGGTGAGCCGACGGGGGATAAATCGTGGTGATCCTCTTCGTGATCAAATTCATGATCAGACGGTAGGGAGGAGGCGGCGGGGAAGCTAGTGACGTGCTCCTCCTCGGGTTGCTCCATTGGAGAGAGAGGCAGAGAGAGAGAGAGGAGACGTCAATAATGGAGAAAGGTAAAACCTTTTCCTTCTTCTTCTTCTCTCTGGATCTCTCTAACAAATGAATTTCGATTGGAGGGGTTATTTAAATACGCCATACCAATCCCCCGCAGTGAAAAGTCTAATTTGTACATTTGGTTCTACTGAATTTGAACAAATTATGTGTTATAGATGGATGTATCAATTAAACATGTAGTTGTAAGTAAAGAAGTTAATTAATAAATTAATTAAATATTTTATGATTGAATTGATGGTGTTATTAGTATGTAATATAAGTAATTAGAAAGTTATTAGCATGTCTAAAAAGTATAATTATTAGAAATAAAAGTGTGAAAATTTTTCATGAACGGAGTAATATGGAGAATATGCAAGTTTTTCGTTGATAGAGAGTATAAATTATTAAGTGTTTGTTGTATTTGTATAGGATAATTTAGCTGTTTACGATGGGTATATTTTAACGTGTGAAGACTGATATAATAATATCACGTAATGATATATCAATATATGAATTACTATAATTTTCATTTCTTAATATTTTTTATTATTATTTTGTAATAGATAGTATTAATTTATATTATAATTAATAAATAATAGTAAGGAAACTAAGAATTATACAGTTTTTTTTTATCAAAATTTAATATTTTTCTAATAGGACATGTCTTATCATTCACATGTGTATTAATTCTTAAAAAATTATTTTGTCATAGCCCAATCTCGAAGGACGATATAATCAGGGTATGACTAGGGGTGAGATTTAAGAAACGAGAAAGAAAGGGGATTAAAATAAAATATAATTATAAGAGTGTAACTTGGATCAATACACAACATAACATACTATATTATCAACACAAGGTTTGATGAACCAAGTCGACAGTTAAGTATTTTCAAAGTAAGAGCAACTACAACTATGTACATATCAAAAGACATAATTTTCAAGTGTCACAACGAAATCATAGATTGAAATACTTATATGAGGATAAGTATCTACGTCGATCACTCAACCTGCACATTTAGAAATACATGCAGAGTTTAGTACAAATTATAAGTTGTCATGCAATCATAGTCGTTAATCATAAGAGGTATTAGGGAAATGCTCTTATGTTCACCAAATCATTTTATAAACATCATTTGCGGAACACATCGCTCTTCCATTCACCTCCATATTCATCCTTATCGTTGCTTAGGAATTACATTATGCGTAACTACACTTCTGATCAAATTATAACTACATTATGCATAATTATCACACACTACACGCACTCACTAATGTATCCAATCTCTGCAAACAAAAATCGACACCCACACACACAATACCCACAACCTACCATCCATCGCCTCGAGTGAAAAATCGGCCACCGCCGTTCGTAATGATAACAACTCGATTCTCTCTCTACCTCAATTTCCTCTCTCCTTGGTCGTACATGTAGCAACTCAGGTCGTTGTCGTCGCCGTTCGATGCAACTCTTGGTCATCTCCTTTTATTTTCTCTATCTCCTATTTTTTAGTTATTACCTATTAATTATTTACTAAGCTTTATGTTTTATGTACTAAAATTTAATTCTAAGCTTCTCTCTACGCTTTATGATTCAGCATTTCAATATAAATTCCTAGTTCTTATGGAATATTTTGATTTAAGATGTTCAAGTTCATCCCTAATTCTATCCATCAGATTATAATACATGAATTTACTATCAAAAATGAAATCTTGAAGCTGTAAATATTGATAATCAAATTCAGTTACCATATAACTTACTTACGTTAATAGTTTTGTGCAGTTTGAATGCTTGGTTTCTACTTAACTCTCACCCTCTTCCCTTTTCTTTTTCTCATAAAGTTTGACTGCCATAGGTGTGTATTGTTTATCTTTATAGTAAAGTTAAGGATAAAATATGAGAAGATATCCTATCATCTAGCATCGTCACATTTTTACTCTCTAAAGAGGACACATGTATGAGGCGGTGAAAAAAAATGTTCCACCTAGCTTTAAGGTGAAAATATAATTAAAGATTAATAACCACTAATGTGAAGGACTGCTAAAGAATTATATAAAATCTAAGATATTACATATTTTAACACATCTATTAACAATTAGTAGAGCAATATAATATTTACTCCCTAATCCCTCCTTGTACAAAGTTTCAGCCTGTCCACACAAAATCTTTACACTTCAAATTTTTTATTAAAGTAACGGACTTACTCCATTCAATATAGTGAACTTTATTAAAAATGATAAAATAAATGAGAGTTAAACTTCACTCAATACACGCAATCACTCAAAAAAAAAAAAAAAGATTATGTCTCAAACTCCACTCACTACACACTCTTACACAAAACTTAATACACACACTTACTAGAGCTAGCAAAATGGGCCCGACCGGGAGCCCAAGGTTTTGGTTAGGTTGGGCTCGAAAATAATAGGCCCGAAAAAATCGGGCTTTTTTGGGATAAAAAGCCCGGGTTTCCGGGCCAAAGATCCCGCCTGACAAATTATATTATTTATTATTATTATTATTATTATTATTATTATTATTATTATTATTATTGATTTTGAAAATACATAGAAAGTTTTGGTGAATTCCATTTGTATATTTGATGATTAATATATAAATAATACATTTATATATTAATATTTATATTTATATAAATATATAAAATTACATTTACATATAATTGTTTAAATGTAAGTCTATTTTTTATATTAAAAAAATTAAATTTCAATATAATCTTTAATTTTTGTTATAATGGGATTTCGAATCGAATCGAATTTTAAATATTATTATTTAATATATTAAAAAAATAAAATCAAATATTCAATTCGAATATTTGAATATTAATATATATATTTTTTTGTATATTAATTGTTCATAAAAGCATTGAAATCCATTAATGAAGTTCTACGCTTTTAATTTATTATTTTTTATAATATTAAATAGTTATGTTAATTTTATACATATATATAAAAAATGGGCGAGCTTAGCCCGGTGGCCCAATAGCCCGAAGGGGGCTGTACTGCAATTATATAGGCTTGATGAATTTCGAGCCGGCCCGATCTGAGCTAGTACATGTCATTTAACCCGCCCCACTACTTTTGTCAACTATAACTCTTACATAAAGTCAAAACATATTATTAAAATCTGTACCATATCAAAATAATAGATCTTTTTTCGTGGATGGGGAAAGTATTTTATTATTGTATGATTAAAATATGTTTAAAAATTGAAATTGGATATAAAAAATTATATTATCATAACTAAATATATATATTACAATTATATTTTTAAAAATATGTTTCTAAATTATGTTATAAATTCAAGTGGAATTATCTTCTTAGTCACCTTATATTAAAATATTTCCAACACGTAATATTAGTATCCTCTAAATTAAATATACAAAATATAGAAGTCGAAATAAAAAAAATTAAGACTCAACTTTTATTTAATGCTAAAAAATTGAATGAATGATGAAACTAAAAGAAGTATAAAATTTAATTAAAATATAATATCTTACTATAATTTTTAAAATAAGTACGAAACATAATTAGTGGTATATTAAATGAATTTAAACTAACTTAATATTAATTTTTTAAATATACCTACATATTTATATAATGATTCTAATTGTAATAGATTTTTTTTTTTTTGCAATAATCATTTGAAATATTTTATCAAAGAATAATTATTTGATTGTATGGTACTATCACTCTAATTTAAATATTGAATTTAAACTAATAATTCATTATATATTTTCTAATGGCTAACGATATCAAAATGATTAACACATGGAAGACAAATTTTTTGCTCATAAATCTGAAAAAATAAAATAAAATTGATAATATAGTTATCATGTTAAGTTGATATATTGCTTATTCATTTAATTTTCACCTATAAATTTAGTCGGTTGTAATTGCTTTATTTTTTTCTTTTATTTATTTGTAATATTATATGATCAATATTTTTTTTTTCAAATGTAATTTAAATGAAGTGATCTTTATATTAATTCAGAGTATAATTTAGACGCTATTTCAACTAATCTTGCATCTTCCCAATTATGCTCTAATACTAATAATAACTAAATGTAGATTGATAATTTTTTATTGATTTGTCCATATTTTTTTAGCACTATGTTTAGTTGGAAAAAAAAATTTATATTATATTTTTGGAGAATATTTTATTTTATTTTGTAGTACATACATGTTAATTTTGATTTTAAATTTAAGATGTTAATTCTTAATATCTAATATTAATATCATATAATATGCATATAGATTATAGAGGATGATTATAATACAATTAATTATATATGTTAATTTACATTATAGATAAATTATAAATTTATAAAATTTATTATATTACAAATATGGAGACAGTTAAATATATTATTTTAACTTAAAAACTAATATATCATTAATATATTAAATAAACAAAATAATTAATTTAAACAATCAATTTAACTATATAAATGTAAATGTGTTAATGTTTAGTTTTAGTTAATACATAATATTAATTTCTTCATTATATATATTATTTTATATGATGTAAATAATGTTTAAAAATAAAATACTATTGTTGCAATACGTTGCGCTGCAGATAAATCTAGTTGCATTTAATAACAACACGTACATGGTGTATTTAAATTTTAATAACAAAAAGTTCGTACTTGCCCAAAAAATGCATAAGACTAGTTGACAACATCATTTAACGATGACAAAAAAGACAAATAGAGAAGACTGATGAATTTAATGCAGAATTGCAAAAGGCAAAATCATGATTTAGATACACTATAGGCTAAAATATGTCGTGTAAGAAAATATAACTCATCAGCCAAGTGTTTGGTTGATTGATAGAATATTAGTTTCTTACCTCTCCTTAGAAAGGATTATAGATAGGAATAGAGATATTTAAAGGTGATTATCCTATCAATCTAATCGATCATATCCACTAAACCAAACACCCCCTAAATGTATCCTAATATCCATTATTTATTGAAAACAACACATCTTTCATAATATGAAGTACCTAAATGAAGGTGCACTATTTGATAATCTCTGAAGCTTAATACACAGGAGAAAGTATATGAGTTCGTATCAAACGGGAATTAGACAAGTTTTCAAGGCATAGCTATTTATGAAGTGGGGAGTTCATTACTCACAACCCAAGAGCATGAAGCATTATAGCATTTTGCGCATGCATCCTGTTTTCAGCTTGGGGGAAAACTATGGAGTATGGGGCTTCCATAACGCCATTAGTAACCTCGACACCTCTCTCTGCTGGAAGACAATGCATAAAATATGCTTTGGGACCTGCCAACTTCATAAGCTCCTCGTCCACCTATAAGTTAGTCAGCATAATTAAGGAATGCAAGACAAATGTAATACTCTCTCCGGCCTACTTTAGTTGACACGTTTTATATTCAACTGAGTATACGATAATAATAAGACGTGTCAACCAAAGTGGGCTGCAGGGAAAATCAAATATGTTCAAGACCCCCGGGCCCCCCCCCCATTCAATTAGTGGCATAAGACAAATATACATCTTTACATATTATGTACATCCAATCCCAAGTTGCAAATCTAACTTTTTACAGGATTTGATCACACAGTGCTATGCAATAAAGATTTCTTAATAGTACACCAAGAACTGCAAATGAATGGGCCCATCTTAATGAACTAACTTGACCAGAACTTAATACTTTAAGGGTTCTCATTTACTTTAATCAGAAAGTGTATGTTTCAAAATATTATCTATCTCAAAAGGTACCTGGAATCCTTGAAAAGCTTTACGGCGGTATTCAGCTTCATCCTTCTGTCCCATGCTGGCCCAAACATCTGAATAGACCACATCAGCTCCCTTCACAGCTTCTTTGACATCATTAACTATTTCTATTTTGCTAATCCCAGCCTTTATTGCTTTCTTGGTTGTTTTCGGATCAGGTTCAAAACCTTTAGGGCAGGCACAAACAAAGTGAAAAGGAATGACAGCTGCCAATAACAACCAGGAATGCACAATATTGTTCCCGTCCCCAACATAGACAACCTGAAGATTTGTCAAATAGAAACAATAAGCATCATCCAACTTGAGTAGGAACTGAAAAATTAAAAGGTCAGCAGTCACATGAAGTAGCTGCACAAAACTAACCTTTGTCCCTTCCAGTTGACCAATGTGCTCAATGATCGTGAGTGCATCAGCCATAATTTGACAAGGATGGTTGAAGTCTGTCAAGCCATTGATCACAGGGACAGTGGCATACTTGGCCAGATCAAGAATGTCCTGCAAAAACAAAATAACTGCTCTAATACACATAGTTCAAACTTTAAGAGGGCATTGAAACTTCAACCAATGAACCAGAGAGCAACCCCAACCTTATTTGTTTCTTTGTCTATCTATTTAATTCAAGCAAATGTTTCTTTTGTTAAGAAGTGGGAACATTTAAACCCATATACTAGATATAAGAATTAGGCAGATAACCCATACTTATATGTGATTCATTAATATTAGATGCATTGATGCACTAAAAATATATGGTCTTGTTATGTAGATTGCGGCATTGAAACTGTAGACACAAGTATTAATATCAGAAAGGTGAATTTTCTATTATTATACACACCCTATGATTAATACATTATGGCATGTGGTGTTAAAACTAGCAAAAGACTAGATAAACGTCTATCTTCAAGAATAACAACTAAACAAAAGGGGTAAAGTTTAAAATACCCACTTTGATAAGTAAAAGATAAAAACACCCACTTAAAAAAAATAATCCAATTTACAAAATCAAAGATAAAATGTACCTACTTGCACACGAGCACGTGAGTAATTTCCTCATGTGCTCATGTATTTTCATTAACAAAATACTTTAAATTACATGAGCACACGAGGAAATTCCTCATGTTATCACGTAATGTGGGTACTTTTTAATTTTTTATTTTGAAGTGGGTATTTTTTATATCTTTTTTATGAAAGTGGGTAATTTTACCCATTAAATCTAAGCAAAAATATAGAAGGCATTTCAATGAATTATAACGTGCGTACTCACAAGTCACACAGACAGGCACAAGAAAACATAAGTACGATGTGCATTCAGAAATCGATTCCTTGTAATATCACCAGCATACCTGATGTGCAAAGACTCGTGCCATAATGATATCATTATAGCGAGATAGTACACGAGCAACGTCACGAGTTTCCTCTCTCTTGCCCATTTGGATATCATCAGGTCCCAGGTACAGGGCATGCCCCCCAAGCAAATGAAAACCCGTCTCAAATGAGACTCTTGTCCTCATAGATGGTTTGGCAAATATCATAGCCATAGTTTTTCCCTTAAATGGGAGGTATGTCCTCTCTCCTGATTTGATAAGAGTCTTGACCTCCTTGGCTCTATCTAAAATCTTTAAAATAGTCTCCTTGTCAAAATCATCAATGTGAAGGAAATCCTTAAGGCCTAGTTCCTCTGAAATGCCAAAACAATATCCAAATTTGATAATTGACAATCAGTAATTGTTATTGGATAGCGGTACTTGTCTGTATGTTGCAACATGTACGAAATTTTCTAATTAAACAAAAACAAACATAAGTTTGGAAAATAATGCAATCTTAGACAATGAAGAACGTTTTTACTAGAGAACAAGAATAATAAGGTAACCGTACTAACACTAAATATCAAATCACAAAAGCTCATGCTACAGAAAAAAGAGGCTCGCAACTTAGGCGTCTTTAAAACGAAGTGCGTAGAGTTATGCTATTAATTCTTGAACTTTAATTCTCTTTCAAATAATTTTTCGATCATTTTTATAGCCTGGCAAGTTTAATCATTCAAACAGTTAGAAAGGTGACACTTCAGAGACGACCATCCTAATTAAAGCAGTAAAATAAGGCAAACAAAGGAAGTCTACTTCTAACACCACACTAGCAATAAAACTAGAAGAAATCACCCATGCAATTTCCGGAAAAGCAAGTATAACTGTAAAATCACGAGCATGTAAAATTCCATTAAATAATTGAATCAAAGAAACAATCCGAGAATTTTAGGAGGAAGAGCCATTGATGAAGACGAAGAAACCTTTAACATTGATAGTAGACGAGGGCGGAGCAGAAGAAACAGCCTGGCACGAGATTCGTCGACGAATTGCAGGAGCGGCTAAGGAGACACCGGGGAATCTGATGAGGTTTGTAGCACCGCGCGAAGGAGAAGACGGCGAGGAAAGTGAAACTGATTCCGGAGAATAAACGGAGGAGAGGTGGCAAGAAATGGCCGCCGCCATTGATTTGGGTTTGAAAGTGCTCGTCTGGGTGAGTTGGTGAATGGAGTAGGTCAGTAATAGTGTACTTACTGATAGTGCTCCTACTTTATACGTTACATTACAGAAAAACGACGCCGTTTGGTTGACAATATTAATATTATATTTGTAAGTGTAACTCAAATACCTTAAAACCCGTTTTTTGTCCGACAATTTTGAGGGAAACAAACATCAATATCTATATATATATATATATTTTAATAATAATTACGGATACTCATTTTTAATAATTTTAATCTTAAATTTTTATTTATACAATAAAATTATAACACTATATACTAGGACAGCTCCGTCAAGGCAGAGAGAAGTTTAATGTCATGTCTATTACTCACTCTCCGTCTCACTAACCATGATACTTATCTTATTGCGACATCCAATAAATTTGACATATTTTAAAAATAATAAAAGTTATCATATTTATCATTCTTACATTACTTTATACATTTTCTTTAATAATCGTGCCAGAAAAAGAGTATCTTGCTTAGTGAGACAGATGGAATATTTTTTTCATTATTTTTAATTTCTATATTATTTTATATTAAATAATATTAAATTATACTCCCTCGGTCCCACTAAACATGACACCTTTTTTTTCCGGCACGATTATTAAAGAGAGTATATAAAGTAGTGTAAGAGTAATAAAGGTAGTAGGATCCACACCTTTTTAAGGGATAACTTTTACTATTTTTGAAATGTGTCAAGCTTAATGGGACGACTCAATAAGTGTGTCATGCTTAGTGGGACGGAAGGGGTACATAATCAATAGATCGTAACAAAAGTGAAAATTAATAAAAAAATATATATATTAAAAATTTAATATTTATCACAAGGAATGTCTTATTATTACGGAACGTATTAACTATGTCTGCCACGAACGAGTGAGCGTTTTCGATAAGATATAATTAATAATAATTATTTTTATCGATCTAATAAGTGAAAGATCGTTACCTACACCAATTTCATGGTCAATAATAATGTTTTATTCATTTAAAAACGTTAATCAATTTAGTTTCAAGTTCGCATATAGGGGGTGAAATTTAACTTATTTAAATCGAAATCAAAATATCAAGATTTGCGATTATAGTTGTTTTTAAAAACTATCCAGAATTAATAATTATTAATCCCACATCGATAATTATAATAGTGTATATTTAAAATTTTGATTTAAAACTTGTTTATATATTACTTATATTTATATTTATTTTTAAATAACTTATATTTATTTTTAAATATGCTCACACATTTATCTAATTGATGTGTTTAAATAATATTTATTACAATTGCACATCAACAATTTCAAAAGAGAAGTTATAAAAGCATAATTTACGATAATAAATTAATTTATTTCTTATTTATATTAGATTTTAAGGTTATATATATCTTACATATTTACAAGTTAAAACATCTACATCATTCACATAGCTTTAGATTTAGCTAATTTTCTCCTCCACACTCAAAAAGAAAAGTCCCCAAATTTTATGCAACGATTGTGAAGCAAGATTGATTGCAGCAATATCTTTTTATGTATTTTAAATATGATTCTACCAGAAAAAATGGTTGCGACGAAAATGATTTGACTGAATCTATTCGTCATGTAATTTAAATCATGCTAGCTGTGTATTTTCATTTTCTCTCTCTTTATTTTATTTTATAATTATATTTATTATATTATATAACTAATGTTTTACAATTCTCAGTTTGCATATGTTACTCAAAATCAAATATGTTACTCAATTAATATTCTTATTAAATTTTGATAATAACTTTTCATATTATAAATTCGACATTCAATCTCTCTTTCTATCTATCTAAATCATCACGGATGATAAAAAAATGTTCACGGTCTATTGTAAAAGACAACTTTCTTTAAAGAAAAAGGAGAGAAAAGAAGTATATTTCCCGTGTCTCTCTAACTGCTCTTATATAACATTAGCTTATAGCTTACATAATAAACTCTTGCTTTATGATACGGAGCGTGGAGCAGCGGAAGGAGTTGATACGGAGCGTGCAGCAGCAGGGCCGTTGCTGCAGGAGGACGGGCCTCGACCGCTGATAGTTTATCGGCGTCGCCAGCGGGCTGCCGAATATTAGTTATTTTATTTTACTTGTTTAGTTATTTGCTATTATGGGGTAGTTTTATATTTGGACAGTTAGAGTATTTTAATTAACTGCTGTTAAGTTAATGTATTGTAATTAACTGGTTGGGTTTGTTTTTCCACATTATCTATCAAAAAATATTGTGAAGGAGCCTTTGGCTTTGGGCAAACATTGGTGTTGTTTGTAGTTAATTTCTGCTTCCATCAATTGGTCCGACCTGCCGGATTTCAAACCTACCGCCACCGCGACAACAACATGACGCGATCCACTATGGATGAACGATTGGGAACCGTGGAGGCAGATCAGAACGCGATGAGAGAGGAATTGCAGGCCACGCATGTAAAATTAGATACAATTACTCAAACCTTAGATAAGTTGACGCAACATGTGATGGCAACCAACCAGGAGACTGGGGAGGCTTCTGCTGAACCCAATGGGAAGAATGGATCATCATCTGCGGATTCGACCGGAGCAAATCCTCCTGCATCCGCACCGCTGACGCTTCCCGCATTTGATGGTACTGATCCGATCGGATGGCTAGCCAGGGCCAACCAACAGTTTGAAATTCACCATACGCGACCGGAGTTGAAGGTGGCTTCTGCCATTGTTGCCATGGAAGGAGCCGCACTATACTGGTTTGCTTGGACGAGGTCGCGCAAACCTGACATCAATTGGGACGAGTTGTCGCAAGCCCTGACGGCCCGATTTGATACTCGATTTAAGGGCAGTTCTTATGAGCGATTGGCTGATGTCAAACAGATGGGAACCGTGGATGAATATGTCACGGTGTTTGTCCAACTCGCGAGCCAGGTGCCAGGACTAAGTGATGCTCATTACTTAGGATATTTTATGAAGGGTTTACGAGACAACATTCGAAGCTCTCTGCGACTCCTACGCCTGACAGACCTAGATACGGCTATGGAGTTGGCGAGGGACATTGAGGACAATGTAGCCATTCAGTCAGGAGGAAAGGTTGATCGAAATTATGGCAACCACACATTTCGCTCGACAAAATCAGCTTATGAACGCGAATTAATGGGATTGGTGTTGGCGGTACAACATTGGAGACCTTATCTAGTAGGTCGTCGCTTCACAGTTCGCACTGATCATAACAGCCTTAAGCACCTCCTCTCGCAGAAAATTGCTACTCCTTCGCAGCAAGTTTGGGTGGCCAAGTTACTTGGATATGATTTTCAGATTGAATATAAGCCAGGAGTTTCTAACTCCGCTGCGGATGCACTTTCTAGGAGGGGGGAAGATGGTGTGTTGACAGCATTGAGTGAGCCGACTTGGGCAGGTATGCAAGACGTGTTAAAGGAACAAGCCAAGGATGAGTACATTAGAGAAATCGTGCAAGCTCTCCAGACTGATCCGGGCAGCCGAGTTGGGTATACGTTGCAAGATGGGCGACTGTTTTTTAAAGGGAGATTGGTGTTGGCTGCCACTTCGAATTGGATTCCGAAATTGTTACATGAGTTTCATGATACTCCGGAGGGAGGCCACGCCGGGGCACTACGGACTTATCGTCGTTTGGCTAGCAGTGTATACTGGAAGGGCATGTTCAGACATGTATGAGACTATGTGGCAAAGTGTTTAATTTGTCAAAAATCTAAGTACGAGGCTATGTCACCTGCTGGGCTTTTACAACCGCTGCCTATTCCAGAGTTAGTGTGGGAAGATGTGGCCATGGACTTTATCACGTGTTTGCCTAAATCTCAAGGCTATACATGTATTATGGTGGTGGTGGATAGGTTGTCCAAATACGGCCATTTTGTTGCACTAAAACCCCCGGTGACAGCCCGTTCTGTTGCCGAAGCGTTTGTTCGGGAGGTGGTGCGACTTCATGGAATTCCGAGAACTATTGTCAGTGATAGAGACCCATTGTTTGTCAGCACTTTTTGGAAGGAGTTGTTTAAATTATCCGGTACCCAATTAAAATATAGCTCAGCTTACCATCCTGAAACGGATGGTCAAACAGAGGTTTTAAATCGGGTGCTCGAAACGTATTTGAGATGTTTTACGTGTGATCAACCGAAGAAGTGGTTTCTTTGGTTACCATGGGCAAAGTATTGGTATAACACGGCTTATCAAACTGCTGCCCGAATGACTCCTTTTGAGGTTGTTTATGGGCGAGCTCCACCTTCTCTCCGTCGTTTTTTGCTGGGTGAGTGTCGGGCAGCAGCTGTCGCGGATGTTCTTGGGAGCCGAGACATGTTGCTGCGTCATTTGAAGGAAAATTTGGGAAAGGCTCAACAACAAATGGTTAAACATGCAAACAAGAATAGGAGAGAGGTGGTTTTTCAGGTCGGGGACTGCGTGTTTCTCAAAGTGCGACCACATCGGCAGTCATCCATGGCAAAGCAGCCCCATCATAAGTTAACAGCTAAGTTCTATGGGCCTTTTATGGTGACGGAGCGTGTAGGGCCGACTGCCTATAGACTGATTCTACCAGATTCCAGCCGCATCCATCCGGTCTTTCATGTGTCCCAGTTACGTCGGATGGTGGGGGATCATTCCGTCGAAGCGGAGTTACCCGACAGCTTGGAAATACCCCTTAGGTCTGTGTTTGAACCTGAAAAAGTGTTAGCTTGGCGGAATGTGCAAGAGCGTGGGGCTGATGTGGAGCAAGTTTTGGTGCAATGGGTAGGGCAATCAGAGGATGATGCTACGTGGCTTGGGGTGGAGGAGTTTCAGCAACAATTTCCTCATTTCAACCTTGGGGACAAGGTTGTTTCAAAGGGGGAAGGAGTTGATACGAAGCGTGGAGCAGCGGAAGGAGTTGATACGGAGCGTGCAGCAGCAGGGCCGTTGCTGCAGGAGGACGGGCCTCGACCGCTGATAGTTTATCGGCGTCGCCAGCGGGCTGCCGAATATTAGTTATTTTATTTTACTTGTTTAGTTATTTGCTATTATGGGGTAGTTTTATATTTGGACAGTTAGAGTATTTTAATTAACTGCTGTTAAGTTAATGTATTGTAATTAACTGGTTGGGTTTGTTTTTCCACATTATCTATCAAAAAATATTGTGAAGGAGCCTTTGGCTTTGGGCAAACATTGGTGTTGTTTGTAGTTAATTTCTGCTTCCATCACTTTACCTCACAAGGGAAGCAGAGCTGTAACAAACTCTTCAACTGAAACAAGAGAAGAAGGCTTCCAAATTCCAATCATCTCTGGCATGTCGCTTTCATACTTCAAGAACTTCCTCCGGCGCTTCTGCATCGACGATTTTCATACGAGAAGCAGCAGCTTCTTCTCCAGCGATCTCATTCCTTCCCTCGGAGCTCGAATCAACCAAACTATACGACTTAAAAAACACACTGTTTCGCCATTCAGCCCTCGTTATAGGTGATCAACACTCTATATCATACGAACCTCTCAAAGCGATTTCCTTATATAGACAAATGGCTTGCTTTGCTGATTCTTCATTTCTCTCCTTGTTGTTTCAGGGCATGGGAGATGTTTCTGATTCTCCTCGTCATCTACTCCGCTTGGATCTCTCCCTTTGAGTTTGCCTTCCTAGTTTACAAGCAGGACGCCCTGTTCATCATTGACAACATTGTTAACGCCTTCTTCGCTGTCGACATAGTTCTCACCTTCTTTGTGGCCTACATGGACCGAGAGTCCTACCTCCTCATCGATGATCATAAGAAAATAGCAATAAGGTAGAACATGCAGTTTTGTTAAAATCTTAATCGTAAAGTTCGTGGAGCACGATCGTTGTAATAAGAGATGTAAGTAACAGGTACATATCGACCTGGTTTGCTTTTGATGTCTGCTCAACAGTACCGTTTCAATCTCTCAGCATCCTTTTCACAGATCACAGTGGCGGATTAGGCTTCAAATTACTCAGCATGCTCCGACTATGGCGCCTCAGACGAGTCAGCTCCCTTTTTGCAAAGTCTGATGCCTCCTCTCAGAATCATAACCTCTTTTATGTTTCACCACGTATCAAAACTCGATTCTCAACAAGTATTGCTTTTCTTCATTCAGACTCGAGAAGGACATCCGGTGCAACTATTTCTGGACTCGCTGCACCAAGCTCGTCTCTGTAAGTCGAGCTTGCACTTCTCTCAAAGTTCATCGCTACTGTGTGTTGTGCATTCCCCTTGACAAAAGTTGTTTTAGGGCCGAGTTCAGGTTACTCTGTTTGTGGCACATAGCGCTGGCTGCTTCAACTATATCATCGCTGAAAGATACCCCGATCTGCAGAATACGTGGATCGGTGCTGTTTATCCAGATTTCAAACAGATGAGCCTGTGGGATAGATACATAACTTCAATGTATTGGTCGACTGTAACGGTGACAACAACGGGATATGGAGACTTGCACGCAGAGAATCCTAGAGAGATGCTATTTGGAGTTTGTTACATGCTGTTCAACCTCGGACTGACAGCATACATCATAGGAAACATACGAACCTTGTAGTGCACTGGACAAGCCGTACGAGAATCCTCGTAAGTTTACTTTATAGGATTCTCAGAAACTTGGGCTTACTTGAAAGAATGCCCTCATTTGCTTTTTGCTGGTGCAGAGAGATTCCATTCGGGCTGCTTCTGAATTCTCAAAAAGGAACCAGCTCCCATTGCCGATCGAAGACCAGATTTTGTCGCATATATGTCTGAAATTCAAGACGGAGGGACTAAAGCAGCAGGAGACGTTGAATGGCCTCCCAAAGGCTATTCGATTGAGCATTGTGCATTATCTGTTCTATCCTGTTCTCCAAAATGTTCGTCTATTCGAAGGGGCTTCTCAGGATTTCCTTCTCCAACTGGTACTCGTCTCTCACTCTCTCTCTATCTATTGATCCGTTCTTCAACTTCTCTGCTCAATTCTGTGCTTGACTGAGAAGGTAACAGAGATGGAAGCCGAGTACTACCCTCCAAGAGAAGAAGTAATTCTGCAAAACGAGGCTCCAACAGATGCATATATATTGGTTACCGGATCAGTGGTGTGTTGCTCGATTTTTTTATAGATTACTGATTACGTGTAAAAATATATCTGAAAGCTCTGCTTCCTAACCTTCACATTCTGATTTTTTTTGCTGCCAGAAATTCACTACAAAGATCAACGGACACGATCAAGTAAAATTTTCATATCAGCATGAAATAAGTAAAATTGACTGCATCATTTCACATCGTCTCTAATGTTCATGCATACAGGTAGTCGGAAATGCTTCAGCAGGGGATATTTTTGGGGAAGTAGGAGTGTTATACGGAAAGCCACAGCCATTTAACGTTACAACTGCAGAAGTTTCTCAAATACTACGGCTTACCAGGAGCACATTTATCAGCATTCTTCATGCATACCCAGAAGATGAACGACTTGTTATGAACAATCTTTTCTTGGTAATTTCTATTTTTGTCACCCCCCCTTTTCTCTGCAGATTCAATTATTCAAACTGACTCGGTTTACATTTAATTTTCAAGAAAATGAAAGCATGCAGAAGTTTCGACATGGAGGGACAACAGGATCCAAGTTTGATCCCCAGAAATTGCTTCGACATAGATGGTCACACAGTGAAACAACATGCAGATGCAGATATGAATGCAAGATTTATGACTGTAAGTCAAGAAGGAAGTGATGATACCAAAACAAGCAATGCTGAGGTGTCTTCTTCCGCAGAGGATGGTCAAACGGCCCTTCATGTCGCTGTTCGATATGGGCATCTTGAAACAATCAGGTTCTTGCTGGAAAGAGGTGCAAACATGAACAAACCAGATAAGAGAGGTTGGACACCAAAAGCATTGGCAGAAATGCAAGCAAACAGAGGCATGTATGATCTTGTATTGAGCAACGAAGGTAATAGGAAATCAGAAGGGGACATCAAACATTACAAGAATCATGCATGTGCCAGCCCAAGCAGAACTTATGCAGCAGAAGCAGTAATCCCAGAGAAGAAGAGAGTCACCATTCATATGATGTCTGAAAAAAAAAAACATTCAGAAAAGAAGCTTCCGAAGCTAATAATCCTACCTGATTCATTAGAAGCTCTACTCAAGATAGCAGGTACGTATTGTATAATTCTACATAGAGCTTCATTGTCTTCAGAATTTGAATTCAAAACAATTTTTCTTAAATAAGAAAAGCAAGCAACAGTTTACCTGGTCGCATATCTGACAATGACCTCCTTGTGAAACTGCAGGTAAAAATTTGGAGATGTAACTTTTACAAGCATAGTAAACGCAGAAAATGCAGAGATAGATGACTTAAGTGTCGTACGAGATGGTGATCATTTGTTTCTTATGTCGAGCAATAGTGAAGAGCAAGAGTACAAGGCAAGTTAATAAACACATGTGCAGGACAAGCAATTCAAATCATAACAGTATACAGATATTCTGAAACTAACCAATCCCTCCATGTGTTCTCTATGTTAATAAGTAATAACAATAACGATGGTAGAAGAATCTGTATTATAAATTACATGGTTCACTTACAACCTGCTAGATGTATAAATTTTTACTAAATGTATAACTCAACAGTGAACTAGTGAAAAATCTGGCAGGCTCTTTAATGAACCAAAGTCTTTTAACTCTTACTGTATACAACTCCATGTCTCCATCCATTAACTATTTCATACATAAAAGATTCACATACAAAATTAGTCGCAAGCTAGCTGATCAGAGCAGAAATTCAGCATCATTGAACTCATCAACTTGTTACGAGGCATAACCGACTTTGAGGATAATTATCCCTACTGCCCGAGCCAGTCAAAACTGAATCTGGAAATTCTGCCTTCTTTAAATCTTTCATGTTTATCAGAACAGATACTTCATTTTCTTCTGGGATGGCCTTGGACAGGTAATGGATGGGCTTCGGTGTTGAACACATACTCATCCAATGGAATGACATCGCTACTACCAAACAGTAAATAGAGATATTTCAGTGTTTCACCCAGAAAAAAGGTCTCCATCTTGTCTCGTGTGTGTGGGGGAAGCACAGTAACATCATCCAGAGAAGTGTAACCCCCAGAATCAATTCTTGTGTACTTCTCAAATGCCTGAAAGATGTCCCAACCCCACTCTCGATATCTGTAATTGTGAAAATAACACTCAAATCCAAATGCTAGTGATAGATAGGAAAAAGGGTGAGAAAGAAAAGCAATTAATAAGAAATACAGGATCTTTTATTTAGAAACTCTTGCACAAAAAGTGCTAGCTAATAAATAACTAGTACATACTTAGGATCTTCTGTGATGCGGAACAAGACAAACAGTGATTCAACCGTTTCGGGGCGCAAGAGATTGTGACTGTCAGCAGGCTTTATAATTATGTCGTCTACATATTTGGAATTGTTATTTCCACCACCAGGACCACCTACCTTTTTTTCCTGTTTAAAGTGATATCAGATGAGAGTTGCAGATAAATATCACAATTATCACCTTAGACTGAATAAACAAATATAATCATTGAAGTGCACATAGTACAACATCAGGAATATGAGAAGGGCTTGGATTGCCTAAATTAGTTTAAGAGCCATTACTTCCCTTGAAGAATTATGAAAGTAAAAGACAAGTCAATTTCAAACGGACAAAAGTACGAGAAACTAACTGACCTCGGTATTGAAGTATACTATTTCTGAAGCAAGACCAGTTGAAGTTACAGAATACATCTCATAGCATGTCTTAGTCAGATCTTCGGCAAGCTTCAAGTTTTCCAGATCCTCTAAAGTGAGCAAGTTTTCTCTCGTGGCCTTTTCCTTTAGAACACCCTTTGTGGCACCAAGAGCAAGAGCGCCAGGAAGGAAACATACCTATGTTTGAGGAGATCACATTAATAGTCGTAAGTGAACAATTAGATAGCACGACAATTGTCTTCTCTAGTCTATCATAATAATAGAGTGAAAAAAATGTGTGCGCTCGCATCATCATCAATATATAGGAGACTCATACAATTTATGCCAAAACAATAGTAAATTTAGTGAACAAGTAGCATCACTTTCCAAAAGGCTGAAATCTTGAAATAGCATGCTAAAAAGTGAGAAATTTTTTTCTAACATGATTCATTGCCAAATAAATGTTCACGAGTTCATAAAAGACTTAAGCTTTATAATAAGAACTCGGTTGAGCAAACACTAGCAGTAATTAAATACTAGCTGGCCTACAAAAAATTCCTATTTGGACTAAAGCAACATACCAGATGATCCATTTTCGGGCTGAAGCCACCTTCATGGCCATAAGGCAATTCTCCTACAAAAACCAATCCATTGGGTGCTGATTTCTTAACTAGAAGTTCTTTGACACCTTGCATCGATTCTTTGTACATCTCATGCAAATATGTCACATTACTTCCAGGGTTCTGAAGCCAGACTTTTATGAGGTACTCATAGTAGCTATCACCACGTGAACCAAGTCTAATATTATCCCCACTGAACTCGCCAGTACTAGGGCTGCAATCATGACAGGTGCAAACCAATGGTCATAAATTTATAAATTAATTTGGCAAAGGGAAAAAGAAATAACAAGGTGTTGCACTGTAAATAAATGTAATGCAATGAGGCTGCTCTCTAGGCAATTACGCTTGAGGTGATGCATTTCTTTGATAGGAATCTCTGTACTTTCCCTTTTGAGATCTACTTATTTATTTATTCTCGCCGATAATGGAAATGTAAATTTAATACAATGCAGTATAATTTGTTATTTCACAAAATTGAAAATTCCAGTACTTATCTTCCAAAGCTGTGCAGATGCCATTATTGCTAAATGCTAAATCATTTGAAGAAACTGCAGCCATACTCAATGATAGAACTTTAGTGGCTTTTATATGCACATGGAAACAGGTCAGAGTCTAATCAAAGTACACTAATTTTAGTAATGCTCCAATTGGAATTTCTACTTTTGCCTGTGCTATAGTTACTGAATATGCAGTCTGCATTAAAAGAAACATAAAAAACCAATAATAGAGAATAAAACGATTTCTTACTTTATATAGATAGGTACCAGTCCTTTGACTTTCGGTAAGGTTTTCATATGTTCCAAAACCTTCATAGATTCCAAAGAGTACTTTGGATCACCTGTCAAATAACTCAAATAATTAAACTCAAGCTGGACTGTAGAAACTTCAGCCGTGCTGCTTAATCCATCAGGAGCTGGATGTGCAGAATGGTCGCGCAGAACAACATCGCTGAAGGGAATAGCAGTAGGGCTCGATGTAAAGGCAATTAACAAGCGGTCACCCAAATTCTTAGCAATGTTCAGATAAACAACTGGCTTAGGTCCTTTTGCTGAGGCATTGCTGCCGTGTTCACCCCCGCTTAAATGATAAGCACTCAAAAGACCACCCAGAACGCGTATTGTAGTTTCAAACAGATTTACTTGGCCTTTCCCATCAATCCTTTCGGACAGATGTTTCTCAATCCAAGAACCTGCTTCATGAACAACTTCATCAACTCCCATGATCATGGCTGTGTCAAGAGCATCCACCACAGTGGCTCCTAGACCTCCTAAGCCATCAATTCCTCTTTTGCTCAGAGGCATAAGCTCATCGTATCCCATTGCATAATCCCGATATCCAGACCATGCATGGATAAAAGCCTCTTTGACCTTTTGTTGCCTAGCCTTCCAATCAGGTCCAGAATCTATCTTGTCAGAGTTATGAATTGACTTATTCCTAGCAGCTATTTCATCAGGTGATAACTGAGGAGGCAGCCTCGGTGGCTTTCTCCAAAATTGTCGAAATCTACCATTTTCATCTGTGAAGAAATTATTCCCTTCTTCAGTGCCAAAATGTTTAGTTGCATCAACAGATGCAGGAGAGTTGCTTGTGTGCGTCAGCACAACATAAGCCACACCAAAAATCATTAATAGCACAAGAAACTTTCCTGTACTGCATTTTATGCAATCACGTTTAACATTACTGCTTATCATATTTTGTGTTATCACCTGGAGTAGAAACCATGATATAGTTAACTCAATGTGACTAGCACAAAGAAAGCATCCAAACAAACAGAAATGCAATATACATAGACATATATATATGTATGTATATATTAAATGTATATACACTTTCTCAGGAGCTCCTAAACTCCAGTATAACACCCGTTGGATTCAGAGGACCAATCAGAAACCCCTAAAACCACTTATCGTTGGAACTCCCAAAAAAGGGAGAAGAGAAAATTGAAACTCGGTTCGATTATTCTTCAACCTTTTCGATAATAATTTAACAACTTCTAATGAAAACAGCTGGGCCCGAACACAAAATACGCATCTTCAACTCGCCCCAAAAATAAAAATCAGAGCTTTCTCTATTTCCATAATATCTTGAAGAACATATACCGAATTCGGTGGATCGTAATCGCGAAGAAATTTGATAAATGAAATCTTCAGCAAAATATTGACAAAACTAAAACGGTGGGATATCTGGTAATTTACAGCACGAACCTTGAATAGGGATCGCTGTCGAAACTTAGCATTGTCGTAATGTAAATCTTTCATTGAATACGGTAGCGATTTCGACATCCTTGATTAGCACTTTATATATCGAGCTTCAGAATCAATCGTGCGACTCCCAATGCAACTATGGGTTCGGTGATTTAAATTGAGATTGCGCGGTGCGATGGGGGGTTCTAGGGAGTGATTGGGAGAATTAGGAGACGCGGGAATTCTTGAATGTTGGAGGAAGAAAAACCCAACCCCCCCTTTCGTTAGAAGGGAACTTTCCCTGTCACTATGTGTTGTTTCGATTCACTTCGCTACATGCTTATTGTGGAAAGCTTTGTTTGGATCAATAAGGATTTTAAGTCAACCGTAGTACCTAACTTGTTCATCTATAATAACATTCCAATTTCTTACACTCATACCCAACATAACAAAGTTGTTATTGTTCTGTATTTGGATTTATTTGGATTTGTGTTGTAGGGACAGTGTGAAAATAAAGAAACGAGTGCAAATTTGAGAGTAAATGTTAGGATAACGAGAAAATTGTGTTGAATATTAAAACTATAACATGGATGAAATTGGTGTAAGACTTATAATAATATGAGAGTACTACGATCAAAATTACTCTTGCTCTTATATATTAAAATTCTTTGAGATTTTTTAACAAATAGATTGTAGACACTAACTAAATATGACAAATTTAAGGCTAACAAAATAAAATTTAGAAAAGATTGTTATAATTTACCTAATTTTGTTTAAATAATTACCATTCACATATTTTGGTTTAATTTTCTACTTATCAAAAATTTAATAAAAATATATGATAGCACTTGTGTATCCTTGACTGGGAAGAAATATTCTTATTAAAATTGACTTGTCCTTTTAATTTATTTTATTAAAATGAACTTGTTTTCGTAAATAGTAAAAATAACTTAGTGGATCCTTTTGTGTTTTTATCCTTGAACCATTCCTTAATTTTCGTAATAAAAAGAAACAAAGCAAGTGTAAGGAAATGAAGATATTATAATAGAAGGCAAACCATAAATCAAAAACATTAACACTAGTCTCTGAAATGTTAATGAGACCAAAAATCAAACACCTGCTCGGCGCTTTCACCTCTGCCGCCCGTCATTTCTCCCACCACCTAAACCGCCGCCTGCCGCCACCAGCAGCGGAGCAGGATCCTTACACCCTGCTCAAAGAAGACCCAATCCAAGTTCTATCGGACTTTTGGGTCAAATCCTTCTCCCAAACCCAAACACCCTTCCAAAACCTCACAGGTTTCCTCTCAAAAGTCGACCTCTGGGTCCTGGCCTACCAGCGCACTTGCGCTCACGCCACCGGCACTTTCCCTCCCAAAAACGCCATTGCCTCTCACACGCTCTCCAGCCTCGTCTCCCTCCGAAACGCCGTCGTGCGCAGCCAGTTCCGATGGAATTCGAGGCTTGAGCAACTTGTTCGCAGCCCGAAAGACAAACCCATCACGCCAATAATATCAAGGCGGAAGCTCGAATCCATATTTAGCTCCGGCGACCCGCTGTTTCAGGACCGGGTTGTTCAGGAGGTTCTATTAATGATTATCGAACCGATTTTTGAGGCGCGATTTTCTGCGAAATCCCACGCTTTCCGACCGGGTAGGAATCCTCATACTGTTATTAGAACCATCAGGAGTAATTTTTCTGGCTACTTGTGGTTTATAAGAGGTGATTTAAGTGAGATTTTCGAAAATGTGGATGCAAATGTTGTGTTGGGGTGTGTGGAACAATCTGTGAAAGATAAGAAAGTTTTGAGCTTGATTAGATCAGGGTTGAAAGAGGTAGGTAAAAATTACCAGCGCTTGGAAGATGATGGGAAGAAGGCGAGTAGAAAGAAAAGAAAGAAGGGGCAGACAAAGAAGAGGATACTGAACGAGAATGATCCTAAGCCTGACCCTTATTGGTTGAGAACGTTTTATGGTTTCTCCCCTGAGGAGGCCGCGGAGGTGCCTAATTATGGATGTTGTGGAATCTTGAGTCCTCTGCTTATGAATGTTTGTCTGAATGAACTTGATATTATGATGGAAAATATGATAGTAGAATTCTTCGTACCCTCTGATTCTGATTCAATATGGAAGTACTCGATAAATGATGGTTGTCACAACCCTTCTTGGCCTGAGTTTGTACCCTCAAGTGGGAGGAAGAAGACTCGAAAAATGGATTACATTAGATACGGAGGGCATTTTCTAGTTGGTATAAGGGGTCCTAGAGAAGATGCTGTGCGACTAAGGAAGGAAATAATGGAGTTTTGTGACAGAAGGTTTGGGATCAGGTTGGCTAATTCGAAAGTAGAGATTGAGCATATATCTAGAGGCATTCAGTTTCTGGATCATATCATAAGCCGTAGAGTGATACATCCGACTCTTCGGTACACTTCAAGTGGTGGCAACATTGTGAGTGAGAAGGGAATAGGGACTTTGCTTTCAGTTACTGCTAGCCTGCAACAGTGTATTCGACAGTTTAGGCGGCTTTCATTTGTGAAAGGAGATAAAGACCCCGAGCCGCTGCCTTGCACACCCATGCTGTATTCGGGTCAAGCACACACCAATTCTCAAATGAATAAGTTACTGGAAACCATGGCTGACTGGTATAGATATGCAGATAACAGGAAGAAAATCATAGGGTTTTGTGCATATGTCATCCGAAGCTCGCTGGCTAAATTATATGCTGCAAGGTATCGATTAAAATCTCGTGCTAAGGTATATAAGATTGCTGCACGCAACCTTAGCCGTCCACTAAGGGAAAGTTCTAACAATTCTGCCCCTGAGTACTCTGACCTCTTGCGAAATGGACTTGTTGATGCCATTGAAGGCGTCCAATTTTCTCATATGTCCTTGATCCCATCGTGTGATTATACGCCTTTCCCTAGGAATTGGGTCCCTGATCATGAGAAGTTGTTACAGGAGTACATCAGATTACAAGATGCTAAATTTTTCTGTGAGCTCAATAAATCAGTCAAACAACAAGGTTTATGTTTGCCTCAAGACAAGGTATCCGAGATTGTGTGGGACTACAAAGTCCTCGGATGTAGACGTGACCGGTTTAGAGATAAGGAGACAGAAAATACATCACAGTTGGTACCTCAAACAGCAAGAGTGTAATGTTTAGTTCAGTAGTAGATGGCCTTCTGAGGTTAAGATATATATGGCTCTGAGCCGTTTCAATTTAAATTGGATTGTCTTTGGAAAGAGGAATCATTTGCTCTTCCTAATGCAATTTTCCGAGAAAGCCTCCAAAGAATTTTACTGAGTTTACTGGTTAGGTTCTAAAACGTATCATGATCATGTAAGTAGTTTAATTTGGGTATTGGTTTTGCTTTATATGATACTTTATTTCATTATTATCCAACTCTTGACGTGAGATGTTTTAGGCAGCAGAAGGATAACGCATCATGTGAAGTTCATGACATTGACATCAAAATTTATTTTAACTTTGTTTCAATTTATAATAGATTCACATGTAAATAGAATAACTATTTGACGTGAGATGTGAAAAGGAAAACAGAGTATGCATAAGTATGTAGCAGGAAGTTAAAAAACACAAAGCTATATATTATGTTGATTTTCTTAATGGATCATCTCTGTTTCCATTAGCTGCTCTCATTCTCATCTTCAGGCTCGAAAGCTGAGAGCGGCTGCTCACGGGACAAACCAAGAGACGTGGTAAATTTCACCCTGTCGGCGGAGGTGACCCCAACATGCACATCTTTGACTGAAGCTGTGATAAAAAACTGCTTCGCTTGGAGTCCGGTGATATCTTTCATGTGAGATGGTTCGATGAAAGATGTGACGTTTTCATCATAAATCATACTCCCGAGGCCAGGGAAGTAATGCTCGGATTTCTCCTTCTGCTTCAACCAGAGAAAACGTGATGATCGATTGAAACCAACCTCCTCAACTTGATTGAAATGAAATATGCCTTTTGGCACTGAGAATTCCTCCAAGAGCTTCCCAAGTTTCTCTTTGCAGGCTTCTCCCTGGTAAATCTCAGCTCCTTTGCTTTGAGTTTCAATGATTGAAGATGCTTCCATTTTCTTGAAACCTATGTTCCGATTTCTCAGTAGTCAGTATCAATTATAGATCATTGCTTGCTGTTGCTGTTATAACTTGCAAGGTATAATACTTCATCGAGTACAGCATATTATTAGATTATGAAACGCAATATAAAATGATATAGTTAAAGAAGATGCAGAAGAGAGCATGCATACCTGCAGATATCTAGGCAGAATATTTGTGAGATGGCAGAAAACTTGTGTGTAGTGTAGTATAATTCGTTTCTGGTGAAAGAGCTTATTATATAAACGAAAATATTGCAGGGTTTGCTATAGAAATCTGATGGACCAATTATTCAAAGAGTCTTCTTTGGACTGCAGACCTTTTGGTGTTGTCAATCTTTGGCGGCTTTTTTAAATACATCATTTATGACCAATTTTATAATATACTCATTTTTTGGAAATCCTTAAGATAAATACTTTTCTTGTGAAATTTGCAATAATTGATTATTGAAGTTGATATTCGCATTAAAGGTATAGTAGCATGGTGCCAAAAGGAGGGCTAACCATCATTTACAGTGTTAATGGATTAATCTCGTCTTATTGTGTCCATGTCAACTTATTTACTGGTTTGTGATAAGAGTTGTGTTACGGTGTCTTATTGTATCGTATCGTGTTGATAAATTCTTAGTGAGCAAATACTTAACTGATTAGTTTACTGGTTTGTGATAGTTACTTTTCTATTTTATTTATTTGTTTCTACTTATGAAAGTAACAAACTACCAAAACAAGAGCAAGCGTGAGAGTCTGCTACAGCTGCCATTTTTGACCCTCATGGATTGACCTTAAAAATGGTTTGAATCTTTTGTTGATGTAAGAACTAAGATGGGGTTGTGAATTGATCTTGGTCGTTGGAAATAAAATAGTATGCCTACTAGTTAATTGCCAATGTTTTTTATGGATTTTAATTTTATGATATGATTTGTCTTTAAGTTGAGATATTTTATAAAGTGCATGGGCCGAATTTGCTATTTAGGAAGGCTCTAAACTTTATGATTGGAAATGGAGTCGAGACTTGAGTGAAGAAGATATGAAGATCCATCACCCAAACATTTGTGCCATTAATACTTTAAGGTCTGTCTGGTAGTAAAGATACGATATATATGATATGATAAGATTAAATCATGTATTCGTTAGAAAATGTGATAAACACATCGGTCTGTTATTAAATATTGAGTCCGTCCTAAAATTAGTATTTTAGTGTACAACTAAAAACTGATGTGATAAAAATTAGGGGTAATAGGTAAAATTACTCACTTTCATAAAATAAAGATAAAAAATACCCACTTAAAAATAAAAGATAAAAAATGCCCACTTTTTACGATAACATGATAATTTCATCATGTGCTCATGTTATTCAAGTTATTTTGAATTTGAATAACATGAACACATGATCAATTTTATCATGTTTTCATGTAAAGTGGATATTTTTTAACTTATTTATATTGTTCAATAATATGATTTAACAAACACAAAAATATAAATTATCATGATTATAAAAATGTCAACCAAGCGATCTACGACATTATCTTATTCACTCTAATATTTGGCACTCTAAATTGATTTATTCATATCATGTTGTATCTTACGTTGCTGACTACGTACCAAACATAGCTAAAGGAAATGGAGCAATATTTTAGACTCCCAGTTGGTGCATGAAACACAACATATTACTTGATTCTAATTTAATTATCTATATATATATATATATTTAATAAATCAAGACTTACTTGATAGTCTGAAAATTTAAATAAGACTCAAGACTTACTTGATTATAGTAAAGTTTTAAATTAAGACTCAAGACTAATTGATATATATACCCGAAAAAGATTTAGTCTCAACTAGATCAAATAACCAATTTGATAATATCAATTATATATTATCAATTTACGGGTATTATGTGATTTCAAATTATCAGTTTAAGGGTAAATTATCTATTCGGGTCTTGATGACTTAGTTCAATTAAGTAATTTTACTAATCTTGCTCTTCATTCTATTGGAATATTATTGTAATATTTGTAATATTTTTGATTCGGGTATTTGTAATATTCAAATAGTGATTTTCTACTCACTTACTAAATATTTATTTTGAGTTATCAAAATAGTATTTAGTTACATATCAAAAATATTTAAATATTGATACTACTCAAATATACAAAAAAGAGGACAACTCCAAAGACTATTACTTGGTCTGATTAATTTTTTATCTAAAAGATTGTCTATTTCTTCTTTACAAAGTTTTAAATGCCTACTTCCCATAGCTATAGGTCTAGCTTTGGTAGAAACAGTTTGTTCATCAAAATCGTCTATGTAGGGAAGACTAACTTCATATTTTTTTCTATTCCAAAAGGCATTAGGTGCTTCGGCACAAATTTCATTTTCAATCTTTTTTAAGATTTGTCCCTGATAACTTTAGTATTTAATCTTTCATTAATCCTTTTAAATTTTAAATCTTCTTTTAAAGAATTTACGAAATTGTATTTATTTTTAATTATTTTTTGTAGAATATTTATAGATTTTTCTTTTGGAGTAGTAGTAAAAGGAAAATACAAATTTTTTCCCTTTATAATACTAGACACACCCTTATTATCTATTTTAATAGGAAAAATCATTTGAAAAAAAGGAGTTCCCAGTATTACTAGAGTAGAAATATTTTTGATTAAAATAAATGAAGTATTTAAGCATACTCCATTATTACAAATTGCAACATCTGAAAGTTTATAATTAACTGTTAAAGGTTGCTTATTAGCAGCAGTTATGTACTGAGTAGTTTTGGTATAGTATCTTGAGGGTACAATTCCTTCACTTATGCAATTAACATCAACTCCGGTATCAAGTAGAGCGTTAATTCTAATTGGATAATCTTTATTGATTATAAGAGTAACTTCTGAATACCATTTTTGAGAAATAATTCTATCAATTTTATTAATCCAAATTAATTCTTTAAAATCAATTTGATTAACCTCTGATTCTTCATTTTGAGAACCTTCTTCTTCAGAAGAAGAAGTGTCATCTTTTTCCCAAGGTTTTACTTTAGTATCTTTTGATGTTAATAAATCTATCCTTTCTTTAAGAAATGTTATATCAATTTTAACTTGTTTAATTTCTTTATTTAATTCTGAAATAGTAGGTTCTCTCTCCTTTTGATTGGCTTTTTCTATCATTTTACTATAAGAATATAATTCTTTATTTTGATTTATTTGTTTATTAAGTTTTGTGGTATATATGTCACGATCCCATTTCCTTGAAGGACGGATCCATGGAGTGCGACTTGGTGGTGAAATAAAGAAATGGTTAAGAAGGATGAAATCACAAACAACACTGGAATTCAAAATATAATCGATTACAATAGTCCAGAAACAGCTACGAGTAAGAGTTAATAGCTTAGAGGCTCAAATAGAACAACATACTGATAGAAGTTCCAAAAGGTTCACAGTATGGAATACATAATTCAAGAACTGAAATACGTCAGAAGGGTTCTAGATTTACAATCCAGACCATTAGGGAAAACAATAAAAGTTTGCAGCGGAATAACAAAAGCCATTAATACACATATGAAGATATGTATTAACCCCTTACTACTAACAAAAAGCAACGTCTACTCAACACTTCAACCATTGCCCTTGCTCAACCTGCAAGTTTGTGAAAATACAAGCAGGGCTGAGTACTTGATGTACTCTGTGGGTTATGCCGAAAACAAATAGTTATTGATCATGCATCATCACAGTATAACACAAGTATTTTGAAATAACCTGCGTATACTAAATATTCATTTGATTTTACCCAAAAGTTGGAGCGCGCACTCATTTTTCCATGTGTCTCATCCATATCTGTAACCAATGCTGGTGAGCAATGTTCTCGCTCCCCCAGACATAATCAATGATAACAACGCTGTGAACAAAGTTATTGCTTCCCCAGACGTTAAAAAATGGTAACAACGCTGGTGAGCAATGGTTCCACTCCCCCAGACGTCGACCAATGGGTGCCACCGGATTGGTCAATACTGACACACAGTCCTATGTGGACCGGTCCGTAATGACTCACGATCACACTCCCCATGTGTACACTAACCTTGACCAACACATGGCTCAAGATCCGATCGTTATTCACAAGTTGACCAGTTCGTAAATATGGCTCAACACAAATAGGAATCACACACAAAACACAAATAATTTTATGCATGACAATTATTTCAACATGCTTTATTAGAGCAAAAGTATAGGTTGTATAGTAAACCCATCTGATATATCAGTATCAGCTGACAAGTCTGGTTCTCCTTCTCGTTCCTCAGCTGTCACCCCCTCGATGGACCTTCAGGTAACGAGTTACATTTAGGATCATTTGAGTTCTTAGAATATCTCCATTGACTCGAGACATAATGATTTTATAGGCTTTAGGGTTTCATATCCGTTCTACTAAAACACAACGAAGCTTTAAGGTTTTCTCCGAAAACCTTAGTTTCGTTAAAAGGAAATAAACGTTTACTAATTCGATAAATAATTAATTGCTTGCTTGCAATTAATATAATGGAAACAATTAAATCCGACATAAGAATCGGAATTTTTAGATAAGTTCGCGTAATTTGAGACCCTTAGAAAAGGTTCATGTCTCGATTTAAATTAATTTAGATTAGTGCACTAATATTTATTAAATAGTTAATAATAATTAATTATTAATGAATAAGATTTAAATCATTCAAGTAAGAACTAATGTCAATTAATTATTATTAAGCAAGATTATACGTTTAATAATTAATCACTTTTAATTAATTATTAATCATCAAAAAATTAATATAATTAATTATATAATTAATCTTTCATTAATTATTAATTTTTCAAATTAAATTAAATTAATCAAAGCATTAATTAATTATTTAATAATAGTCCAATAATACTTGAACAAATGTTTCATTATGTATTAAGAAAGACCACTAAACGAATTTAGTCCATTATAAATAATTAATCACTAGGCTCCACTTATACCTTAATTAGCTACAATTAGGCCCGTAATCCATTAAGAAATATTAATTAATGAAATCGACCCATCTTATTTATTGGATTAGCCTCACCATTTCTTGGCCCAACAATATTACAACACAAATAAAATTAATAAAGCTCAACCCAATAGAATTTTAATTAAATTAAGAGGAAAGCCCAAATCCCATAACATTTCTTATGTTAGATTTTCATCAATAATACATCTAATTTTTTTTTTTTAGAATATAAAATATCAAACTAATCTCCTCATTTACGTAACTTCCCCCCTCCCAATCTCCCTTTTTCTCTCCTTGCACAGACACACACGCGCACACATATTACTTCACAGAGGCAACCACCGCCAATTTGTCCGGCGCCGTTGTCGGTCAGAGTCCCGGACGTCATGGTGCTTCGTCCCCAGTCCAATATTTCACTCCTCCATTCTCTGCAATACTCTGTCCAAAACGAGAATAAAAAATTTCCCTTTTCTACCAAATTTTTATTTCTCCGGCTAGAACCTTAGACTCCAGCCAATTTCCCACGCGATTCGAATTCATCTCTCAAGTCGAACAAAGGAAGAAGGTTTAGGGAAAAGCCCCAAATTTTACAGCCCTCTTCTCCCTCGGTACTCACTCTCTCGTTCGTTACGCAGGGGCTGCGTCGAGCTGCTTTCCCGTAGCCATCTTATCTCTGGCTATAGCCGAATTGCCTCCGACAACATCGGGTAATCTTAGTTTGATTAGTATCTTTCTATTTTGGTTGCAATGTTGTGAACTTATTGGTGTTTGATGAATTATGAGATAATAACTTAGGTTATATTGGTTGTGAAATCTTGATTATAGTTTGTTGAGTTATTTGACTTGAGACTTAAAATTACAGATTATAAAATGTGGGGTAAGTGGAGAAGGGGTGTCTCTATGAAATCTAAGTTCTTTGCGTTGAAAAGCTAAATGCTATTTCTAAGTAAGAACTATGTTCTTGAATGTGGAAGATGCTAACTTGGTATTCTAGTCCTAGTGAAACATAATTAAATATCAAGTGATGAAGAAAACTGAAAAAGGAAAGCTTAAATATAATAGAAGTTAAATGAAATTTTGAATATGAAATCTACTTGCTTGAGCAATTGAGAGTATGGATTGATCCTTCACAGCTTGCTCTATCTCTTTCACTCTCCAGTCACCCTTTCTTCTCCTCTGTTTCTCTTCGGTTTCTATCGCAGATATGGAGGAGTTTGTATATGAAGAATGATAAAAGAGATGGTGTGGTTTCAATATGTGGAGAGTAGATTGTGTGGTAGAGAAATGAACACCATATGGTTGACGTGGGGAAGTATGGACAACTAGTTTTGTCTATTTTGTTTTATTATTATTTTTATTTTTACATAATGTATTTATATAGGAATGTAATATAATGTAATTGAGATATTTTTGTACAATTGGATGTTTCATTACATGATGCTTTTAAATTTCATTGAGCCTTTTATTTTATTAAAGAGAGATTTTATTAATTCAATAGGGCATTTAATAATTAATTAGGAGATGTTTCGTATTAATGTTAATAGCATGTAATAATAATAATAATAATAATAATCAATTTGTTACTTGAATATTTCAACATAAAAAAAATAATAATTCAATTAGGGATTTATCGAAAGTTGAATAGAAATTCGAGCACGTCACAATAAACGTTAAATTCGTTGGATAATTAACGTAATCAAAACTTAACAACGAAATTTTAAATTTCGTACGAATATGATACCCTTTTTAATATTAAACTCGATAATTCTTTCGAATTAAAAGACGGGTATTACAATATAGATTTAAATTTTCTGATTTAGACTTGATTGCTATTGACAAATAATGTTCTATAGCTTCACGTTTTTTAATTGGATCATTAATTTGATCTATAATATCAAGAATAAAATTTTCTTCTTGAGAAATTACATTTATTTTTAAACCCATGAAATTTATAAAACAACAATCACAATCAGATGATTCTTCTCCTTGAGAACTAGAACTATTATAATTAGATTCATCATTGTCTTCTTTAGATTTTACTATATTTATATAAACATCTTCTTGTTCTTCTTCATTAAGAAGTATATTACATAAGGAGATTTTTAATTCTTTATCTATATTAAGATTATTTATCTTTTTCTTAACATAGCATTTATTAGCTTTGTGGCCTATTTTTTCACACTTCCAACAAACAGGTTTTTTATCTTCCTTTTTTACAGATGAATTCTGTGTTCTATTTTTCTTAGGAAAAGATCTTTTAATCTTTCTAGGCTTTTCAGATTTTTCAAGGAAATATTTTTGTTTTTTCTTTAATTTATTTTTCCTTTTAAATCTTTTTGAATAAACACTTTCATGCAAACCTATTTGTTCGCAGAAATCTCCTAGAATATTTCTATTTTCATTCTTCTGTGATTCAAGTTGTCTTTTTAACTTAATATCATTACAAAGGATCATTCCTTCTGCTGTTATTTCAGAGGAAATATCTCCATAACTTAGATTTTCCCATATTATATTTCCACTAACAAATCTGGCTTTCAACCTATTATTTACTCTTTCAGCAAATAAAGGAGGCAATCCAGAAATAAATTTTTCTTTCCAGAAATTTTGATTACAATCATTTCTAGTTAATACTTTAGACATAAATACATCTTTATACCATCTAAAATCAGATAGAGATGTACATCTTAAGTTCATTAACTGCTTTTGAGATCTATTAAGTTGAAGCTCATTAGCTCCTACAAAGTTTGCAAGAATTGTATAAATTAGTGTATTTACTGAATCATACTCTTCTCTATGAGTAATAGGATCAGTAATTTTTGCATTTATAATTTTAGTCTTAGCTTCTTTGGTAAGATAAAAATCCCACCATCCTTGAAGTTGACCCGTAAAACCAATTATAATAGATTGAGCAATTTGCTGATCATTATTATCTTTTAATTTTGCTGCGGATGAATATATTAACATTTGTTTAACAATGGTTTTAATCTCATATTCAGATTTTCCATCTATATTCCATTCAGTAATTGCATCACCACTATATTGAGCATAATTATTTTTCTCTTCTAGTTGGAGATCAATAGGGGTTTGCCTTTTATAAAAAGGTTTAATTATTGATACTTTTTCTAAGTTATTAATTTTTATTTCTTCTTCAGATTCTGAATTAGATGAATCCTTATTTAAAACAGCAATTGAAGTTGAGACAGAATTTTCTGAATCTTTTTCTTTAATATTTATTTTTTGAATTCTATTTATGAGTTCATCAAGAAATTTTTCATCCTTTTTTGAGTTTAAAAGAAAATTTTCTTTTTTAAGATTAAGAGGAGGTTTTATCATTAAAGTGTCAGAACCTTTTTCTTTATTACAAACTTTAAATTTATTAGGAGAAAGAATTTCTTCAATTCTATTGGTTTGGTTTCCAATAGCATGAAGAGCAAGATTAGTAAAATTACTTAATTGAACTAAGTCATCAAAACCCATTCTTCCTGATTCGGTTTTTATTGGAGAATCATAAACCTCCTTTTCTCCTTTTTGGATTTGAAGAGTAGTGAACGGAGGATGAATTTCTTCAGCTTCTTCTTCAGTTTCATGTATAATAATTTTATACTTATTTTCAAGCATTAATAACCAATTATTATCATTAAAATTTGGAAAATCTTTTTTCCGTTCTGGAAAATAAAGGTTTTCTATCCACTTAAAAAAATCTAATGTTGAATTGTTTTTATAGCTCCATTCATTGTATCTTGTACAATAAAGTTTTCTTTGTTTTTTTAGAAAGAAAAGTATTAAACCATATTTGTTTATTTTTATTTTTATTTTTATCCAAACTTTTCTGTATTAACTCTGAAATAAAATCTTCTTTATTAATTACAAAAAGATTATTTCCTGAATACCCCATATTTGAATATGTAGGTGAAGTAGGAATTTTACTTTCTCTACTTTTGCTACTCAGAGGTATTTCAACCTTGTATTCAGGTTGTAATACTTGTTCATGAGTTTTATGAATTCCTAAAATATTTAATTTTTCATGTTCAGATAAAGGAATTGAAGATGTCGAACTTCTTGATTCTTCATCAATTTTAATCCTAAATCTCCTTTGAGATGAAAACTTAATTTCTGCATCACCATCAACATATTGAATTATGCTTTCTAATTTCCTATTTTCTTCTTTAATAGGTGGAGAAATACTTTCAATTTTCCAAATATCAGGAAGAGTAACTTGATTCCATTGAACTGTTCTGGGAACCGCTATATTTCCTTTTTTAACATTTGTTAAAAATAGTGTAGTTTCTCCTCTTTTTGAGCTAATTTCTTTTGAATTAAAATTGAAACGAGAAATTGTAGTACTCATTGCCTTATAACAGATTCTGTAAACTAATGCTATATTTTTAGTTCCTTCTTTCATTTAAAACCCTTCTGTTTTTATTTTTAATGTTAACACATCCATTTCTCCACATATATATATATATGGAGAGAGAGGATGATTTATTAAATATAATTTGTTTGTGTTAATTAAAAATAAATCTGAACCATCTATATTTTTTTTATCAATGAATATAATTAAACTATACCATAATCAATAAAATTTAGTGAGAATGAACAAAGTATGTTCTATTTTGAAGGGATAAAATATTTTAAATAACATATGCACAAAAATTATTTTTTAATGTGTACTATTGGTCTAAATGATTTAATTGTTAAGATTAATTTCTAGTTAACTCGTAAGGAATTATTTTTATTTGATATGTCTCTCATATATATATATATAATTAATACAACAAAAGGAGTTCCTTATTTTTATTTGATATGTCTCTCATATATATATATATATATAAATAATTAATAGAACAAAAGGAAGATGTGTTATGAATTATAGAGTGCTTTCAACCAATTCAAAAGCTTTAGAGAGCATTGAATTGATACTATTTGTAGAGACACATACTTATGATTATGCATAATAAATAAATATATATATGCATATCATCTTATTAATGTAAAAAATGGAGGGTGCTATGGAGATCATTTAGGTTTATTGGTACTACAAAAGTGTATAAGGCTTGCATAAAATTTATTTCAACCGGGAATAATATATATTATGCAAATTTTTATATTTAAATCATTTAAATTGTGGTTATCATCATTGTTGAAAAATATTTATAAGGGTTTTGATTCAAATTTTAAAATATCTTTGAAAGATTGTCTAAGTTCATAATTGATAGTTAGTCGTGATACATGTTTTAAAGAATTCATATGATAGTCAACATGTGTCAGAAAGTGTTAAGAATATTTTACAAGATTTGAAGCAACATATGGAGTGAAGTCTCCGTTTAAAAAGGTTGTATTTAACGTCAAACTATTTTAATTAGGTTTTTTTTATCTAAGGAAAATATCTAAGAGCCACCTTACGAGATCTTTATTGCATGCATCAAAAATGGTAACAAGGATAAAGCTGCAATGGGAAGAATTTCAATGAATCAAAACTCCATTTCTCCAATTGATACATCATTGAGAGATTGCTATAAATACATCTCAAGTTCAACATTTTCAAACACTGGTTACACGCGCGATCAAAATTGTCTAGCATTCAACGCTCTCAAGTTCAAGCTCTCAAAATCTGTAATACTTAGAATACTTTGTAATCTTTTTGTATACACTTTGTAGTATTCTTAAGAGTTAACAATATTTGTAGTTAAATATATATAGATCTAGTTTTATACGTAGTCTTTAAGCCAGTGGCAGATCCAGAAAAAAATGTTAGGGGGGGCTAAGTTTCGAAGAATTACGTAAAAAATAAATTTTGCTATAGTTCAAGTAGGTAGGAGGGGCTATTGTATAAATATACGTAAAAATATCGATAAATTTACGATTTTTTAAGTATAAAATACATAAAAAAAATTAGGAGGGGCTGAAGCCCCCCCTTCACTAGCTGTGGATCCACCACTGCTTTAAGCTACAAGTGATCAAAATCATTGTACATCTAACATTCCAAGTTGATCACTGTAAGAACACATCTATTTAGTTGGAAGCGAATTCTTGTGTCTTACCCTATATTTCTTTCTATTTTCTTATCAATTGTACTAACAAATTATTCATTGATATATTGAAATTAAGTTGATTAATAAAAAACCAAAGCCACTAAGTAAAAAATTTTAGTTTTCTGGTAACACAAATTAAACAATACCACCAACTTTCGCAATTCAACTTAGTAAAAATATTAGTTCATTAGACAAATACTAAATGTACTAGATGACTGGAATATATACTGAAGGTCAAAACTGAACATCTATTCAGTATTGGCATACACATACACGGACTAATTTGCCTTTAATGCAAAAATATTTCAATTGGTGTATTCCCCCACTCATACACCTGCAGATTACTCATATCGGGACCAACAATGAAATATAACTTAACACTCGTTAGTTTTTTTTTATCAGCGAAAAGAAATTTTATTGTCCAAGGAGAACCACAATGAACACGACGGAGATGTACAGATCTTTACCTCAACAAACAAAATAAGAAAACGACATAAGAAAACATAATCAAACACAACTCCAAGGATTATTAATCCATTTTAGAACATCTTGATCCCGAAAAACTTTTGGCCTATTGCATCCAAGCTAGAACCATAACCGCCTTTTGAACTCATCAATGATTTTCCTAAACTCCCACTTCACTCCATTGAAAATACACGCGTTTCTGCCATTCCATATCTACCACGCAATGCTAACCCACGTACAAGCGCATATCTTTTTCTTCTTCTTCTTCTTCCCCATGAAAAGGCATTCGTCTATGAAAAAACTGACAAAACTTAACACTTATTAGTACTATGATAATATCATATACGTCTAAAAATATATACTTTATATTATGAAAAATATTACTCCCTTCGTCTACGAAAAAATAGCACATTTTTATATATTATTCCGTCCACGAAAAACTTAATTATAGTTATTGTTGGGATCACCATTAACTTTTTAATCACTTACATTACATATTTAATTATAAATAATGTGGAACTCTCATTTCACTTATAACATATTTATTGGATTTATTAAACGATCACTAATTTTTCTTTCACTAACATACACATATTTTAATTGATAATTATTGTGTGACTTTTATTCCACCCACAACACGTTCAAATCATTCACTATACATTTCATGTCGAATCCAAATATACAAGTTTTTCTTAGACAAGCAGATTACATTTTATTAATTCTAAATTAAAACAACATGACATATACCGTTTGCATTGCTTGATGACTTAGTGCGAATTGCTAGATTAATTTCAATAATCTAACGTGGACACATATATATTAAATGTATGTATTGCTATTATATAGGGGTGAGCATGGTTCGGTTCAGTAACTGAATTGAAAAATATAAAACCGAAATTGAACTGAAAAAAAATCGAACCAAAATTTTCGGTTCGGTTTCGGTAAAAACCGAAAAAATCGAAACTTAAAATATTAATTAAATAATATATTTAATAATTAATATTAAATAAATAATTATTTAATAAGTAATATTAAATAAATAATAATTATAAAATATGTTTTGGTTCGGTTTTTTTGATACAAAAACCGAAACCGAACCGAAAAACCGAAAATTTATAAAATAAAAACCGAAACCGAAACGAAAAAGAAAAAAAAGAACTAAATTTATCAGTTCGGCTCGGTTCAATTTTCGCTCTTTTACTAAATTTTGCTCACCTCTAATTATAATAATTTTATATGCCTAGAGGAGTACTTATTAATTTATTGAGAGGTTGAATAGTAAATACCTAAAACTTAAGAATATAAATATGAGTGGTTCCTAGAAGTCAGACATATTGTCTAAGCGTTCTTTTCTCCCCCATCAAAAGATGGTACAGAAATGAGAGAAGTCTGAACTTCTAGAAGATCTTTATGATTTCCAATCTATCTTTCAACTCTAACAATGGCAACTCCAGGTTAGTGATTCCGCCTTCAGATTACATGACGCTTTGGATAATTGTGGTAGAAATCATGTTCTAGAGTTTATAGTTTATGCCTTATCATGAAATTATGTCCCTACAAGAATATGTTGTTATTTTCTTACTAGTATATTAAAAAGTGAAGTTATTTCCCCTTAAATGTGAAGTTATTTCCCCTTAATTATTTAATCTTATTAGTTAGTCTTGCTAAAGGCACAAGTTGAAGTTAGGTTTTTAAATCAGAGGGGTGTTTTGATCGTGTCCTGAATAATTTAGGGTGGCTGAACGTTTAAATTAATTAATTTCTTTACTGGACCTGATAAAATTTCATCAACTATATATTTAATACTACACTTTTTTCTTTTAAAAAGTTGGATTGCATTAACATTAAATTAGATGGCCGCGTCACGGAGAACTCGAAGTCAACACCTATTGCTTTGAACATTAACCTCACTATCATTAGACCAACACACATTCAATACTTTTTTATGTGAATTGAATGAATGCCCCAACCTACTTTAGACCATTGAGCTAGGCTAAGTAGCCTAAGTTGTCTTAATTGCTCCATAGCCATTTTAAGAATTAATTTCTACATTGCTATATATTGGGATTAAAAGGGTATTTGGCTATCTAGTTAATCTTATTTTAATTTTTAAAGAACTATACGCCTCTATACATTATAAACTGTTAGATTTTATAATTCCAAAAATAAAGTGAAAAGATTTAATTTGAATGTGCTCAAGAGTTTGTAAAGTGTGTTTTGACTCGAACAAAGTAGTATTTACGACTACAATAAAAGGGGTTTTCAGAATAAGATTTATTTTCAGTTGATGAAATTTAAAAAATGAATACAGACAAAATATTAGTAATTCCCTATTTCCTAAAATTGGCAGGCGAGATTGTAACTGTAATTTCTAAACACTATATTTCGTGAGAAATAGACCTTTTGTTTTGAAAGTGTTATAGTTACGAATATGGCTGGTCACACAACATGATATAATTTTTTTGAATAAGAAAAATATATTCTAACAACTAAACCTTAGATTTAAATTTAATAATTTATTTATTTTTAAAAAAAACTATAGTCATTTTTACGTGTATGCAGTGGTTAACCACATGTGTGTGGCCAATTAGACTTATTGTTATGTGTAAACTATTTTGCAGCAACACTTTTGGGTGAAATTTATACGTGCTAAATATAATTGTTTTTGAAGGGCGTTTAAAATGAGCTTATATATAATTGTACCACCTAAATCGAGTTAGGAAGCACCGTTCACCAGTACGCGGCGGACACCACTTAACATGTCCACAGCTGATGTGATAATGTCACATCAGCTTAGGAGTCACTATAATATATATTTTTTTAATTTTTTAATTTTGTAATTATTTTATATTGAATAATATTAAATTATATACTAATCAAAAAATTTCAATTGAAAAGTTAGAATTAATAAAAATTTTATTAAAAAAATTAATATTACGTCATTTGCAAAAAGGCGGGTAAATTAGGACCCTTAATTAGTGATTTATTGTTCATCAATAAAGTTAGAGAGTAAGTGTGGACACACAATATGCGGGTGATCCACCTTCCTCAATTTGTTAGTTGAAACTTTGAAAGCGCATTGCATTTGACACACAATGCATAACCGACTGTGAAATCCCCACAAAAATTTCAGCATCTTGGTTTTGTCTAACAATCTCCTTAGTTCGTTACAGATTAAATTTACCATGTAAGTAAATAAAATTGCAAAATAATTTGTTTGTCTTCTTTGGTTAGAATTGTTAATTTTTAACACGACAATTTGTTGCAATTTAATTTATATTTTTATCGTTTCGATAATATGTAATGTCAACACAAAAAATATTGTTTAGCATTGAGTTCGTGTCGTATTGTGTATGACCTTAACAAGTGCATTTGAAATGAACAAAATTGTGAGATTGCATGTTGTGTCATCACAAAAGTTAAAATGTTCATGTTGAATTTGTATTCAGATTTTTTCTATAAAATTGAGCCAATAAAAATCTAACAGCACATGATTTGTGAACCCAAATTTTAGGCAGATCACGGGAGGAATGGGGAGTGGGGGTGGGAACCTATTGTTTTCTAGTTCCTGTAGTGATAGTATAGGTGCTATCAGAAGCACGTGCAAAGTTGTGTTGTATTAAAAGCCAACTTACCAAATCTCTTCAGACCAACCCATTTCGGTGAAATAATTAAAAAAAACTAAATAAAATGTGACGACACTCAAGAAATACGTTGGCAGGCGAAATTAAAATAGTTTATTCAATAATATGCTGTCACTTAACATCGTACTACTGGATACTCGGATATATTAATTTATATTTTTATATATTAATTATTTTAAATAATATTAATTAAAAAAAATATAAAAAATGTATGAAAATTCATGATATTAAATTCTCTATAAATAAACTAGCATATACTTATATTTTGGAACACGATCAAATTTCATCTGTTTTTTCACATATTTCTCAATAATTTAATTTTATTTATTTTCTAAAATATTTCTGTGGTTTTCAAATCATAAATTTAAATAATTTTTTAAATAACTAAGGTTATGAAAATTTTGAAGCTTATCTAAATTATCAAAATTACTCAAATTTGCAAAATTATTTTGTTTCAATTATGTATTTGGTATTAAATTAATAAATTTATTATTTATTTTAAATTTGTGAAATAATTAATTTATTTTAAATATATGTGTGTGTATATATATAATATACAATAAATAAAAATAAAAATAAAATATTTTATTGTGAGTTGGTGTCATGAATAAAGTAAAAAGATTGTAAAAGACGGTTAAATTGTGAATTGGTGAAAGAGAGAAAAATTAATATTTTATTTAAAGGATTGAATTGTGAAAATTGTATAGCGTTATTGATAAATATAGTAGTATTACAAACCAAAATCAATTTAATTATCACTGACCAAATCCAATTAATGGGGCTGTCCTCATAATTATTGCCACAGAATTAACATTATCAATAACCATTTAATCAATTACAAACTGTGATCAAGGATCAACATATAAATATACATATATATTATATTTATATATACTAAAAATGAAATCCAACCATTTTGTTATAGTTATATGGATGAATACGTACGATTGAGTAGATACGTGCATATCATAATTTCAAAATCAGAAACATTTTGCGTATATATAATGAACAAGTTTGGTTGTTAATTGCGTCTCCCTGCAAATTTCTTCATCTAGTTTGTTAAATAATTAAATTGAATGGTCTTAGCTAATTTCGAGTCCCTCAAAAATCTCAAATGGTTTCAATAATTAGATGAATCCAGTTGAATAATTTTACTGGTAACATATACATACATAAATCATATTTGAAGGATTTAATAGCTTTGCTTAAAATTTAAGCAACAGTGGCAGTATAAAAACAGAAGAAAATAAAAGAAAAAGGTAAGTAGATGAGGAACAACAGTGAAACCAGATTAAGTTATTTGAAAGCGAGGTTTACAATCCCAACCTCAACTTATCACTTCTTCTCCTCTTCCTCCTCGAACGCCGAGAGCGGAAAAGCTCTGGAGATTCCAGTAGGGGTGCCGAAGGTAATTTTGCCAGATTCGGGATCCTTGATGGAAATATCACAGATTGTGATCCAGATCAGGATCTCCTTGCTCTTAACGCCGGTAAGGCGCTTCATCCGGCGATCGGAGACGAAGGCCGTCACCTCAGTGTCGTACCAGACGCTACGGCCGATGCCTCGGAAGTAATGCGTCTTGCTCTTCTTCTGCTTCAGCCACACGAAACCAGTCTCCGCGTTATGGCCGACCTCCACGAGGTCGTCGAGCGGCAGCAGCCCCTTCGGCATGTTGATCTTCTCCAGTAGCTCCATCGACTTCGCCTTGCAAACGGCGTCTCCGGTGTACACCTCAGCGTTGTCGCGGTGGGAATCGATCTGCTGCGACGACATCACGACGGCGGTGGCGGACGGTAGGGGATTTTGGGGGGAATTGCGGGCTTTTATGCGTTAGCGATTTGGGGGTGTTCCGTAATGGGGTTGAAGTTGAATGAGCACAATTTTAAGTAAGCTTAGCTGGGGTATTACTTATAGGAATTAAGAAAGGGCGCGTTATGGGCTAAGTTACAGAACTACCCTTAGCGGGGTTTGCATTCGTGTTAGAATTCGGCGGGGGTAGGAGAGGGATTGCGCCAGGTGAGATAGGAACGGAATTTATTGCGATGATAATGATTATAGTTGGCAGTTGATTTAACTGCGATGGATGGACAAAATAAACCTTTAACTTATTGAAATTTATTTTAGTCTTTCGTTCACAATAAATATATTATTATTATTATTTTTTTTTAATTTTTAAATATATTATACAAAATGTTCATTATTTTAAACATATATTTTAATTTTCTCTATTAAAAATATATTTTACAGATTTTTTGTCAACATCTTCTCAATACATTTTTATAGATAAAAGAGTATATTTTAATCTATCCTAAATTTAAAGTTCTTATTCAAACGATTACTAGTACTAAGCAATGTTGTAGTACTTGTTTAACCGGACGAAAGCCGAACAGGTGGGGTGAGGCTGCATTCATATAAATGATTTAATTGGTTTAATTTTGGGATAAACATGCGGGTTTTATTGGGTTTGGAACTCGCAAATAATTCTAATTTTAATTTTGGAATTGGAATAGGTCGAAACATAATAAAATGGTTCCGGGTTTGAATCCGTAACCGTAATCATTACTGTCGGGCTTGGACCCAAATAGGTAAAACTCATATATTACATGATTTTTAAATTAAATGGATAAGAAAATTAAAATATAAAAATTTATGTTCATAGTTATTGTATAAATATATGTAACACAATTTTAAAATTAAGAAAATCTAAAAATTTATTATTTCTTTTTATAGTATTTAAGATGATGTGTGCTATATTTACCAAAATGAAAGTGTGCATAGAATGTGCTCCCTCCCCTTATAAAAAATGCATTTTATAGTAACGATATAGTGACATAAATTTTTTATATTTTTTAATTTTAATGGATTAATAACAAAATTATTATGAAATTGTTGTTCAAATTTTTAATATGAAATTAATGACATAATAATCTGATATTAAAAATAAAAATAAGTGAGTGACAAATTTGTGTCAATCAAAATGATAAAATAAGTAATAATTTCATAAGCAGTAAAAATATTTTTAATTTCAATACACGTGCATGAATAGTAATATTACATATACAATTTAGTATATAATTTAGTATATGTATATATTGATTTTTTAAGTGATTATAATTTTTTTTATTAAATATATTTATTTCATATTATATATCAAATTAATCTCTTATCAAGTTTTTTAATTTAAAACACATATTGGATATGATTATATGAACTAAATTGAAAGATTTTGTTGAATTAAAAATAAAGGAAAGAGAAAAAAGTAGTTATATTTAAACATTTACTATTTTAATGATTTCATAATAATTTGTACTATGGATTACTATACATGTGTTTCATCAACTAAAATTTTAAAATAACTATAATTTAAATTTAAGGGTAAAAAATAACCGTTTAAATTATTTTCAATATATATTTAAAAATTGAGAATCCACGATATAGAGTTAAGGTCAAGATTTTAGATATAAGAGAAAAGTTGAAAATACAATAAGGAAATTCGGTAGTGGTGTTTATATAGCTTTGTGTAATTAGGAGTGTAGCTCGTCAGCAATTCCGAATGACTTGAGAAAAATTTTAAATTAATTTGATATTCATCGAGTCGAGCTCGAACGCGAGCTACTCAAGTATATATCGAGTCTGAGTTCGAGTTTAATGACACTCGACTCGATAAGCTCGCGAGCTTAGATTATCATATTACATATATAATTCTTATTGTTAAACAAGTCTAAGCGAGTATAATCGATCAAGATAAAATTCAAAATCTACAAATAATTGAATCTAATCGAGTTGAGCTCGAAAAATTAAAACTCGACCAAGTCGAGTCGAGCTCATACTTGACAATTATTGAAACGGCGATCCGGGTTGCTAAATTAGAATTTTATATGTTATTTTAGATAAGACCGCTCCACCGCTCGTGGTGGTGGACATAACTTAATGTATTCACTACCATATCATTATAAGCCTCACTATAAATTTTATTTTTTTAATTATTATTTTTATATTTTATATTAAATAATAGTATTAAAATATATAATAATTAATAAATTCGAAAAGCGAGAATTAAGAAAAAGAATTAAAAAATCAATATTTATGTAGTGGACGTTTTCGTATTTTTAGGTTAGTTATTAGATTAGTTGGGTATTCAAATAAGCTAAGTCCTAAGTGATAGTTTTGTAGCCATACATTTGTGGGTAGGTCCAATTACATATGTAGGTAAACAGTATTCTACCAACGTTGCCGACATTTCATTATTTATCAAATATCGAATATAATCTTTTAGGATTTGAATTTGGAGTGAGCATAAGGAATACGACATGGGTAACAATGAAAAGACCAGAAAAGAGTCCATGTAAATTCGTTGAATGCCCAAGTCCGGGATTTAATATTTAAGCTATAATTAAAGTGAGCTTAACCTTTCGAGAATCCTCTGTTCAAGAAAAAATAAAAAAAAAACACCGTTTGAGAATCCTATTAGAATTTGAGTGAGTGAAAGAATTCATCACACATATTTTCTCTAGCTATACTTAATTTCTCTATGTAGGAATTCGTGCCTTAAAAAATAAATATATATTTGTTATATATTTGTTGTGGTCAATGAAGTTTGAGTAAGTTTTAAGTGACGAAACATTTAATTCTAAGGAGTTTAAATGACGTAAGATCGATCTACGTTCCGAGTAGATGATCGTAGTATATTTATTTTCTCTAAACCGATTCCCGGTGAGTAAGAAATAAAGGTTTAAAGTTAGTCACTTGAAGCATGGAGTTATGTGGTTTGGGAACTAAGAGTGAAGAGAAACTCTTGTCCCACATTGGTTATAAAACCAACATTCATCATGTATATAAGGAGAGAAGAAACCTTATGGTTTGACAAGTTGGGTCAAGGACCACATGTGCCACCTTCTGGCGCGTGCCGGTCTGCTGTCCTGGACTTATTTTTGCAGACTTTCTGGTCCAGCAGCATGGTGACTAACTTTTAAATAGGTGGTCTCCATACATTTCAAATATACGTCATACACGAGACATCATCATACACAAGCTCATCTTGTTGCATCTTCTTTTCAAGCATTTAGAAGAAGTTTTGTCCTCATCTTTTTCCAGTTCGCCGGAGCTCGTTGGTTCGCGGTGCTGCCACCTCCGAGACGAAAGCCGTTTTGTCTTTGGAGACATCTACGCCTTACCGAGAGCACTACAGGGGCGTAATATTATCTTGCGGAAAGAGGATTTTTCCTCGACTCGGCTTCCAAATTTTTCTCCGAATTTATTCTGTTTTACTCTTTTGTAATAGAATAAAATAGCTACTGCAAATTTTATTAATTTTATTCTCCCAGATTATTTCTCCCTACACTCTCTTCATTTTGGTCCATGCTAATTAAACTTCTGCTGCCATCAGTCGCTTTTGCTGCCGTCTTTTTTTAATTCCAAGTACATACGATCGATATTATTGCAATTTGCATGGTGCATGCAGTACTCCTACAGTCCTATATAGACTTGCATACTTAATACACCATTAGCTATTGAGCTAGATCCCTGGACTTCGACTTTTTCTTAAGAACAACCAAGATGACAGACTCACAGACATAACTATAACCTCCATGATGTCTCCGCCTTAACACTAGTACTTCATCTCGTTTCTTGACTATGAATGAGCAGCATAACAATGAGAATATCGAACCTACGGGAAAAGTCCGTGACTACTATAGTGAATCTAGTGACTGTTAGAGTAGACTTAAGTCAAAAGGTTTGGTATAGTAGCCTTTCCGAGCGAGCCTCTGGGATCTCCTGCTGGTTTATTCTTAAGAGTGATGAGTTCATAAATAGGAATCACTCGGTGTAGCTACTCAATAGGGAAGCCCGGGCTAAACAGTTCATCTTTAGAGCTCAATCCAATACTAGAGCAGCTCAATTAATTTTCTAAATCCAACTCTATGGATAGGGGGTCCGTTCGGGACCGTCCCGTTAATGTTGGATTGTTTTCTTTTTCGTGTCGTCCCATTAAAGTTGCATTGTTTTCATTATAACAAAAAAACCCTTTAAAAATTGTAATCAGATCACATTTTTATATTTTATGCTATTCATTAATTTACATGCTAAAATAACAAGCCAAAGATAGCGGAATGGAGGGAGTATGAGTAATATATAAGAGCTAGTTGAATTAGATCGTTTTTTTTAAAGATATTTTATATTTATGTGCTAGACTAAAATGGGCTATAGTTAATTAATTAATTGTTGGACTATTAATTATAATAAAATAAATTTAAAAATATCGATTTATTGTCAATATTATGTATTATACTCTCTCCATCCATAAAAGATCTTGACAGTTTGACCCGACATGAGTTTTAATAATGTGTTTTGACTTTGTGTAAGAATATAAGATGAATGGAGTTTGAGACCCACATCATTTATTGTTATTTATTGAGTTGTGTGTATGAGTTGAGTAAGTCCATTTACTATAAATGAAAATTTTGAAATGTAAAGAAATTTTGTGAACGGACTAAAATGACAAAATGTAAAGAATTTTCGTGGATAGAGGGAGTATATATATATATACACATATTCTACAAGTCACACACAGAAACCACAATACAAAATTGTTGTCTGTTCATCGGGAGAATTCTTAGCGTTCTCTCTATGAATATCTGTATTGGGGAATCGTTCTTGTATCGGGCCAGAATACACATGGATACCATAATGATGAATTTTACCGTTGCAATCAGTAAACTTTTAATCTAATGCGTTCATTTGCATAATTAATTTTAAATTTATTCATTTTTATTATGTATTTACGCTGCGTGTCATTAGATAACATCTAGAATTTATGTGACATGCAATTTATCTCTAGTCCCCTATGAGATGATGAGATTATTAATTAATTAGTTAGTTATTAGATTTCAGCTCTATATATATATATATATATATATATATATATATATATATATATATAT
>JAPKLX010000169.1:70661-84201 GCA_026898415.1 Leonotis leonurus | reverse complement strand
TATATATATATATATATATATATATATATATATATATATATATATATCTACCTGTCGTAGATGCATGCTTATATAGACTGCACTAGAGATGGATGAATAGATTAATGTTGTGCATGACTATTAACACTGCACGGTTAAATCGCGCGTGCAGAATGTTAATTGTCAGCATTATCGTGAACAAAGCAGCTGGTTCTAACAATCAACCACATCAATGTAAGTAATATCGGTGGGTGCATGGTACTAAAAGTTAACCAACACCTTATAATCATTCTTTTTGGTTGTTTACATTTTCCTACGGAACAGAGAATATTTGCCAAAACAAAGTATCTTGTTTTCAAAATTTAGAGTTAACAATATAAGATTTAATAGACCATAAAATTTGATCCAATCAATAAATTATGATCAATATCGTTAACACATAGGACTTGATTTCTGTCTAATTAAATCATTATATATGTACATACATATATATCACTAATTAACAGGCTTAAGGATTGAACTTCTTACTGACCAGTTAGATTTAAGGCTACTTTTACATTGGGACGTTTTGGCTTGCGACGAAATTGAGTTTTAGTATAAGCACTATAATGAGGATGGCACAATACTATATCTTTTACTTTAGTTCTCATATAAAATAATAATTTTATGATAGATATCTGAATAATATTTATTAAATTATTATATACGCACAAGAACTTAGGTTCATGTATATGTGGCCTAGCTTAGGAGTGAGCAAACCCAAACCGAACTAGCTAATCTGCCTAGATAGATGGGTTTGGGCTGGGTCGGTATAGTATAATGGTTCGGGTCCGGGCTAATTTTTTAGGGCCGATAAATTATTGGGTGCGTTCGGGTCAAAACTCATTCAAACTCGCTAGATCCGGAACCGACCCATATATATATATTATTTTTTTATTAATAAATATATTACTCCTTCCAATTTCCAAAAGCAAGTTACCTACATCTCTGTTTTCTCTCAAAATAAGGCCGCTAGACGCACATCCAACTCTCACCCTACCTCTGCCCTTTACGTCCTTTGTAAATATGGATTGCTCGAAATTGATAGAACCATAATTAATCACATGAATAATTAATTATTATACAAATAATATCACATAAGAGAATATAAATGCAGAATTAAATAATTTATACCTTCTCCTAAGGGTGTCACGGTATGGTATACCTTACTAAAATCGTCATACTTTATACCTTACCTTTATCTTCGATATGGAAAATCTCATACCGTTACCTTACCATAGTTTTCGGTACACCTTACTTTCGGTATGACATTTTTACATACTTATACCTTACCTTACTTCGATATACCTTTCTTTCACGGTATAAAAATTTATTTATTTAAAATATATGCATAGATAAACATAATGAACGACACCTTAAATAACATCCAATATTTTTTAAAATATATTAAATATTGTTTTTTTAATAACATAATTATTGAGATTAACCACTAATATCAGATAATTAATTACTAAGAGATTAACTCATGATACTATTATATTGTTATACAAGTACTAGATTTAAATATATAAATCATAAACTTACTAATTTGGTCATATATATATGCATGATATATTATAAGACTAACAAATTAAGTATATTTTCATTAATTATATATTACAAATTATATTATATTTAAAATCAAGAAGACAGATTTTTAAAGCACACATTTATATTATAATTATCTTTATTTTATTGTAATTAGATATATAATTATTTAGATTGATACACTAGTATTAAAAAATAATTTAGTATAATTAAATCATGACTATTTAGTTATGTAACAAAAATATGTTTTGTTCAATCTTTTCAATTATCAATTGAATATATATATATATATATATATATATATATAGGGGTTGGTTAGAAAATAGATCTGCTTGTGTTAACTAAAAATAAATCTGAACTATCCATATTTTTCATCCAATGGATATAATTAAACTATATCCTAATCAATAAACCCTAGTAAAAAAGAATAACAAATTCCCTATTTTTAGGGATAAAATATTTTAAATCAGATATATACCAAAATTATCTTATAATCTGCACCATTGATCTAAATAATTCAACTGTCAAGATTTATTTTTAGTTAACTCATGTAGAACCATTTTTATTTGATCTCTTCCCTATATATATATATATATATTTTTTTTTTGATATATAAGAAAGCAATGGTATATACCAAATTTTTCATTATATACTATGGTACGGTATATAACGGTATACCTCGGTATTTGGAAAACTCATACCTTTACCTTACCGAAAAGTTCGGTACGGTATCATACCTTACCAGAAATTCCGGCATACCTTATATTCGATATTTTATGGTATTTTTCGGTACGGCATGTACAGTATACCGTTATTTCGGTAAATTTTGACAACCCTACCTTCTCCTATGCAAATTCTCCGCTTGTGGGCGATTTGAATTGTTAGCTATCGAACCGCAATCCATACCGTTCGAATTCTCTTCTTGATCTCCCACGATCCAACATTGGAAACTTCTAACCTATTCCCAATCTATATACTAGAACATCGTCTGGGCGAATCTATCTAGTAATTTAGGAGAAAAAAAGAACGAAAATTGAAGCGTGGAATACTCTTAATTTTCGAAAATAAGAGACTTCTCTCTCTTAGTGGGCGCAGATTTCAAGTAGGAAGGAGAGAGAACTCGACTCGTTTTTTATGCTCCTTTTATAGATATTATGGGCTAGGTTAGAGTTACAAGGAGAATTGATAAGATCCTAAATAATAGAATCATAATTCCCACTTTAATCTCCTGCAATTTCCATCTATACTTCAAATTAAAATTTGAATTATTCAAAATTAATTTGGGCTTGGATAAATCCATAATTTAATTAAATTAATTTCCAAGTCACATTTGGGCCTAATTAAATTTAATTAATTGTTTAGTCCAACTTAGACTTAATTAATTAATTTTAATTAATTTGGCCTTCAATTAATTACTCTATGGAAATGCAATAAAGTACAATTCTATTATAAATATTTATCGACTCCACTATAAGATAAATATTGAATTTATTTTCATCCATTCAAATTACGGATGTAACCCGCTTGTCATTAATTATTTACCGCGTTTAAGATTATCTAAACCCATTAATTAAATTGAGTTTGCTGACAACTCACAATTAATTAATATATTTATTCGTAAGTGATCTGGTTCAAACCTTAATTATTACATATTAAATAAATTCTCAACCAGCCGAGTTTCTTATGCAACAAACCTTTCTGAACGCCTCACGTGGATTTAATCAACTCATGTCATCGAAACGCGATTCTCTACGACTGACAGTCGAGCACTTCTGGCTAAGCCAATCACTACCGTCCAAAACATCACTATTTAGGGTTACGAAAAACTCACAAGCGTAGATGAATCAAAGCATCGTATAATCAACCACCTTACTAATGTCATTATCACAGATTAAAAAATGAACTATTTTCGAGACCTCGTTCTAAGTATGAGCTTGTAAAACTTATCTCACTGTGAAACCTCTCAATATATATACACAAAACATGTGTATCCGTTTATTACATACTGACATCATTCTGCGGGCTAAGGTCAGCTCTCGCATCAAATGATATCGCAGCCTTTACTGACTAGACTATCCAAGTCTGTCTAGACTGTGACTTTATATTACAAAGGAGCTGACTTTGTTACCTTCTGTGATCATCGATCCACCACACAGTCTACAATTGTAATAAATGGACTTGTTTGCAATTCAATATATAACAAACCAATGATAGAATCGTTTATTCTCATTAAAGTGAATCTCAAACAAATCTGATATATCGTTTAAACATAAAATATGATTTGATGAGGTATACAAACCCTAACATAAATTTCATCTCTTTAACTTTCCAGCTTCTGGGTTTTTGAGAATATATGGGTGGTCATTTGTTCTTGAGTTTGTGTTTTTTATTAGATAGTGATTGTTTGATGGAATTTAGCAGCTATAAATTTGGTTAAATCAATCGAAAAGAGTACTTCTATGAAGTTTTGTGCTGAAAAGTTGTGTCTTGTTCTGCCAAAGAGAACCTAATTTTGAAGGTTCAATATGTATGGAGTTTTAATGTAAATTGGTGTTTTGTGTTTAAATCATCATTTGATTATTGAGAAGTCCTTAATGTGTTTAAAACTATGTTCCAGACTCTACTGTGTAGTTTTAAAGTTAAGAAGTTAGTTGATTGTTCACCATTAAGCTCATATAACAATATCAACTTTTAGAATGTTGTAGCCTTTGATAAGTGGTCCCAACATAGAAACTTTGATTTATTGGTAAAAATAGTGTGGGATACAAAGCATGAAATTATTAATTATGTGTGATTTTTTCGGGTTGGAGCAGACCCGGACCGAATTCGGAGATCGGGATGGTCGGTCCTCAACTTTTTCTCGGTCCGGGTCTGTCTTGTTTTGTAAAAAAATTTCAAATCTTCGGTCCTACCGAATTGGTTTGAGTCGGTTCGGGTGACCCGATACTCACCCCTAGCCTAGCTAGCTCACTGCTACTCAAATCAAGATCGACGGTAAAAGTCGTTGGTTATACATGAATGCAACAACGAAATTTTTTTTGTGATTGCTAAGTTACATATCTTGTCCAATTATTACCTATATCTTTCACCAAGCCAAAAACTGATCACATAAAAGTATGGGTGCATGAATGTCCCAAACTTTGAGGAATATATAAGTAGCTTAGTGGGAAAGTGCATTTTGGGCCGTTGGGAAAGCTCCATTACATGATTCTTATGACTATAAATAATAATGTGTAGGTGTATGTGATATATATATATATATATATATATATATATATATATATATATATATATGGGCCTTCTTATCCCTAACTCTAGATCAATTACTGGGAATTTGTGCATTTCATGCCTCGCCCGTTTATTCCCCTATGCATAAAATGGGATTTTGTAATTTTACATTTATAAAACAAGAAATGGTGCTGTCATAACCACGTCCATATGAAAATTTGGAATTCATTTTAAATTATTTTAATTGCAATATATATATATATATATATATATTGTAATTACAAAAAATGCTACGATCGAGTATTCGACGACCATCTAATAGTTGGATATAATTACTACATTAATCTCGGAGTTTTAGACTTTTATACCAAAATATATAATTATAGTTTACGTGAGTAGTTAGGAAAAACAGCAAGTGCCAATGGTACCTGAATGTAGATTCACGTGCATGGTTAACTAGATTCCCAACCAAATAAAAATGAATGGATGATCTAATTATATGTAACTATGTAAGGCCGGCAACAGATTTCATGCTTCCCCAACACTACTGAACTCTACATCAGATACGTAACAAAATTCTACTCATTTTCTATCCATATATATGTATACACATATAATATATGCATGCATGCAAAGTAGTTGGATGTTTCTTCAGTATTTATTAATCAAACTGTATTCAACATTTGTTGTGCATGCATGCTTATGTTTTAACATGCACATGCACACGTGGCGATCGATCGAGCATGCATGTATGTATGAATATGATGATGATGATGATGCACCTTCCTGATCACTTCAATTCGTGCCACCTATTCCATTCTTCTATTACATTACGCTTTATTTTTCTCCTATCCACTTTACTCTCACTCAATCCAATCGCTTTTAATCTATTAAGTTACGATTCATTTCGCAACTATAACCACCATTTCTTTTACAATTGGAAAAATACACTAAAATAATCATTAAGTTTAACTTAGACTATGTTCTTTTTGAAAGAATAAATTTCTCCTTAAAAATATGGAATAAAAATATAATTACTTTTTAAATTCTTTTTTTATCACTCTTTCCTCTCAAAATTATAAATTTATCATTTTTTTTCCATCCACCCTAAAGATGTATAATATTACCAATCCGAATTTGGAGTGATAATATTATCCCTCTTTATAATGTGATGAATGAGAAAAAAAAAACATGAAATTATAATTTAGATAGGAGAGATAAATAAAAAAGAAGAGATTTTAAGAGTAATTATATTTTTATCCCATATATTAAAAGATAAATTTATACCCTAAAAAAAACACAAACTTATAATAAAATATAAATATAACTACAGGTAATAATAATTTTAAATACACATTTATAAATAAAATCGCAGCACACGACTTCCACATGTTGACCGTGGAGATCAAGTTAGGAGTATCAACCGTTATTTTATTCCTTCTAAAATTGGTAAATAATTTCGGTTATAGATTCAAAACCCGAACTTCTATAATTGGTTCCAAACTGAAATCACACCCAATAAAATAATTTTGATTTTGGATCCGAAAATGTCAGACCCGTACCAGAATCAGAATCCATAAAATTGATTAACTACATAATTATCAAGCTAAATCGAAAAAACAAAAACTAAATTATATATATAAAAAAAAAAAATCATATTTACAATTATTATAAACATGTATTGTCTACAATTTAAAATTTAGGAAAAGCTTTAATATTGGTTGGACATGGACCAAAACTGTATCAAACGCGTTGGGCCGGGATTCAATTCGGTCATAACAGAGTTTAAACGGGTCCGATTTTAGAATCGAAACTGAAAATATGTAGTTTAACGAATTTTAACCAATTGTGATTCAGATTCAATTAACATCCGTCCATTAGCATCCCTACCTATATTAGGTGTTTAAATCGTAGAAAAAAGCGAGAATAAAATACAGAAATGACTATTTCTTTATTCAATTATGTACAATTTTGTTCTTTATATATATAAAATAATGTTTATTTTGCTCGCTTAACTCATTACAATTTCTATATACAACTCACACTGTTTATTGGAACATAAATTGACATCCTTAATTACGATAACTTTGATATTGAGACTGTTAGAACATAATTGCATAATAAGGGTTGAAAGTTGTAAACTCTAAAATCATAAATTCTCTACTATGATAATCTGAAGCATTGTATGAAGATCGAACACAGAAAAACTAACCAGGAAATGCCATTGAATTAAACGGAAGAAGATTGACTGGTTGGATGACTTGATGGAACTTCCAGAGAATGATTACGCCTCTTCACCGTAAATTCTATACTGATGGGGGAGAATAGAATATGAGATACGTGACTTCTCTGGGGACCATCCATCCTTTTATATTTAATGTACTTTATCGTAATTGCAAGTCAGCCCCTCAACAACTATACAATTACATTTAGGGTTATACACATTATATAATAGCAATTAATACATTCTTATTATATATGTGACCATATTAATGATTGATTAGAAATTAATCCAACAATCTCCCACTTGGGTACAATATATAAGTCTTGATAATGTATTATAACCAGAATCATGCTTAGATAAAAGTGCTATTATAAATTTGTGTATCTAAACAAGCTCTTCCATCAACTGCATTCATACAAGGACTAAAGTAGCGTTTGCCAAAATATAGCTCGACTAGGCTAACAGTAATCACACGCACAAATACAATCAAATGATATAGATTAGATGATATAACGAAAATCAGATATAGAATCTATTTTCGAATGGTCCTCTTTAGATCTTTAAACTTAAGGCGAAGGTTGATAAATGCAAAAGGGAGAAGGTGCATATACCCCCTTAACGTTGTAACAGAGGCACAAAACACCCCTCATCGTTTGTTTCGGTGCAATTATACCCTTAAAGTTTTTAATTTAGTGCAAATTCACCAAGTTCACTAACAGAATAGTTAACTCTGTTAAATATTTTTATTTACTTATTTTTTTTATTTGATGTGGGCTCCACATAATTCATTTTATCTTATTTGATATTTATTCCCTTTAAAATTAGACGTTCAAAATTACACATTCACCTTCTCCATAGACATAAAAAATACTCTTCACACCAATAGTAGAACTTCAAAAGTTATCAATGGAGAAAAATTGTTCCCGCACATCAGCAAAGAAACTACCGAAAGTCAATGTTAGTAAATAAGAAAAACTACATCTCTTTATCTATTTTTTTCTTCTTTCCATTTTTACAGTTCAAAATGGTGACATATTAATGATTTAAAATTGTGATAGAGCTTTCTATATTAAAGACTGCACAAACTGAGCACAAATGTTTTTATATTAAAGACTGAAATAATATAAATTTTTTGATAATTTTTACTTTGCAGAATCATTATTCTATTTTAAAAGTTGGTTTGTTTCTATGATTTTATTTTTTTAATTTGTATAATTATTGGGGAAAATTTGATTAGATGTGATTTTTCTATTTTGTAGGTAGTAACAACTTAACCTTTTATTTCATAATTGTTGCAGTGTCTTTTGGAAAATTTCAAAATGCAATTTTGGTTTCATTTTGGTGGAGAATGGAGAATAGATGATGAACATTGGAGTTATTATAATTGGGATATGGATGTCGTATCAGATGATATAAGTAAAATGACTTATGATCGTATGGTAAAACATTATGCTAAGTTGGGATTTCCAAACTTGAAAAATGTATACGTTGCTGATGTGGATTGCAGAATTGAAGATGGTTTAGTTTTAATTAAGGACGAAGAGTGTTGTAGGAGGGTACTTGAATATCTGGATTTATTATGTTACGAAAAAATCTGTATATATCTTGATGATGATTCTGTACCCATGCTTAAGTTTACTCCAGAAGCTTTATTTATTGAAGAAGAGATTTTTAGTGGAGTGGAGATTGATCATGAACAATTTGCTGATAGAGTACTTGAGAGTGGCATTGTAGGGGATGAAGAAATGATCTTAACACAATGCAGTCGAGCTAATATTCAAGAGAGTATATATGTGAATCCACATGGTTATGTTAGTGTAGAAGAGTCAGATGATTGTGAATATAATGATGGAGATGGAAATGAGGATGAAGATAGTAGTGATGAGATAGAACACATGAATTTCTTAAATGAAAACAATTACTCAGAAGCATCAATAGGATATTTTGCATTAGGTATGACATTTGCTTGTGCGCAAGATGCAAGAGATGCAATCAATGAGTATGGTGTAAAGTATGGGATTAAGCTTAAATTTGAAAAAAATGAAAAAACTAGAATAAGAGTGGTATGTGTGAATTCTCCTGATTGTCCATTCAAGTTGTTGGTCTCCCTAGATGGTGATAGAGGTGGATTATCTATAAAGACTGCACAAACTGCGCACAAATGTTTTAAACAGTCTCAAGTTCCAAGTGCTAGCCAATGATTTATTGCTAAATACTTTAAGGATACACTGTATAGAAATCCTAAGTTCACCGTCAAGGACATGCAAGTTGAGATGAAGAAGCATTTAAAGATTGATGTGAGTGAACACAAGTGTAAGAGGGCAAAAAAAATGCTCTTGCATCAGTTGGATGGAAGCTTCAAGCAAGAGTTTGCTATTCTTTCGGCATATGCGGAAAAAGTAAAAGAAAGTAATCCTGGATCAAAGTTTGAGATTGAATTGGCTAAAGAGTGTGCAGAAAATGGTAATAAAATTTTTAGAAGAGTGTTTGTCATGATGGATGCTTGTAAGAAGAATTGGTTGGTTGGATGTAGGGGTGTAAACGAGCCGAGCCGAGTCGAATATCAGCCTGATCGAGCTCGGCTCGTTTATATTATGGCATGTTCGAGCTCGAGCCGAGCTTTAATATTCGAGCTCGAGCTCGGCTCGAGACATAAATATCGAGCTCGAGCTCGATTCGAGCTCGGCTCGTTAAATATTCGAATTAGTGTTATATTCGAGCTCGAGCTCAAGATACGAGCTCGAGCTCGAGCTCGTTTATAATTCGATAAAAGCTCGTTAAAATGAACTTATCCAGTGTACGAGCTCGAGCTCGAACTCGCGAAAGCTCGAATAAAAAACAACATAATCCAAAATACATCATAATCTAATCAGTAGAATAATCATCCGAATGCATCAACTAAAATCATTGTTCCAAAAGTCCAAACAAATAAAAAACAACATAATTCAAATAACAACTAGGTGAACAATCCAAACAACCGAACACTCTCGTTTAGCTAATTGCATTACAAATTCCAAACATCACAAAAGGTCAAAAACTATTCTAGTAGGTAATGCATCAATTTTGTACATGTTGTCCAAATTAGCAAACCATCAAGTGAAAGTAACCTCTTTGATGTCGTTCTCCTTGTCCTATAAAAACAATAACGAGACGTGAATATATATATATATATATATATATATATAAAGTTTAAGAAAAAATCAATACTTACTTTGCCTTTTCTCTTGATCTCATAACGAGCTCGTAGCCAATCTTCGGCACAAAGTAACATTTGCACCGTATCCACTCCTAATGAGGCACGTTGTGGATCAATAACTCTCCCACCGGCGCTAAAAGCCGACTCGGAAGCTACAGTGGTTATGGGAATTGAAAGCACATCACAAGCCATCTTTGATAGAATCTTATACTTCAACTTATTTTTCCTCCACCATCCAATTGCATCAAAATGAGTCGGGTCATTCCATACCTCAACTGCCTCCTCAAAATATAAATCAAAGTCCGACTTCATATGCTCAACACTATTAACAGTTTTCCTAAAGCTGTCATATTTGCTTTGGCTTCTACTCGTACCAGATTTTATACTACTAATACCACTAACACTACTAGAACCTCCTTGAGAATCACTAGTTTGTGTAGCAATATCAGTAGTTTCAGCTTTATAAGCCTCAACATATTCACCATACAAATTACGTAGCGTCTCAAAAACTGTTGTTTTGATCAAAACCCCTTCGGCATCAGAATAACAATTCTCAGCACACCATTCAATATACTTCATCTTATTTCTAGGATCTAGAACAGCCGCCATAGAAATCAATAGATTGCAAGATCCCCAATACTTATCAAACTTCAACTTCATTTTCTTAATCATGTCTTTCATAAATGAAGCAGTGGTACTCGTACCTGGTTCTTCCTCAACACTATCAAGAGTCAATATTGACTTGATGTTAATAAGCTTGACCAAAAAAAGATTAGCTGTTGGGTACTCCGAACCTGTATTAAATACCATAAGATCAATTTAAATAGTAAATAAATAGCTATTAAAATTCCAAATAGATATATTTATACCTGATATGAGTTCGGTAATCTCATGAAAATCTTCAAGGAAAGAACATACAAGTTTCACTTTCTCCCATTCCTCCTCAGTCGGCAGTGTTGTGTAGGCAGTATCCCTTTGATGATACCTTGGGAAAACAGCTTTGAACTCCAATGCACATGACAACATAAAGTATGTTGCATTCCATCTTGTGCAACAATCCAAGACAAGCTTCTTATTTGACAATTTCAACTGTTTTGCAATTTCACCGAACATAAGAACTCGTGCCTCTGATGCTAGGATATACTTCACACTTTCGCGGACTTTGAAGATCACATCTTGTATAGCAGATAAGCCATCTTGAACCAATAGATTTAGGATGTGTGCACAACATCTTACGTGAAAAATTTTGCCGCCAAGAGGTAAAGTGTGCTTGTACAGGAGATTCTCTCTCAAAGTCCTCACAGCAACGTCATTATTCGAAGCGTTGTCAACCGTGATAGTCCAAACCTTTTCCTCAATCCCCCATTCCATAAAGCATTTTTGTAGCACGTCACTAATCACGACTCCAGTGTGTGGTGGTGGAATGTCACAAAAGTTAAGAATACGCTTTTGCAAATTCCAATTCGAATCCACATAGTGACCTGTGACGACCATATATGAGATATTTTGGTCGGACTTCCAAAGGTCTGTAGTCACACTAACTCTATTGACACATCTCAACTCCGTCATCAATTTCTTCTTCTCCACATCATAGGAGGCCAATCAATCCTTCTTTGCTGTTGCACGACTAATCTTTTGATAATGAGGAGTGGCGGTCCTCATAAGCAAGTTAAACAGCTCATATTCAGAAAATCGAAACGAAAGCTCATGCACAATAATCATGTGAGAGAGTATCTCCCTGATCTTTGCTGGGTCATACCTAAAGTTAATGATCGAACCCACTGTCTCTGTCTGAACCATAGACATTGAAACACTAATATTTTGTTGACCTTTTGCATCGTGAATCTTCTTAGAGACGCATCCTTTACTATGTCTTCCCAAGTGAGATGTACAACCTGACTTCACCAATGCTAACTGGCCCTTACAGTGAATGCATTCAGCTTTCAAGTTTCCTTGTCGATCAGTGACCTCTTTGAAGTCCCCCCATACTTTCGACGTTTTTTTTCTTTTCTTTGCCGTATATGGAACATCTCCTTCATATTCTTCATCCTCAGCTATCTCAACTGTTTGTGCCTCATCCTCAAGAAGTGGTGATAGAGTAGGTGTACTAGCTGATCCTTGAACTGATCCAAAAATTGGGGACGACATTTAAAGAGAACAAGGCTGCATTCAATAATAAATAGAGTTACAAATTAAGTCTCTTTTACACAATGACACAAAGGTATAATTAGAGCAATATCAGTTGAACTTGAAGGCTAAACTATTCTAGATGCATAGACATTGCTATGCAAAATGATATAAGTGACTGTTCATGAAAGGAGAGAAGAATAATTAGCATTAGTAGATGCCACAATGCAAACCTAAGGTCTGTAACTAATTTGATATATAAATCCATCATCACAATGGAAGATGACAAATTTTGCCAATTACTACTACTAGTCCAATGGCAGCAATCACGTTGCATCAATTTCATGCACAAATTTCATATCAAACTATATTTTCTTTTGGAGTAACAAACACAATGGAATGGGTTTGTTGCAGAAGCAGACAAGATTATTGAAGGTGTAGAGCAAAGGGAATCAAGTCAAATTCCCCAAAAGCAAAAGCAGCACTACACAACCACAGAAAACTACACATTACACAATAACACGTTATAAAAAACATGACCTTTGCGAAGCGGCCACCATTTCACAAAAATAGATGATAATGAAGAAACAAAATTTCATTAAAATAGACTGATTCAACAAGACTGATGAGCAAATACATCAAGTGTCATCGAGTAAAAAAATCCATCACCAATATCCCTACCTTAACAGTAAAACTACACAAAAAAATCCAACACATGCCAAAAATCACGCATATAAACTAATAAAGGAGGAATCCGAAGTAATATTAGACCAAACAAAAGCAGCATAAGTACACAGCAATGGTTCGAATAAAGCAATAGCCAATAATTTAAAACTAACTCAAATGTAGTTAAAGAGTAGACCTTGACGAAGTTGCCGAGTGTCTTCGTAGATCCACGGGAGCAGGTAGGCAACGGCGAGCAGCAGCCGAGCAGCAGACGAGCAGGCGCAATCCCAGACGAGCAGCAGACGAGCAGCAGACGGAAGAAGGTCCAGCGAACTGCAGGACCTTCTTGGGCACACGCGCCGCCACAATCCCACAATCCCAGGCGAGCAGCAGACGAGCAGGCGCAGCGGCAGGGACGACCAGCGGCGGCAGGGACGAGCAGGGAAAGGTGAATTAGGGATTTAGGGTGAAACTTGACAGTTTTAGTCTATAATATTTTATACTATATACTCTTAGTTTTAGTCTTTAGATGT
>JAPKLX010000169.1:0-70651 GCA_026898415.1 Leonotis leonurus | reverse complement strand
TTTTAGTCTTTAGATGTATACATATACAATATATTATAATTTATAATGATATGTATATTTTAACTATGATATATATAACTTTACTATATATGTATATTTTATATTTCTATATTAGTATTTCTACCTAATGGCTAAGTATTCAACATTTATAGTCTAATTCTTAGACTATAATGGAATTAGACTATAATGATATAGTAATTAAAAAGACATTATATATTGATTGAATGATTATCATTATATATAATGATATAGTATATACTATATTATAATGTATTACTATATTTCTATATTAGTATTTCTACCTATTGGCAATGTATTCAAGATTTATAGTCTTATTCTTAGATATACATATAAAATATATCATACTATATTATAGTAGACTATGAAATGAAATGTTAGATGATATAATGATATAGTAATTCAAAAGACATTATTGATTGAATGAGTATTTACAATAATATGGTGTGTGTGTATATATATATATATTATATATATTATTAATACATGAAAACTTCAAATTATATTGATATAAATATAAATATATATGTATATTTTATATTCCTATATTCGTATTTCTACCTATTGGCTAGAGTATGTTGATAATATTGATATACTCCCATATATATATATACATATATCACATATATATTAGGATAGATTATATATATCATTATGTGAAAAATTAGTATTGGATTATATAATGAACATATGTTATATTTTCTATATATTGTATTCTAGACTTTTGGTTCTTGATGTATTAAATAATATGCATTATAACAAATATTTTATTTTTTTGCATGTAAGGCTCGATTAAATAGCTCGATTAACTGTTCGCGAACAGGTTCGCGAACATGTTCGATTAACAAGCTCGCGAACATGTTCGATTAACAAGCTCGCGAACATGTTCGTGAACAAACGAATCCGAACCTGTTCGCGAGCCTGACGAGCCGAACACCCCCAGGCTCGAGCTCGGCTCGATAAAGTTATCGAGCTCGAAATCGGGCTCGAGCTCGGCTCGTTTGCTTATCGAATCGAGTTTCGAACGAGCTTTTTCCGAGCCGAGCCCCGAATAGCTCGCGAATAGCTTTGCTCATTTACACCCCTAGCTGGATGTAGGCCTATCATTAGTCTTGATGGATGTCATTTGAAAGGAGTATGTCAAGGGATTTTACTTACTGCAGTAGGAAAATATGGTAATGAGCAAGTTGTGCCTATTGCATGGGCAGTAGTAAACAAAGAGAACATAATAAATTGGAGATGGTTTCTATGTTGGCTAAGGCAGGAGCTACAACTCGATGATGGATCACGTTTCACTATAATTTCTGATATGGAAAAGGTAAGTTAATTATAATTAATCTTCATTAATAATATATCTTCATTATAATAACAGTTGTATATTTTGAATAAGGTTTACTCAATGCAGTTCAATGGGCACTTCCAAATGCAGAACGTAGATGGTGTGCCAGACATATATATGCCAACTGGTCTAAGAAGTACAGAGGCGATGAGCTAAAGAAGAGATTTTGGATTTGTGCATGGAGTTCATTTGAGGAGGACTTTAAACTTAATCTTGCAAAACTCGGAGAAGTCCACAAAAAAAGCAGCTGAAGATTTACTCAAATACCATGTGCAAACTTGGTGCAGAGCATACCAAAGTAGTAGGTGTTGTAGTTTTATGGTTGATAGTAACATATCTGAAAGTTTTAATTCTTCTTTGATCGAAGCACGATACAAGCCCATAATGAGTATGTTAGATGCTATTAGGATCATTGCATTGGGTAGGATTAGGGATATGAGAAACATGGCTGATTCATGGTGTAATGAATGGTCTCCTTTTGCTATGAAAATGTACGAGGAGAACAGAGATGCTTCTTTTGGTTGTAGGGTGGTTTGGAATGGGGGATCGAGCTATGAAATTGGGGACAGGGAAGATAAGCATACTTTATTGCTAAACAAAAGGACGTGTACTTGTAGGCAATGGGATCTAACAGGGATACCATGTATGCATGCAATAAGTGCTATGCTTTATTGAAAGATAGATCCAATATCTTATATATCCCACTGGTATCACAAGTCAACTTATGAAAAGACATATTTTTATACGATCTCTCCTGTTCCTGGGATAAAGTTTTTCAACCTGTCGCATGCACCAATTGAACCCCCGCCACTTGAGAAGATGATAGGAAGACCTAAAAAGAAGAGGGTGCAAGCCAGCAACGAACGAGTTACAACTGGACATAAACTCTCAAGGCAAGGAAAAGATCAGAAATGCAGTATTTGCAAATCATTTGGTCACAATAAACATACTTGTGATCAAAGATCAAATCAGGTAGAATGAATTGATTGACTAGATAACTATTTATTTGTCTAAATACTAACTACTCTTTTATGAGTATATATTAGGTGGCTGGCTCATCGACATCTATAGAAGTAACTAAGTCTCATAAACTTAGAGTCAAAAGGCATTTTAAGGCATCTAGACGAATTGAAGGAATGGGATGCCATATTGATCTAAACACTGGCCGAACAACTATGAATGTATGTAAGAAAATGTTTAAATTATTTTATTTTATAAGTTCAATTTTAACTTTTATATTGCATGGTTGCAGCCTGGTATGGTTTCTCAAACATTAATCAAAGAAGGTGAGCAAGTTATTCCACATGACACTAATCCCGTAGTCAGAAGAGCAATACCAAATGAAAAAGAGATTTATGCATCAAAGCTTCGTGCTATTAAACTTAGAGAAGGATTAGAGGTGAGACAACCTAATTCGCTGCCATTTAAACCTCCGGGTCTGCAGTGGAAAGGATCTCCATCTCTTACAACAAGGCAGCTGTTAGAGCAAAGAGAAAAAATGAAATCTACTACTCCCAAACTTGGACAGTAGACTTTTGGGATTCTTGATGAAAGAATATATTTTGCTAGTTTTTGCTCTCTACTCCCAAACTTGGACAATAGACTTTTTGTATTCTTGGTGAAAGAATATATTTTGGTAACTTTTGCTCTTTTTTGGTGTGTTCATGTCATGTTTCCTTTAGTTTTTGTAATTTTGATACATGTCAAACTATTAGAATTCTTAAAATGTTTTCAGTGGTATTGTTAAATTTGTGTATAATATAAATTGTTCTATTTATATTTAGGGAATGCTAATATTGAAATGACGAAGATACAATAAAACTCATTAAATTTTTTTTTGACTTTTAGTAATTTATTTTCAGATTATACGTGAATAATTTTTCTACAATATGATAGTTGGGTGGATAGTTTTTTTTAATAATAGTTATGTGGAGGGGTTTTTCAAATCTGTGGGGTCCATGTTAAATAAATAGAAATTGATAAATATAAAAATATTGAACAAAGTTTACTATTCTGTTAGTGACTTGGTGAATTTGCACCAAATTAAAAACGTTAAGGGTATAATTGCACCAAAACAAACGATGAGGGGTGTTTTGTGCCTCTGTTACAACGTTAAGGGGGTATATGCATCTTCTCCCAATGCAAAATAATAAACTGAAACTTTAATCTTGATCAAGAAAGTAATTTCATTAAAGGCGAAGTCATTGTATTGCAATAAAACATCGTCATAAGTACTGATAAGCACTAAATACAGCTCCCACTGAATTTATAGAACGTCATCCAAGGATGATATACCCATACTTAGGGGTGAGCATAAAAGACCAGAAAATCGAACCACCCGACAAATCGAACCGAAACTGATCTAAAAATAAAGTTAACCGAACCGTCCGATTTAAGTTTTTTTTTAATTTTCAAAAACTGATAATACCGGTTCGGTTTTTATTTGCATTTATGTAAAACCGGTGGTTAACTGACCCGAACCGATGTGTATAATACTTATAAATAATATATATATATTATATATATAATTAAAAAATTTAACACATGTATTTTAAATATAATACATGAGGAGAATATAATACATGAGGAGAATATATTTTCATTTTGCTATCTTTTTTATAGAAAATTCTTGTTTGACGGAAGACCATCCCTTTTGAGCATCGATGACTAGACATACATTTATAAACCAAGTGAATACTATTTAATTAGTTTAGTGAATACAAAGCCTATATTAGCTGCAACTTTATTGTTTTTATTTTTATTTTCAGAACTTTATTTATTTCTTTGATCTCTGAATTATATATTTGACTCATTTTGCCATATTAAAATTAGTTATTTTACTATAAAATGATAAATTAATTTTCATATTGATCGTAATTAGCATATTACCATTTATTGGTATTTATATTTTTTCTACCATGTTATTATAAATTAAAATAAATAAAAATTACTCCCTCCGTCCCACCGGTAATGACCCATTTGTATTATTTTAATACACCTATCTACTTTACAAATGGGTCATTACCGGTGGGACGGAGGTAGTATTATTTATCATGGTTAACCGGTGAAAATTTTGTTAACCGATCCGATTTTTTGGTTAACTGCTAATGCGGTTTTTGGTTATTATTTTTCATTTTTTAATGGTTAACCGAACCGATAAAAAACCGAATGGTCGGATTTTTTATATCGCAAATATACGGTTAACCGACCCGTGCTCACCCCTACCCATACTAGCTACATGCTCATGAAAGACCTTGGGCACTAGGCCCTTAGTAAACGGATCCGCTATCATGGAGCCAGTTCCTATGTGCTCAATTGAAATCAGTTTATTTTGCACATTCTCTTTCACAACTAGGAACTTGATGTCGATGTGCTTCGATTTTGAAGACCTCCTATTGTTGTTGGAATACAAGACTGTTGATCTATTGTCACAAAAGATCCTGAGTGGTCTTTCAATTGTTTCTACAATTCGCAGCCCAGTGACAAAATTACGCAGCCAGATTCCGTGATCTGTAGCCTGATAACATGCTATGAATTCTGCTTCCATGGCGGAAGAAGCTACAAGTGTCTGTTTGACACTCTTCCAGGATATAGCTCCTCTAGCCAACATATAGACATATCCAGTGGTGGATTTCCTGCTGTCTTGACATCCAGCAAAGTCAGAATCCGAGTATCCGATGACCTCCAAGTTATCTAACTTTCTGTAGGTTAGCATGTAATCTTTTATTCTTTGTAGGTATTTTAAAACCTCTTGGCTGCTTTCCAGTGTGTCATCCCAGGATCACTTAAGTATCTACCTAGCATTCCTACTATGTACGCAATATCTGGACTTGTACATACCTGATCATACATCAAACTTCCTATTGCCGAAACATAAGGAATGTCTGCATTTGTTGAATTTCAAGGTTGGTTTTAGGGCATTGAGTAAGTCTAAACTTTTCTCCTTTAGAAACAGGGGTATCTACTGGTTTGCATCCTTGCATACTAAACCTCTTAAGAACCTTTTCGATATAATTCTTTTGTAATAATCCAAGAACACCTTTAGATCTGTCACGGTGTATCTAGATTCCTAATAAAAAAGAGGCTTCCCCAAGATCTTTCATCTCAAAATTCTTAGAGAGAAATTTCTTGGTGTCCTTAAGGAAGTTCATATCATTTGAGGCGAACATGATGTCATCTACATAAAGAACCAGGAAAACGAATTTACTCCCACTGAACTTATGATACACACAATCCTCAATTACATTCATCTCAAAACCAAATGAGAGAACAACTTCATGGAATTTGTGGTATCATTGACGAGAAGTTTGCTTGAGTCCATAGATGGATTTCTTTAGCTTGCAAACCATTTCCTTCGAGTTACCTAATTCGAAGTTCTGTAGTTGCTGCTTATAAATTGTTTCTTCAATATCTCCATTGAAAAACGCAGTCTTAACATTCATATGATGTAACTCAAGATTAAAATGAGCAACTAGTACCATGATTATTCCAAATGAGTCTTTCGATGAAACTGGAGAGAAAGTCTCAGAATAATCAATGCCTTCTTTCTGAGTATAGCCTTTAGCTACAAGACGTGTCTTATACCTTTCCACATTACCGTTTGCATCACTTTTGGATTTAAATATCCATTTACAACCAATGGGTTTTGCACCTTCTGGCAATGAGACAAGTTCCCAAACTTGATTGTCTTGCACAGACTTATATTCTTCATTCATGGCTTCAATCCATTGAGCAGAGTGTTCATCTTGTATGGCTTGACGGAAATTGATAGGATCATTTTCCAGCCCATTAGATTCCTCAACTTCAATGAGGTAGATTTCATAATCCTCATGAATGGCACTCCGCCTTTCTCTAGTGGATCTCCTCAATTGCACTTGTTCTTGAGGTTCATCCATATCTGCTTCTCGAGTAATGATAGGAATATGAACCTGAACACTACTAGAAGCAGTAGTAGGATTCATATTTAAATCCTCCTCAAAAGCGATATCCCTAATTCTATTTTTTCCCCCCAAACTCAATATCCTCAAAGAATGATGCAGTTCCCGTCTCAAAAATATTTATAGTTGTGGGATCATAAAATTTAAAGCCCTTTGAGTGCTCAGAGTAGCCAATAAAGTAGTTGTTGACTGTTTTGGGGTCCAATTTATTTTCATGAGGCCTGTAAGGCCTTGCTTCAGCTGGACAACCCCAAATATGTAAGTGCTTAAGACTGGGTTTTCGACCAGTCCACAGCTCATAAGGCATTTTAGCAGCCGCCTTTGTGGGTACTCTGTTTATGACATAAGTTGTTGTCTTAAGTGCTTCTCCCCAAAGAGACTCAGGTAAGGTAGACTGAGCAATCATACTCCTTACCATATCCTTAAGAGTCATGTTTCGCCTCTCAGATACTCCATTAATGATGGGTGTACCAGACATAGTGTATTGAGGGACGATTCCACATTCCTCTAGGAATTTAGTAAAAGGTCCAGGATGTTGTTCACCTGATCCGTCATATCTACCGTAGTATTCACCACCACGATCAGATCTGACATCATTAATTGTTTTATTGAGTTGATTCTCAACTTCAGCTTTGTAAGCCTTGAACACGTCAATGGACTGACTCTTCTCATGAATAAGATATAGGTAGCCATAATGGAGAAGTCATCTATAAAGGAAATAAAATACTGCTGACCATTCCAAGATGTTGTAGGGAAAGGTCCACAAATATCAGTATGTATTAACTCCAAGACTTCTGTAGCTCTATAGGCTCCGAATTTCTTATTATTGGTCTATTTTCCCTTGATGCAGTCAACACAGACATTGTAATCTGTGAAGTCAAGGGAATCTAAAATTCCATCAGACACAAGTCGCTCAACTCTATTTCTAGAGATGTGACCTAGGCGTTTGTGCCATAATGAAGCAGAATTTTCTTTATTTAATTTTCTTTTAGTACCTTTAACTTCAATATGCAGGTTTTCATTATAAGAAGTAATTGTTTCCAACATATAAAGATTTTTATAAGAGTTCAAATAACCAGTTCCAATAACCATTGAATTAAAAGACAAAGTAAACTGTTTGTTTCCAAAGGAACAACAATAACCAAACTTGTCCAATAAGCAAATAGAAATTAAATTCCGTCTAAAAGACGGTACAACGAAAGTGTCTTTCAAATCCAAATAAGAACCAGTTCCTAATAACAATCTAAAATCTCCTATTGCCTCTACTTCAACCAACTTCCCATCTCCAACGTAGATGTATCTTTCATCATCATTGGGCTTTCAGTAGCTTAGACAACCCTGCATTGAAACACTAATATGAGTGGTAGGTCTAGAATCTATCCACCAAGTATTTCCAGGTACTGAAGATAAATTAACTTCAGAACAAACCAAAGAGTAGACTGTTCCTTTCTTAACACGCCACGTGTGATAATTCGCACAGTCTTTCTTTACATGATCCGGCTTCTTGCAAAAGAAACAACTCAGATCTTTATGTTGTTTCTTCGCAGCCGGTGCTTTAGCAGCAGCTTCTTTCTCGAAAGGTCTTTTCTTGCCCTTTACTTTAGAGGTCGTTGCCACATGGGCACTTTCAGTCCTCTCTCTTTTCAGTTTCTCCTCCTCCTGAACACACTGAGAAATGAGCTCATTTGGAGTCCGTTTCTCCTTTTGACAGTTGTAGCTAGTTTTAAACTGACTAAACTGAGAAGGAAGTGAAATGAGAGCGATGAGTACTAGGAAATCATCAGTAAATTTCATCTTCAAAGCTTTAAGCTTAGAAGCGACATTAAACATTTCCATTAAGTACTCCCTTATGTTTCCTTGACCCTTATATCTCATCGACGCGAGAGTCGAGAGAAGTGACATTAACTCGATTTTGTCATTCTTGGCAAAACATTGCTCGAGTTCGTCAAGAAAAACCTTTGTTGAACTGACTTTATCAATGTCATGACCTCTAAAGGCCTCTAGGATGCTATTCATCATGATCATAAGACTCAGTCTGTTCGAACGCTCCCACTTCTCATACTCCTTTTTGGCATCAGGAGTGCTATCAGCAGTGAGAGGTGCGGGTTGTTGAGACCGAAATACCAAGTCCGGATCCATGCATCCCAGCATTATCAGTAGGTGTAGTTTCCAATCCTTGAAATTAGTCCCATTAAGCATGGGAGGTGGATTAACGTCAGGTGACAAAGTGGTCATGGATGACATATTAGCTGAATTAGAACAAAAGAATAAAGAACTTGATAATAAAATTAAGTAATGAATGCACAACAAAGACTTTAGGTCCTAGCTAATGGTTAAGGTGTTTGAACCTCATCCGAGATACCAAGCGCATCACCAATGTCTATCCTTTGGACTTTAACATTGGCTGTAAGCGGTACTCTCGATGTAGTGATCAAGTGATGACAGAAAAGAGCGTGTCAAACAACAATCAGTCTTTGGACTGTCTTGTTGAACATACAAGTTCAACTAGATAATCGTCATACACTTATCTCCACAGTATGCGTAAACAACTTTGCCAGATGTGGACCTTCCTTTGGGCCGATCACACAAACGCATGAGTTGAGAACACAAATCAACCATATATAGGGCTAGATGTAGTAGTCTACACAAAAGAGGTCACTTTGGCGACGTATTGCTTCAACTAAAACACCTAGGAATTGAAGTTCGGATGCGAGTCCAACTACTTCGACGACTGGAATAGGCGACCTGGGCCGGGTTGCCGAAGTCGCGACAAAATTCTCCCCACATGAACGGAACATTAATTCATGAATAACCATCATATTTATCTCAAATTCACAATGTACAAAAAACCTTTATACAACGGTTATTTCATGAATATACAATATCAATTCATGTATACATAGATTAAATAATTGAAATAATTGAAACCAAATTCATATTATATAAGACTCACACAACTTGAATTCAATTTGAAACCACTGTAATCGCCTCGATTTGCATGCACAACACCAATTTTAACAAACCAAAGCCATAATATATGGCATCTCCCTACTGCAGTATGAATATATGTATATATATATATATATATATATATATTACATAAATGAATTCCTTTTGTAAAAGAATTCCTATTGGTTGCGTGCGAATACATAATCAAACTTTCTAGTTTGATTTCACGAGAGAAACCATAGTGATAATACATAATACAATAAATCCTAAATATGAATACATGCACAATTAACACAGCATATTGTTTCTCAATTCCCAACAGGATGAATTGTAATAAAATTGGAGGATCGATAATTAATCATCATACAATGACCCAAATCTCATAGAATCATAGGTAGAGTGGCTCTGATACCACTTGTTAGAACATAATTGCATAATAAGGGTTGAAAGCTGTAAACCCTAAAATCATAAATTCTCTACTACGATAATCTGAAGCATTGTATGAAGATCGAACACAGAAAAACTAACCAGAAAACGCCATTGAATTGAACGGAAGAGGATTGACTGGTTGGATGACTTGATGGAACTTTCAGAGTATGATTACGCCTCTTCATCGTAAATTCTATACTGATGGGGGAGAATAGAATATGAGATACGTGACTTCTCTGAGACCATCCATCCTTTTATATTTAATGTATTTTATCGTAATTGCAAGTCAGCCCTCAACAACTATACAATTACATTTAGGGTTATACACATTATATAATAGCAAATAATTCATTCTTATTATATATGTGACCATATTAATGATTGATTATAAATTAATCCAACAGAGACAAGAGTCTGAAACTAAAAGACGGAACACTATATTTTAATACCAGCATATTCCGAAACTTCGCGAAGCAACAAATAACAATGAATTGTTGGGTCATTCAATTCCTAGCCCCTCTTTACTCTTTATGACTCCCATTTTAGAAAACATATACTAACTCTATCCCATTTCATTAGTCCCATTTTATATTCAATTGGGTGTAATATTATGATCAAATGAGACTAATGAAATGAGACGAAGGAAGTATAACTAGTACTAATATTTTAGCTTTATAACTCTCAAATTAAATCACTCAACGCTTAATTAGCACCAAAAATATAGAAAAATAAATTAATTCTAACAAAAAAGTGTGGAACGTATAACTCAGAAGTGATAAAGGTGGTAAAAGTTCTTCCAAGCGTACGTAGAAGAAGCGAAGAGTTGCAAATGCTATTTCATTTAAAAGATAAAGATAGTTTCACGAGTTAACATACAAAATAATAAAAATAAATAAATAAATAATAGCTAATAATATAATAGGAGTAGTGTGTTGAATTACCCATAAACTTTTAATTGACATGAAATGTTAGGGTTTGTATCAAATGTTTTTTTCAGTTTTATTTTAATGAGAATAAATGTTTCTATCATTGGTTTGTTATTTATTGTTTTTCTTTATTAAATAGCAAGCAAGTCAATTTCCTATAATTGTAGACTGTGTAGTAGATACATGATCACAGAATGTAACACAGTCAGCTCATTTGTAGAATAAAGTTCACAATCTAGACAAACTTGGACAGTCTAGTCGGTTGATGCGAGAGCTGATTTTAGCCCGTAGAATGATATCGGTATGTATAAGCTGACACACATTCTTTGTGTATACATATTGAGATGTTTCACAATGAGATAAGTTCTATGTGTTGTTGCTTAAAATGAGGTCTCGAAAATTAATTATTTCTTAATATGTGTCGATGACATTAGTATACGCGACTAATTAAACACTGCTTTGATTAATTTGCACTTACGGGTTTTTCTTAACCCTACATACTAATGTCTTGGGTAGTAGTGATTGGTTTAACAAGAAGTGTTTGATTGTCAATCACATGGAATTGTGTCTCGGTGACACGAGTTCATTAAATTCGCGTGAGACATTCAGAAAGGTTTGTTTTATAAGTAACACAGCCGGTTGGAATTTATTCCATATGCAATAATCAAAGTTTGAAGCAGATCACTCATAAATAAATATATTAATTAATTATGAGTTGTCAGCAAACTCAATTAATTAATAAATTTAATAAACCTTACTCATGAGAAATAATTAATGACAAAAAAAGTTACATCCGTAATTTGGGTGGTTGAAAATAGTTCAATATTTATCCTATAATCAAGTCGAAAAATATTTATATTAGATTTATATTTTATTGCATCTCTTAGAGTAATTAATTTGAAAATCAAATTAATTTAATGTAAACAATTAATTTAAGTCAAAGTTTGATCAAGATAATTAATTAAATTTAATTGGGTCAAATTGACATTGAAAATTAATTAAATTATGTTATGATTTTGACTTGATCAAATTAATTTAAATTTATTCAAATTTCAAACTTATTTGGATAAGATGTAATTGTTAGAGATAAAGTTGGATTTAAGTCTAATATTAAAAGGTCTTATCCATTCACATTTGAAGCCCTAATCTAGCCCAAAAATATCTATAAAAAGATGGGGTGGTCGAGTGCTACAACACTAGAGAAATCATTCAAAATTTAGAGAATTATACTCTAAATTTTCAAAAATTAAAGGGATTCCAACCTCTAATTTTTGAATTTCTCTCTCTTTTTTAAAGTTTGATAGATTATTCCCCACGCAATAATCAAATTATAGATTGAGAATAGTTTAAAATTTCCAAGATTGGATCGAAGGACTTCGAAAGAGTTTCGATCGGAGAAGAACTGAGTTTCGATCGAAGAAGGATTGTTGTTCGTAGTTGACGATTCAAATTGTCTCTTCACAATATATATTAATTGTTAAAAGAATTAATTATTTATATGATAACGTAAACATCATACGGATACTATCATAAAATACATACAATTTTCAATTGTTTAAATAGACGGCAATGTATTGTTTGTAAATAGTAAATGCACAAACTATTTGGGTATATTATACTTACTATTTTTGATAGTTGCATTCAATTGACAGGGTTAAATTTTACCGCACATGCATTAATTAGTAGTAACATTTAGCTACGGACACGCAGAAACGAAAACTTACTATATATATAATTAGGGATGAATACGATCTGAAGCGAGACCATCCAATTCGAATAATGAACTGTTCAAGTTCGGCTCGTTAAGATATTTGTGTATTTGATCTAGGTTTGAGATCGTAATCAATTACGTAGGAATTCCACCTATCATATACTCGTATATATGACACTCTCTCTATCCCATTTAATTAAACTCATTTCGACCAAAAAAATTTCATAATTTTTGTTAAAGTGGATCTAATTATATGGGACATGTGGAGTATTTGAATACAAGCTCAATCTGAAGTCGTTAGAAGCTTGCATCAAAACATAAGCTCCAACTATTCAAAAGTTCGTATCAAGTTCGAGTTGATTCAAAATTTTGTTAGGTAATGAAAATGTAAGTTATCTATTTTTCAGCCTCGCAAACAAGGCTTATATAAGATGATTGAAAACATATTCGATTATATATGAATTCGAACATGTTTACGAGCCTAACAAACCAACTAAGTATCATGATGTTCGAGTTCGACTCCATAAAATTACGCGGCTTGTTCATCAAATATAGAGTCAGAGTTTCGAATTTGTTCTACACTCGTATTGATAATAAAATATAATTTATTGTTATGCAATGAGAAAACCAATTAATAAAGGAGGTGGTACGTGATCCATGATCCACCACGAATGATATTTTTAAGTTATTGGGCACAACCATATACTGCTATTTCATAATATTAATATAAACTGTGGGTCCCATTTTATTTTACTGCGATTCCATTCAAAGTGGGCCCAGTTACAGACTAGGCCCAAGAAATCAATAATTAGTCATAAACTAACAAAGAGAACAACCAATAGCACGTCTAAGACATTTATCCCGACAAATTGCGGGCCTATTTATTATCTAAGGGTGAAGCCCACTATAAAACCTCACATGTTCATTAGTGAAATATATAAAATTATTTTGTTCCTACAACCCAAATAAATAGAAAAGATGGGAATCTTTCACGATATGAAATGACCTTTAATTTTGGAAATCATTCACTGTAGTAGAAATAAATTGTCAGAGTGAAAAGATCGTTTTTCCCAAGAAAATAATTTGGCCGACCTAAACCAAATCAGGACATAGGCTCGTGTATTGACCTCTGCCTATTTTATGACTCGGTGACAAAATTGGGTAATAAATGGCAACTTTTATTGTGTGCATGTCTTAATCTTACAGCATAAGGTTTGAGATTCAGATTTAACCATCGCCAGACAAGGATAATGGTCAATCTAAATGTTTATTTATAGAAAAGATACGGACAGTTGCTCGACTTCAAGGCGGAGTATTACCTGAATGAACCGGAACACATCAGAATGAGAGGGATTTCGAGAGTACGTAGGTATGAGACTGAGAATTTAAATGATTTGATATGGACTACTCATACCTTCAAGGTGCATCTTCTTTTATGGTGGTCCTATTATGAAAATTATAATATTAAGTGTGTTTGATTTGGGGTAGAATTGTGATGGGTGACCTTTTGAAAAATATCATATGATGCATGGAGTGGGGACAAACCACACAAGAAAAAACTCTGATGGTCTGTGAGATCAGCCGTCGGTTCGAAAGTCGGGTCCTTACATTTGTCCAAGTAAATTGAAGTTGTTATCCCAGTCCCGAGTGTTCTCATGCCTAATACTCCTATTTTACTTTGTTCTCATGCTCAATACTATATTTCCTATTGTATTTATAAGATTAATAACGCATATTTTGAGCAATTATATGCCATGATTCCAAAAAAAAAGTTACTCTTATGATGTACAAAAATATTGGGCAATGGTCAGCAATTTTTTGTGGTGTGTAGCTTAAACTACTTTATTTTAAGTATGAGATAACATAATTGTGTATACAACTGAAAGAAATATATAGCGAAATTGCGAAAAGAGGGAAAATATACTAAACATAACTCATAAATCATAATTAATGGCCATCTAATTAAATCCATACGAGTTGGAAAAGAGTCGGATTTTTTATGAATGATGAAAGATTGGTGACTATTAATGCATTTATAGACATTTGTTGTTGCAATCATTCTTTGGCATTGGTGACAATATTAATGATAGGTACTACTCAGGCAGGCACTTAGCAAACAATTGAATGTTCCTATCTCCTTTTAAAGTTTTTGACAATGAAAGCTCATATTAGCATTTTTCAAATACTTTAAACTCCATCATCAACTATTATATTATACTAATATAAAGGTGATAGGTATATTTTTAACAGAATGAAACTAGCTAGAAACTACTAATATCATTTCATTGATGAAAGACAGGTAAAGCTCGCCTAATTAAATGCCGTTTAAGCCAATGAAATAGTACTCCGTATTACACAAGTGACGATCGAAGGCATGCATGAGATAAAATATGATTTTTCCTCCAAATTTGTGTAGGCTCATTTAACTATCTTTGCAGTAAAATTTTGAATACGAATAGTGGAGTACCAAAATCTCGAGTATTTAATTTTTGTTTTTCGCCACTATATAAATATATTGTTTTATGTCTCGTCAGTGTTGAGTAGTCTTATCTTTAGAGAATTAAATAATTTGGGTGATGGTGGATTCGCATATATATGGTAAAGTGTTTCCCGCGAAGCCCTCACTGTCAGTCAGGATTCATCGCCAATTTGAATTCTATATATAATAATATGAAAAATGAAAGCAAATCTTTATAATAACAGCTGGTTACTACGTATGCCGCGACGACCACAAGGTGCAGTAAACGTATTAAATAGGTTGTCGCTGTCTCAATTTCTTTAATATATTATTATATAGATTTACTTTTATTTATTTCTCTTATATATATATTGCATTGTAGGATGGAAGTTACTAGAGGCTAATCTTTGAATGATTGAAAGCGACCCGGCCCCCTTCTAACCCTCGGCCTCGACCATATATTGCTTTCCTTTTTTAGTTTTATTGTTTTTTTATTACAACTTACAAGAGGAAGCACAATATATAACACTAACATCAGGTTAGATCGATATAACGAATTAATTCTTCAATCTTTGCCTGCACACAAGATTACAATCCATCGGAAAACAACTAATTAACACATTTATTAATTGTTACAACACTTCTTCTCCCCTTGTTTCGACAACCTAGTGGGTGTGTAATGTAGTTCACACGACTTGTAAAGTTAAAATCCCGTTGTTATTAGTTGATGTTGTATTGGTACGACATTCAACTTTGATTATAAGCAATAAGACTAAGGGATGCAGATAAATAAATAAATAAATAAATAAAAGTGAAGAATAAGGAAGAAAGCACTAAGGAGTGGAAGATCACATTCCTAATTTCCACCTCTAATTTTTTTTTTGTCACCAGCATCCATGTTGCAGTTTTAATAAATAAATAAACGTATATATATGGACGAAGAAGGATGCATGAACTCTTTTTGCAACTACTTTCTTAAATTACTAACAATGATCTGCCCATGTTGCTTTAGTAACAACTCTACTATGATATAATATTGTGAATTTGTGGTATATACTAGAGAATGCAATAATTAATTGCATAATTATAGTTGGGTAGGAATTTTATATATATTAAAATAAATAAAAATCCAGTGCCGTTTCCCCTAGCTAGCTAGGCACTGAAGCATGTCAATTGAATAAGTTGACAATGTTGTGTGGAAGCATCTATAATTCAACTAGAACGAAATAGAAAACAGATAGACACGAGATTTAACGTAGTTCGACAATTGCCTGCTTTCACGGGAGACAACAAAATATCATTCAATATAGGAGAACGATTACAAAATCCTCACTCTCAGAATCCCCACCAGAAACTAAAGCTTAAAGCTTTATAGATACAATATATTACAGACTGTGAGGAATGGATACAATGTACCTACTACCAAAGAGAGTCACAGTGTATTACAGACTGTGAGGGATGGAGTCAATGTACCTACTACCAAAGGGAGCTACCAACCAACAATCTCCACCTTGGCGAGCTTCCTCCAATAATATAATGTTGCCTCCATTTGTGCCCTTAGACACCAGAGTTCCGAGAAATATTGATCAAGTTCTTGCAGTGTTGGAACTTGATCCCTGAAACAACTTTTGTAAGCATATCTGCAGGATTTTCTGCAGTCTGAATCTTCTGTAATAGAATATTTCCTTCATCTATTATCTCTCGAATAAAGTGAAAACGAACATCAATATGCTTCGTTCGACCATGGTGAACTTGGTTCTTTGCCAAACAAATGGCGCTCTGGCTGTCGCAGAAAACCTCAACATTTTTCTGAACAATTCCCAAGTCATTGATCAATCTATGAATCCAGATTGCTTCCTTGAAAGCCTCTGTTACCTCCATATACTCTGCCTCTGTAGTAGACAAAGCCACTGTTGACTGTAACGTTGATCTCCAACTTACTGGTCCTCCTGCCATTGTGAAGACATAACCAGTAGTCGATCTTCGCTTATCAAGGTCACCTGCATAATCCGAATCCACATATCCGACTAAATGCTTACTAGTATCATTTCTCTCAAACTTCAAACCGACATCTACAGTACCATGAATATACCGTAGAATCCACTTCACTGCTTCCCAATGGCCTTTACCTGGATTGTGCATGTATCGGCTTACCATACTTACAGCATGTGAAATATCAGGTCCAGTACACACCATCGCATACATTAAAGCACCAACATCATTTGCATATGGGACACGATCCATCTGCTTCTTCTGATCATCTGTACTTGGTGATAATAATGCACTTAACTTAAAATGCGAAGCCAAAGGTGTACTTACAGGTTTGGTATTATCAGTAATGCCAAACGTTTGAAGAACTTTCTTCAAGTACTGAGTTTGAGTCAAGCAGATTGTGCCCTTTGCCCTATCTCGAGTAATCTCCATACCCAAGATCTTCTTGGCTTCTCCAAGATCTTTCATCTCGAACTATGAACTTAGTTGAGCCTTTAGTTTGTCGATCTCCGCCTTGCTCTTAGATGCAATCAACATATCATCAACGTATAAGAGCAAATAGACAAACGTACCATCTTGGAGTTTGCGATAGTAGACACAATGATCAAATTGACTCCGAGTGTATGAAACCGCTTATACCACTGTCTCGGTGATTGCTTCAGGCCATACAATGACTTGCTTAACTTGCAAGCCCAGTTTTCCCGTCCTGGAGCTTTGAACCCTTCAAGCTGGGCCATGTAAATTTCTTTGTCCAAAGCTCCATGCAAAAAAGCTGTTTTGACATCGAGTTGTGCTAACTCGAGATCGAACTGTGCAACAAAAGCCAATAAAAATCGAATAGAAGAATGTTTATGTAAAAACCCGAATAAAATAAATCCCTAATTATCGAGCTTAAGATATTTAGTTATAAATTCCTCTCCCGGAGATTTTTATTTTTATACATTTACGTATTATTGCCTAATTTCGATTAAAATTTCTATACGTTATTACAAGAAATATTTAATTGCATTGCATTAGCATCCATAAATTTTGATAATTTGTATGATTTTATTAAATAATTGTGTTCATAATTTTTTATGTGCAATTATCATGTCAATTTGTTCCAACTTGTAATGCTTAGAAAATTTGATTATAAATGTGAATCTTAATAATCTATCATATGTGTAAATATTTACATAGATGGCTTGAATGTATAAGTGATATATATATATATAGGTGTATATATATGTGTGTAGTGAGCATGTATTGAGGTATTACATAATATGTATATATGTAGGGGAATTATAATGTATCTATTATATGTGAAATTATCCAATAAATAACATATAATACACTTATACAAAATATAAATAAAAGATACTACAAATCCTACATCTAGGCATAATAATTAGGATTTGAGAGAGATAATTGTTGAGAAAGTAAAATTTTTCTTCTTCCAAACTCCAAATCGTCACTTTCATCTCCCTCATGCAAGAAAACCCAAAATCACACTCTTCTCCTATCTTCTTCATTTTCCAAGACACTCATTCACTCTTACAACTCTCACCCTACACCTCTCTCTCCCCACAACCTCTATTGACACTCTCAAGCTCAAGAACACATTCCTCCATTGTTGCATGCACACCAACGCCAAGCTCCTCCATTGTTGCATGCACACCAACGCCAAGCTTCCATCCTCCACCCACACCTAAGAGCTTCACCCCCATCCAAGCTACTGAGATAGGAAGAGGAAGAACACTCCATCATCCATCATTCCAAGCTAGAGGAGGAGAGTGATAGAACTTGAGGTATATTATGTTTACCAAGTTGTATTCTTGAGTTTGAGCTATAAAACCCCTTCAACCTCTTCCCCATTGACTTAGGATGGATTTTGTATATTTTCTAAACATTTTTATATAATAAAGTTCAAATCTTTAAAGTTTTATGAGGAGAAACACGAAAGAGAAGAAATAGAAGTTTAGAATCTGCCGATGAATTTTCGAGATAAGTTTCTGCATGTCTCGTGTCGTTTTACTTCTCCATTTGTTTTGAAAATTTTTATATAGAAACCTTGCTATGTTAACTATATGTATACAAAATTTCAGCTTATTCTAAGTTCGTTTCGTATTTTAAAAAAAATATGTGAAGTAGGCCTCGCAACTGTGAAAACCTGAAATTTTTGCATGTGCCCTTGTTTTTAGATAAATTACTGAGCTTGCTTCGACATGATTTACTTTTCCATTTATGATGAAAATTTATATGTAGATACCTTACTATGTGAATTATAATACTGTAAAGTTTCGTCCATTTTTATAATGTTTGTGATTTTTGAAAAATATTTGAAGTTGACTGTTTGAAGTAAAAATCCTTGTAAATCTGTGTTCATGTGGTTTTATAAGGTGTAATTTATGTTTAAAATTTTCTGGGAATATTAGGTTATATGTTGAGTAATCCTACCAAGTTTTAGCGAAAAATATGTTGTTTTGATATTTTTAATAAATCCTCCAAAAACGTTGCACGAATCTGAAATGCTTTCTAACATAGCTGAACTAATTGTCTCCGTTCATAGGATTTTATTAATCGCCTTCGATTGAAATTTTTACAGAACGTCATTTACTATGTATTTATAATATCTATAAGTTTTCAAAACCTTTAAACAAATATAAGTATTTTTAAAGGATTTTACAAAATGACAGCCCGTAAGATACCAGTTTTTGGCAGATCTTAGTATACCTTGAATAACTTCTGCCTCACTTAATATTTTTGACTCTTGTTTTCTTTAAATAATAGATGACTTCAGTAGCTTTATAGATTGATAAATTAGAGCTTCTAGTTATTTGTAAGGTGATAGTTATGACCTTTCAAAATCTACTGATTTACATGCACAATCTGCCCTAGACTTGTTCATGAGAGTATTGTACTTTCTTTACTTTAAATTATGTTACGTGTTTATTTTGCATCATATTGTGATATGTTAGGTGTATATGATATATGTGACATAAATTTCTTGTATAATTATTGATATAATTTTATTGTATGGATTGTATATATGGAAATTATTCCCTTTAAGCATTTGAAATTAAGTTATATGCTCATATGTACTTAAGTTTTTAATGATCTTAAACTTGATTGTATATGTTTATATGATTTATATGTCCACGAGCATCATGCATATCACGAGCATTATTTATGAAAAATATAGTTATATAATTAATGGCATAACTTATAAATGTTTCTTATCAAAAACCCGGGAGTAGGAATAGAACATAGGGACGACTTGTACGATTAGCCTCCTAAGTTGAGACTTGTATTGTAGGTTCCGTTCAGGCCGTTAAGTGACTCGTGCATTTTTCCCGTTCAACTGATCCACAAGATTGAGGTGGGTTTCCTATTTACAGTACGGTATTTTCGAGCTAGTGAGTTCCAAATGTTTTATTAAATGTGAATTTACATGCCAAGTTTTTGTATTGCTCATGTGTATCCTAAATGTGATGGATCGGTATTACCGTACCCATTGATTGGCGCTGCCAATGATGTAAGTTAACAATTGTGCCTTGAGCCGGATCCGGCTAAGGTAGTGTACACGGAAAGTCCGGATCGGGTGAACTTGGCCAGGTTCCCCGGTCTTGGCGAAAGGGGATTATTCTTGGAAGACTTCGGTTTTCCCCGTCTAGACGCAATGAGGAACACAATGAATGAGCAAAGAATGATGACGAGCTCGATATGATGGTAAAATGTATGTTTTCATATGCGTAGGGTGGGCTTTCGTTTTAAAACGCCTTGCGACATATGGTTGGACATGTAATATTCTTTTTATGAATGTTTATGCTAGTTTTTCACTGATAAAGGGGCAAGAAACCCACGGGGTACATTAGTACTCAGCCCAAAATTTCTTTCAAATGTTTTTCACAGGTTGAGAGGCAGGCGTCGACGAGCTGGCGTTGGAGGTTGGTGTTGGCGAGGTTGTTCCCTCCTTCGAGCTAATATTTCTTTTGATTCAATTAAACAAACCCCAAACTGTGCTAAGTTGAATTTTTGTTGTTTTTAGTAAACTTTGTTGTGCCTTAAATGGCTTGGACTTTACCTTATTTTGAATCTTGAAAATGCTTCGATCTTGTAAACTCTTAGTCTTTCTCAAGAGTTACTTTATTTAAATAGATCATTTCCAATGTCCTCATACATTGGAAATGTGGTACTCAGAGTGTTCTCGATCCTTATTGATAATATTTGCTTGACCTATTTCATCATAAATTACCCTTATTTATTTAAGTTATAACATTCGTTGTTTTTGATCCTATTTATTTCAATGTTTACGGTTCAATGTCTTCATACATTGAACTCGTGTCGTATCTAGAGTGTCCAAAATCCTGGAGTTTACCATTCTTCTTCTATTGTTAATCATTACTTTGTCGTTATGAAATATTTCTCAATTATATTTTTGTTGAATTCTTATTCCGCATAGGCCCCATCATGCGGGGCGTGACAGAAGTGGTATCAGAGCACTTGGTTCGCTCTGAGTATATAAAAATATATTTTCCTTGAATAATCGAGTCTAGTTCGAATCACTAGATTTCTAATATGGAACAATCCTCAACCACCTCCCAGCTCTCTATGCCGCCCTCGAAATGCAAGGTATGATTTCTAAACGCTTTTGAGTTTAATGCAAAGTTTTTGAGAATATTTTAAAGCATGATCTATGATTGATGAATTTAAGTTTTGATAAAAGCATGATGTTTATTATGAATGCTTTTTACATGTTGACTATCCGTTCAAGATATGGGCGTAAAAACCTTCGAGATCAAATGAATATGTTTTATGTGATCAAGATAGGGGTGTAGAAACCCTTGAGATCAAATGGATAATGAATAAGACGATCACTGGTTAGATCGTGTAATTTTACTGATGTATTAGAAGCTCACATGATCAAGATAGGGACAAAGGAATCCTTAACTCCTTCACTAAATCCCAAAAAAATAGCTTTCTTGGATCTATGATCCAATTTAGATTCTTTCACATGAAAATATGCTGGACATCCAAATATACGCAAAGAATCATAATCAGAAACAGGTTGTCCAGACCATACCTCCTTGAGAGTTTTCCCATCAAGTGCTGATGTGGGGAGTCTGTTGATAACATAAGAGGCATATGACAAGGCTTCTCCCCAAAATGTCTTGCTCAATCCAGATTGGGATAGCATGCAACGAACTTTATCCACCAATGTGCGATTCATTCGTTCTGCAACACCATTTTGTTGTGGTGTGCTTGGTACGGTGAAGTGTCTAACTATCCCAGCATCGTGACAGATTTTATGAAATGAGTCTGACTTGTATTCTCCTCCATTATCATATTGGAGCCTCTTGATTTTTCTTCCTGTTTGGGTTTCTATCATTTTCTTCCACTTTAGGAAGATATCCAGAACTTCATCCTTATGCTTCATAGTATAAACCCAAACATACCGTGAAAAATCATCAATAAATGTAACAAACCAATGTTTACCTCCTAAAGTGGCATTCTGAGAAGGTCCCCAAACATCGGTATGAACGTAGTCTAGAGTTCCCTTGGTTTGATGGATCGCAGTGCCAAATTTGACTCGAGTTTGCTTGCCAAAGACACAATAGTCACAGAAGTCAATCTTTCCACTCTTGGCACCTTTCAATACACCTTGCTTTACCAGGGTTTGTAAAGCCTTTTCTCCAGCATGCCCCAAGCGCATATGCCACAGTTTTGAAGCATCAGATGATCCATCATTGGAGCTGGTACAGATGGATGCTTTTCCTGTAACAGTGTGTCCATCAAGGAAATACAAATTTCCTTGCTTCGTTCCTTTCAGGGCGAGAAGTGCTCCACGTACAACTTTCAGGATTCCATTTTCAATGGCTACCTTGTAACCGTTGGAATCAAAGACTCCAAGTGAGATCAGATTCCTCTTCATGTCTGGAACATATCTGACCTCTGTGAGTCGCCTTATCGTACCGTCATGCATCTTCAGGTGTACAGTTTCGATGCCCTTTGTCTGGCATGCATTGTTGTTGCCCATTAGCACAACACCTCCATCAAGCTTCTCAAAGCTTGAGAACCAATGCTTATTTGGACACATATGATAGGAACATCCAGAGTCCAAAATCCATTTATCAGAATGGTTACATGTGGATGAAACTGAAAATGCTGCATCTTCTTCATCAGAAGCCTTTTGTGCCACATTTGCGTTTGTTTTGACTTTATTTGGACAATTCTTCTTCCAGTGCCCCTTTTCATGGCAATAGGCGCATTCATCCTTTGCAACCTTCCTTTGTGATGAAGCTCCTTTGGACTTGGAGCGAAACCTGCCTTGGTTGTTGGTTCTGTTGTTTGTCCTGCCTCTAGATACTGACAGAGCTTCTGGTGTTGTATCGTTGTGATCTTGGAGATCCTTCCTTCGATACTCATTATTCACCAAAGCATTTGAAACATCACTGAATTTAACCTCATTTTTACCATAAAGTAATGTTGTGGTTAAATGATCATAACTTTCAGGCAAGGAATTTAACAACAGCAACGCCATATCTTCATCACTAATTTCAACATCAAGATTCTGCAAATCGGCAAGAATTTTGTTGAAATTATCCAAATGCTCAATCATCGGCGTACCTTTCATGTACTGGAATCGAAAGAGCTTCTTCTTCAGATAGAGTCTGTTCTCTATGCTTTTCGTCATGTACTTGTCCTCCAATTTCTTCCAGAGACTTGCTGCCGAAGTCTCTTTCATAACAAAGTACTTCTGCTCCTTTTCTAAGCAGAGTCTGATTGTTCCACAAGCTTGACGATTCACAAGGTTCCAATCATCTTCGGACATATCTTTGGGCTTGGCATCCAAAGCGATATGCGATCTCTCTCGGAATAAGAGATCCTGGACTTCACATTGCCACATGCCAAAGTTGTTGGTGCCGTTGAATTTCTCTACCTCGAACTTTGCATTAGACAACATGGTTCTTTGAATGGAACCACTTGTTGATGTTTCTTCAGCCATTTAGAACAGTTACAGAAATGAGTAAATTCATTTACTCAACTTTCGAGAGTTCTGATCTTGAAAAATAGAGTTCACTTGACGTCTATATTTTACGCCGTTTGCACCGTTGGACTCCTGGCGACGAAAGCTACGTCTTTGCACAAACAGAAACTTGTTTCAAACAACTTGAATTTTTTATCAAAAAATCAGAACCGTGGCTCTGATACCAATTTGTTGTGCGGAAGCATCTATAATTCAAGTAGAACGAAATAGAAAACAGATAGACACGAGATTTAACGTGGTTCGACAATTGCCTGCTCCCACGGGAGACAACAAAATATCATTCAATATAGGAGAACGATTACAAAACCCTCACTCTCAAAATCCTCACTAGAAACTAAAGCTTAAAGCTTTATAGATACAATATATTACAGACTGTGAGGGATGGATACAATGTACCTACTACCAAAGAGAGCCACAGTGTATTACAGACTGTGAGGGATGGAGTCAATGTACCTACTACCAAAGGGAGCCACCAACCAACAGACAAATCTGAAGCTAAATATCATAAGTTTTATAAATAATGCTTGAACAATCGTTGATTGGCTGAGAGGTACTACCTCCGTCCCAAATCAAAAGCATCAATTTATTATTATAATACACTCATTAGAATATAAATTGAGACTTTTGAATTTGGATAGAGGGAGTACTAATTAAGTAGTCCAAGTGGTGAAGGTTAAATTAGCCGAATGAGACCGGTTCCGACCGACCGGCCATGTCAAATTATTATGGCGTTGACTTTATAAGACAAATTAAATACACGCCTTAATTAATTAAGGTTGTAAGATTAGGTGGGCTGGAGCCCCTCCATATATAGTTCATATATATTCTACTACTGTTTGCTCTGCAAACCATCCCCCTACTCCCACCCCAAAAAAACGAAGGAACAATAATACTTGTGTCCAAATGGAATATTTGTTTCTCATGATATTCAAGATTAGGGCCGGAACAACGTAACAAATATTTAATTAAGATTAGGTGACTTCGATCGAGTTATATATATTAACTTGAACGAAAATGCTCACCCGCTGCGCGGGCGGTGTTACTGCGCCCGTTAATGGTGTAGCATGCCATGTAAATAAATATTAAAATTTTAATATTTCTTTTATTAATTATCATTTTTTGATTATAATTTATTGATTAAGGTATAATTTAATATTATTCAATATAAAATAATAATAATAATATAAAATTAACAAGAAAATGAAAATATAGTGACTTCACGCTGATGTGGCATTGGCGTGACATTAAATGAATATAATTGAAAAAATGATATATTTTAATTTTAAATTTTATTATATGCATATAAATACATCAAAATAGTATGTAAAATACTATATTTTGGTTCTTAGGATTTGGTTTTTCACCGAATTCCAGCCATATATAGATATTGATTTTGAAAATTTTGGTGCCTTTTTGAGTATTATGTATAAAGACTCATCAGTACCATTTGGTTCTCATATTCCAGCCATATATAGATATTTAGAGTGTATAATTTACCATTTGATAATAATATGTACCGACGAAACTAGTCCTTTTTATTTTCATCACCTCTTGGCAAATTTAATTCCGTAAGTTAGATTAAAGGCACACACAAATTAGAAAAAATGTACTTCAAAAAAGAAAAAAATATTTTCGTTTTCAATGAGTAGCCATTTTACGAGATATATATGAAGAAAAATGTGACAACTTTTAATACTAAATATTATATTCTTTAAAATTTCCTCCCTTATGAGATCAAAATTTGGTGCCTTTTTGACCCATGGGATAAATTTGCATCATTCCCTTCACTTATCTAGATATTATTCTAATTTCCAAAATATTCGAAGATTTAATTCGGTATCTGTATTCAAATGCATCACTTGAAAAAAGAACTGATGCAAAAGTCAAAAAATCAATTTTTTTTTCCCATAGACATGACTTAAATAGAATAAAAGTTCAATTTATTTATTTTTTTTCACTTTATTATGTATAAATTTATGAATTTTATTATCCTATTCACAATTTATAAATATTAGAATAAAATATAATAGAATGAAAAAGATAATTATCTTAACAAGAATAAAATACTTCATCTGTTTCACTTCAAATTGTCTCATTTTATATTTAAATAAATGTCTTATTATTATTATTATAAAAGTGAAATTGTCTCATTTTATATTTAAATAAATGTCTTATTATTATTATTATAAAATGAGACAATTAAATTGTGCCTTTTATATATATATATGTGTGTGTAAGGTAACTCTTAAGACAAATGAAGGAGCAAGATTAGCAATATAAAAAAAATTATAAAGGGCAAATTCCTAATTTCATAAACTAAATTTAATGTGCTGTAAATAAAATACACTATATATATTGATATGGTGTTAGCACGTCTAGTCTGTTATTAGCCCTAGAGCATGATCAAATTATTTCTTTTAATTGCTAGATTGTTCTATCAGTGAATTGATGCAAGGCATCAAACATTTCTCCAACAACAATACGATTCTTTCAAGATTAAGATTGGGATTGTTCTGCTGTGCAATCAAATCAAATTAAATGGAATTCTATCAAGCTCTGGTTCAGCTGTTTCTGAAAATTTGAAGACTTGAGTTCGGCTCGAGTTCTAAAAATCAAGCTTAAATTTGGTTCGGTTGTTATTCAATTTAATAGTAAATTTGAAACCGAGCTCGAACTCAACGAAAAGTTAAATATTCGAGTTTGAGCTTATTTAATTATTAATTTATTTTGTTAATATATATATATATATGTGTGTGTGTGTATTAATTTGATCATAAGTTTGTGAATTAGTTCGTATATAAAGTTTGCAAACTATTCGAAGCTCAATTTGTTTTTAAAGGTCATCAACAAGCTCGTTAACAAAGTTCACGAACTATTCAAAGTCTAATTTGTTAAAATTATATTCGAACATGTTCGCAAACCTTTTAAACTGAATACCATTAGGCTCGAGTTTTGCTCGAAAAATTATTCAAGCTCGGTTCGTGGCTCGAGTTTGGAATGAATTTTTATAAAATTGAATTCCGAATAATTCATGAATAGTTTGATTCGTTACCCCTAAAATCTTAATTCATGAATATATATATATATATGTATATGTATATGCCCGAAGAAATTAATTAAATATTTCCTACAGCTTCATTGACTTATTGGCATAGGTAGTTTACATAATTGGCCCATCTCAATATGACATAGTCAAAAAGTAATCTCATCATACTATAAATATTAAAAACTAAAATTCCCCAAAAAGGAATATGGCGATTGATAAGAATTAATTACAGCATTATCCATGTGAGCTTTCCTAGCTCCCTCGCAATTTTTCACATCATAATGTGATCATGTAAAGAATATAGAATTAAATTCATTCTCTTCTCTTCTCTTCTCTTCCTCCGTCTCTCTCTCTCTTTAAGTTTGTTAAACAAAGCAATATTGTTGAGTTGATAGTATAAAAATCCGAAGCCCAAACCCACAGTAAGGCTATTAGGCTAAGGCCTCTCTAGTCATTAGTTTGTAACGCCTTTCCTCTCTCCATCTGTCCCTCCATGCATCGCAAGTTCGCAACGCATCTCATGTTCACCCCTATATAAACCCAGATCACTCGCTCCCCTCCTCTTCAATTCCTCCTCAAAATATACCCTCTCCTCTCTCTCTCTCTCTCTCTCTCTCTCTCTCTCTCTCGAAACTGAAGCTGCAAGCATGGTGGTGTTATCTCACCCAATTCATGTAGATACCAATCTAGCCTACATTAAAACATGCAAGGCGTCTACCACCATCCCCGTCGTCGACCTCTCCCATTCCGCCGCCAAAACCCTCATTGTCCACGCCTGCTCCGACCTCGGTTTCTTCAAAGTTATCAACCACAGGATCTCCATGGATTTCCTCGCTAAATTCGAAGCTGAAGCCCTCAAATTCTTCAATCTACCCACGCAGGAGAAAGACAAATCCGGGCCCCCAAACCCCTTCGGCTACGGCAGCAAGATCATCGGCCCCAACGGCGACGTAGGCTGGGTTGAGTACCTTCTATTCTCCACCAACCCAGAACTCATCTCCCGCAACCCCTCCGCTGCCATGCCGGCAATCCCCCAAACATTATGGTAATATACATACTTTCTTTTCTTTTTTCTTTTTTCTTTTTTAAGTTTAATTCAGTGTTAGTGTTTGCATGGTGAAATTGAGGAGCAGAATTAATGAAGGAATTAGTCTTGCAGTGGTATGGTGAATGAGTACGTGGCGGCGATTCGAGAAATGGCGTGCGAGGTGCTGGAAATGATTGCGGAGGAACTGGAGATGGGGGCGAGGGACGTTCTCAGCCGTTTGATCAGAGACCAGAAGAGCGATTCTTGTTTCCGGTTGAATCACTACCCGGCCCGACCCGACCTGCAGGCATTGACCGGCCGGAGCCTAATCGGGTTCGGGGAGCACACCGACCCCCAAATAATATCCGTTTTGAGATCCAATAACGCTTCGGGTCTGCAAATCTGCAGCAGGGATGGCACGTGGCTCTCGGTCCCACCTGATCACACCACCTTTTTCTTCAATGTTGGTGACTCATTGCAGGTAATTCAAAATTTAATAATCTCTCTCTTTAATTTTACTACTGTAGCTCAAATATATATACAAATACAATTACAGGTGATGACAAACGGGAGGTTTAGGAGCGTGAAGCACAGAGTGGTGGCCAACAGTGAGAAATCAAGGGTGTCGATGGTGTACTTCGGAGGACCGCCGTTAAGCGAGAAGATAACGGCGTTAAGTGAAGTGATGGAAGAAGGGGAAGAGAGTTTGTATAAGGAATTCACATGGTCTGAATACAAGAAGTCAGCTTACAAGACAAGGTTGGGTGATAATAGGTTGTGCCTTTTTGAGAAGGCTGCTTCTGTTGCTGCTGCCCAATAGCTGTTATAGTATTGTACCGTACTTGTTTTTTCATACTAGTAATAATAGGACTAGCTGCACTAGTATATATATACACCCATCCATCAATATATATGTGTACTCAAGAGTCAAGACCTTGGAATTAATCCAACTGTGATGATCCAAGAGGGTGTGATATTTTTGAAGGGCTATCTGGTTGAGTGGAGTGATTAGTGATCGAAGGTGAAAATTGAATCATTTTTTAACTTTGGCATATGATATGATATGATAATATTGTAACATTTGATTTTCATCACCTAACTTATCACTTTGTTTTGTTTAGTTTGAATTATTTGAGATGCTGCTGCCAGTGCTATCAACTACTTTATTATTAATATTAAATGGGAAAATGCAATAGAGTACATGTCATCTGTGGTTGAAAACTATGAGCAATTTATGGACCAACGCCTTTAATTAATGTGGCCGTTATCCCGTTTTCTCTCTCTCTAATACATGATATGATCCAAATGACATAATCTATTGTTTACAGTTAATATTTTTTTATTACATTAATAAAATTGTGGCACCCATGATTAACGTTCGAGATTTAAAATATATATAAAAGGAAAATATTTATTGTATATCTTAAATTATTAATTATATCACATATATATCACAATCTTATTTGTATAATTGGAGATGTCACATCATTAAATAATAGAGTATTCGAATTCGATATGACCACATATTTATTGTTGAGAAATTACTTAATTTTTCAATAGAAGTTAAAACACTCAATATTGTAAATCAACAATTTAATGCCTTGCACATGGAATGAATTTAGAGCCTGTTAGGTACTTGTGACATGTTGTACCAATGTCATGTTAAATTTTATCTAGACACAACGGTTATGTTAGGTTTTTAAAAATTAGATTTGATATTTGGTAGTGTAGTAACAAAACTTAGTTAGCATGAAAGAGTTGTTTGGTAGACACTTGTAAATCCTTGTTTAGAAACAAATTTCTGAATTTGCCTTAAAGTAATTAAGAATTTCCAAAGGTACCCTTGTGTTTAGCTTTATACTGTGTTGCCCTAATTTTGGTGCAGACACCACACCTGCAGCAGTCTTAATGGAGGCGATAATTGGAGCATAGTAGTTCATCTTCTTTCTCTCGTATTTGCGCCGTGATTCATGTCATTTTCTCTCAACAAGGTACTTCGCTTAATTTACAAGAAAACAAGTCGATTTTACTTGATAATATTTTTGTTTGATTCGAATAAATATATAATTGCTCATTGTTACTGACTTTGAGTGAGTAAATTTGTCTACAACTTTGATTAGTTGTTTTTTATGCCGTGCAAACTCATTATTTTATGCCTAGATGTATTGGTTTTGTTTAACTATGTTTTGGCCTAATTTTTGTTAATCTTACAATTTTTGGAATGAGTATAGGTATTTCCTTATTTTTGTACTGTGTTTATTCGTAAAAAAGTTGGAGATGATGATCCTCCTTCTGCAAATGCATTAACAATTAGGGTAGTGCCATGAACATTATTTCCACTCTAGTTTTTGAAATTATTTATTGTAGATGTGGGATTATCTTGTTTGTAATTAAAGGTAGTATTATAATTTTTGTTAATATGAAGACAAACAGGAACCTTATTGCTAGTAGTGTAAGTTATCAATTGATGTTTGAATAAATTATTAGTACTACGTACATTGTATAGTTCTTAAACTTTTTTTAATTCCTCCGCAGTGCAGGTTCACTCACAAAAATTTGATAAAGAATGGAATCTCATAGCATGAGTGGAGCCCATAAAGGTATTTTTTCAAATTAACACATTTATCTACTTTCATTGTCTTATTTGTTTGTTGGATCCAGGTAGCATTGGGGCTAGTCAAAAGAGCAAAAAAAATGAGCGACCTAGACGTAGTTGGACTCAAATAGAGGAAGAAGTATTGATTGCATCAATGAGAGAACTCATTATTCAAGGCTGGAAGAGTGACAATGGATTCAGAGCTGGATACCTAGGAAAGTTAGAAGATGCACTAAAGAGATCATTTCCAACCACAGACTTGAAGGGTAGCCCACATATCAACTCGAAACTTTGTGCGTGGAAGAAAAACTACTACTCTCTCAGTTCAATATTAGGTAGAAGCGGAGTAGAGTTCAACAATAGAGTAAATCACATGATCGAGTGTGAAAATGATGCGTGGGAACAAATGGTGAAGGTAATACTATATTTTCTGAAAATTTAATTATGTTACTGCCCTTATATTATATGATAGTGTGAACTAAATTATTGAAAATCACACTACTTTTTATATCGTTGTTTGCACAAGACATGTTTACTAACATTTTTTTATAAATATCTTGACCCAAATGCTAGGCTCATGCGTTATAAGAGTTGGCCATATTATGATGCATGAAAAGAGGTTTTCTGTAGAGATTGTGCGAATGGGGAAGCTGCTGAGGATATTCCCGATGCATACAATGCAATGATAGAAAATGATATCTCTTCACATGGTAAAACCGGTGAGGACTATGCGTTCAATGCTTCATTTCATGCCCCTGAGAAGGAATGAGATGGATACAACTCTGCACCTAACCATAATTCTGTTGGAACACGTAAGCAGACAGAGAGGAAGCGCAAAATAAGCGATGATATGCAAGCTTTTTGTGACATCATTTCAGAGATTTGCAGCAAAATAGACGCAAGACTTGGACATTTGGCAGAACGTGTTGGTTACGAATTTGACCTTGGGAAATCAAAGAATGAAGCATTCAACCAGTTGCATGAATGACTCTAGAGCAGCGTTTCGACGTTTGCGAGCTGCTATGGAAAGATGTGTCCAAGCTGTAGGTATTTAAAGGGTTGCAAGATGTTGCAATTCCTTACTATGTGGAGAGGCTTCTCAAGAAAGAGAAGATGTAGGGATTGGTTGTCCTGAAAAATTAACCTAAACTTTATTCTTATGGAATTTGTGATATGTATTTTGTGAATGACCATATGCATGCATTTAGACTATTTGCAGTGTATATTTTGATAGTTTTTTAAACAATTGCGCGTAGTTGGTGCTTAAACAATTGCTTTTTGAAATGATTAATATGATCTTTATGTTAGAGAAGTTTGTTTTCGTTTTGATATTAGTTTCTAATCTTTACACATTAAAAATAATGTTTTGTTTACCTATGTTCCATTAGGCAATGCTTATTGTTATATAGATATAGCAGTGATGTTATTGTTAAAAAGTTTCTTGTCTTCTGCATAACCAACTATTGATGCTGCTGAACTCCTCATGTAACTAGCTTGAGGATAAGATCATTACTCGGCGAGATCGAATTGTTATTTTGTTATTTTATTATTTTTTGAAGAGAAGATGTCACAAAATAAATCACAAAGAGATAGTCATAAATTCATTGATTTTTCAAACCTTTTGGAAAGAACACTAACGAAACATATCAATGAATATGATTTAGTACACAAAATATGAGAATTAGCATAGTCCTAGCCATTTATGCGCACAACTCACTTCCATAATTTTTTGAACCAATGTTGGAGGGCTCGACGAAGCACATGAGCCCGAGCTCGGGTTTAATGAAGACTGTTTTGATAAATTATTGTGTAGTATGCAAAATCTCTTAAATTTGTGTAAATGAGTAATTTGAAGAATATAGTTTACATACCTCAAATATTTGCTCCCAATTCTCATCTGTTGCGAATAGGAATTGCTCCTCGTAATGCCATTGTATTATTCCCTCCATTGCGACCAACTTCTTGAACTTGTTGTGTCTTCGATTGAGCAACTCTATGCTATCTATCAAGTCTTGAAAATATATATAATTGTACATTGAAGCAAAAGTTTACATCTCATAACGTCTGTGTTAATGCATCATGTGGAATTGCATTTCCGGGCCACTTAAGATATTTTTTACGAAACAATAGCGTATCCATGAGGAATATGTCTAGTTTCCTCGACCATCCATTTTGGTAGAAATATGAACATCGTGGGGGGATTTTTGTGAAGGCCATATTGAGAAGTGAAAAGAGTTTGGTGTTAGATTGGTCACCTCGAGACCCCTTTTAATATATGGTAAATTGTTTGTTTAAATGTGATCTTTTTTTATTTGTGTGGAAGAGAATTCATGTTTGACCAATACAGTATTGTAAAATTGGCCAATATTCTATAAAGAATGTTGTCAAACAAGCATCTATAACTTTCTCGTGTGTTATCAACTTTTTGGATTGTATAGGGGTGGAGTCACATGTACACATTGGGATCATATATCAGATAATTTTATTAACTTGAATGATGGTTCTAGAGACCATGAAGAGGGTTATCTTCGCTTTTCTATTTTGGTTATGATAACTTTTGCAGGCATAATGTTTCTCTACTGAATAATATAAACGTATAAATTATGCACAAGGTATTTAAAGTGATACTTCATTCATGGAACAAGTTTATGTTCAAAACGAAATAGTTAGACCATATAATTCATAGGTTTCATATATTACTACATAACATTTCTACTAATAAGACTTAACCAGTGACATTCCGGGTATCATGCCAAGGAGAATGAACACAAGAGCCATAAAATTGAAGACAAACACCAACATAATTAGCTGTGTGTTTTGAGCAGGCTGATTTCCCGAGTCAACTACACATTTTTCTTTGAGGTGACTAGTTGATGAATATGAAGTAGTCTGTACATCTGATTTTTTATAACTCTATTTTGAATATTTCCAAGAGTCTTAGTCTTGTGGCAGTCATCATTAGATATGTTTTGCATCCTTCCCCGCGCATTTGATGAGCATCTTCCCACTTCCACAACGACATCCTAGGACCAAGTTCAACTCCATCTGATTGGTTTCCATGTTCCTAATTTTCATGGATACTCTTTCAAAAATATATATAAATAGTACTATACAAAATTTTTTCTAATCACCAGAGATTTCAACGAATTCTCTCAAAAAATTTTACAAACACGACTAGGGATGATAATTTAGCCCCGTTCGACCCAAGCCTGACCTGACATTAATATAATTAATATATAAATTATAAATTAAATATAAATTTATATATATATATATATAAAATAACATATACAACTAAATAAATTTTGATTTAATATTTATATACATTTAAAAGTATAATTAATGTTAAAATATATATAATGCAATTAAAAAATAATTATATATAAATTTGGGCATAGGGAAGTCCGGCCCAGCCCGACACATTGTCATCCCTAAACCTGACCCTCTTTCTCCTATTTCGATTCCCTACTAGGAATGATAATTTTACACGATCCGACTCAAATCTGTCCAAGCCCGACCCGATGACATTATGGTCGTGTTTGGGCTAATGTTTATGTCTGACATACCCAAGCCCGACCCAAATATTTAAATATTTTATATTAAACCATAAATTTAAAATAATAAAAATATAATAATTATTTTTAATGTATTATAAAAATAAATTAATTGACATATTAAATAAAATATATGAGCAAAATAATATAAATATCATCATTTTTAATGTATAATAAATATAAATTAATAGACATATTAATGAATATTAAAATATATAAATATATTTTAAAATAAATTAATTATATATATTTTTAGATATGTTAAAAAAATAATAAAGTAAAAATAAAATATGGATGTCTGCCCAATCCACATGGATCTGAGCTTGACCTTGAATTACAAGTTCGGTTGTGCCATGGGCCGGGCTTGGGCCCATCCACAATACTGCATGTCGGGACTGGGTATAGGGAAGTCCGGTCCAACCCGATCCATTCTCATCCCTAGCCCCATATTCTATGAAAGTCTATGTAAAAAATGTATTCTACAATCCTATCAAATATATGAACATCTTTGTAAATCAATAAAATGTATGTTAAACTCTACACGGAGTCTATGTATTTTCTAAATCCATAGACTTTTTAAAGTCCAAAATAATCTAATAGAATCTCAATTGAATACACCCCCTTAGTGTTTGATTGATGGACTAATATCTTAAGTGTTGCAATGCAGAAGAGTTGGTTTTAGAAGATTACTCGTTTATCAGAAATTTTAATGTTAATGTTCACGTTTACACTTAATCAATATTCACTAGATGCAATATATGGTTAGAGAATAAATACTGAAAGTTAATAGCAAAGACACAGAGTTTGGTTTTCGTGGTTCGGAGATAAAAACCCCTACGTCCATGAGTCTCGATGTGAGTCGAAGGTTTCCAACTAAATGGAGTGATGTCTTACAGTGATCAACCTTTGAAGGTTTGATGAACAAGAGTACATGATCACTTCCAGCTAAAGACTATGTATAAGCTAGATCTATTCTTCGGTTACAATTTTTATCGCTAAGAACACACTTAGAAGGTTTACAGTGAGTGCAAGAGTGTTCTAAACTGAAAGCTTGAGCTTGAGAGCGATAAAGCGATTGTGCGTATGAAAGCTTGGTAACCGGTGTTTGAAGCGTTTGAAGCATCGGGATATTTATTGGACACTCTTAAGAATATATCCGTTGTGAGAGAGAGCTTCTTTCGTAGCATTTGAAATTCTTCCCGTTGGAGTCGTCGTCTTTTTTACCATTTTTGGTGTCTGCAAATAAGATTTGCTTTACCTACTAAGATCTTTTTGCTTTACCTACTGAGATCTTTTCCAGAAATATAAATGCCTATGAAAGCAGTCAATCTTCTCAGTAGCTAGCGCTTCTGATATCTTGTACTTCAGTGCAGAACTTTGGATAATGAATTTCTTCATGCTTCAGTATTCTGAGTCTTGAATATCTCAGGACAGAACTTCAGAGAGTTGTCCTTCAGTTTTGACTTCTTAACTGAGTTTAGTATAACTTCAGTACTTGTCTTTCAACTTTAGTCTTGAATACTTCAGATAGTACCTGTAAATATAAAAAAGACTAAAGATCAAATTTCAGTTTTTGCCTTAATATATCTTTTAGGGGAGGTTTTGGAATCTTAATCAAAACCTTTATAAATATTTCCCAACGGTTAATAATTTTTAAAGTTCGATAAATTTAAAAACAGAGTATATAATTTTTAAAATATTCTTTAAAAATAAATATTAATTGTGACTCATCAAATTATAATAATTTCTTATTTTTAATTAATAACTTTACTTCTGGAATATGAAGTGTATGAAACAATAGCGTGACACAAATCCCTTAGCTAAATTGCATGCATTGCACGTTTTGACGCCAAAATTATTGACTTTGAGGTTAATCACTTAATTAATAATTACAATAGCGACTAATCCCTCACGAGGTTTATTTTTTTGATGGACATGAACTGGATCTAATAAAATGAACACCGAATTAATTAATCTCCATGATTTATCATTCTTAGAAAAGAAAGGTATATGCATGAATATTGATATTCAACTTAAGAAATTATTGCCTTTTGAACTAACAAACGAATCTTTCATGGCATCCAGTAATGAAACTATAAATATAATATATTTATGTATGCAATTTTTAGTTAGGCGTACAATTAAGGGAAATGAATATTATAACTAACTACTCCAGAATTGACTTCATTTCATATGATTTATATATATATATATTAATACTATTATTAACAAAACCAACCATCAAATTCGATTCCAATACATCACTCACAAGCTCACCACTCTATCTCATCTACATACGATTAGTTAGTTTTACTCATCTCAATGTTTTAAAAATCGAATAGCTCATCGAACCGATCGCATAAAAAGGCCACCGGATTAGACTCTTAAAAGAATCTGACAAACCATAATATGTATATATAATTATAGGAATGGAATCTAGCTCTTTGAGGACCATATATTAGTTTAGTTTTGGTGGAATTCCTGATCTTTAACTAGCCAAGTTAATAACTTTTAAAATCTTATATTGGACTCATGCCCAACTCTATTATTTCTGACATATTATCTTATAGATAATGGTTTCTTATTTAAATTATTATATTTACTTTTATATTCATATCAACAATACTACTCTCATATTCTTATCATGGACACCACTATTATCACATATCATATTATTGAACACTACAATTTTCGTAATAATTATATAGATTTATTTGAAAAGCAAATAATGCATTCGAGTTTCTCCTCTTTTAATGGTGCATCATTTATGATCGCAAAGAACAAAATTCAACATAGAGGTTACTTAATAAGCATGATACTACTGCTCTACTTGTCGTTTTTACGAACTGATCATTCTCGCGAACTTTTATCTCCCGCCACATTCAGTGGACTTATTGCATGATGATGATATAATCAAGCAGAAGAGACGCTTCATTGTAATTTTCTTTGCAACTTTTGATGTAATAATACCGTTGAAATTGAACTTTTTTTTTCTGCACACGTGTCACGACGTAGAGAGGTAGGCACTTTAGGCGTGAGAGATGGTATGTTGATATTCTGGCAGATGTCTCTCTCTCTCTCTCTTCACACACACACACAGTGAAAACGCGGTTTATCTTTCCTAAATCACTTGTATTTATTTTGCGGTGGAGACAACAGCGACTTTAGCACTCGCCTAAATTTCACATAATTACTCATCACTAGAATTGCTTGATTGCATTGCAGCAGCTATACATCTTTACAGATAGTGATAGTGATCTACAGGCCGTATACAAATAATTTTCATTAAACTATACTCCGTCCCCAGTAAGTGTACTCAAACACCAAAATTCAATTATCAATAAAATAAAGTAAAATACACTCTTTACCCTTAATCATTGCATTGAAAATATAAAAAGTAAAAATATTCAAATGATTACAAGAGCAAAATAGGAACTTTAATACTCCCTCCGTCCATCAATGTTTGTTACATTTTGCCATTTTGGGCCGCCCACCAATGTTTGTTACATTTTAAACTTTCCATTTATATCACACACTTCAATTAAATAATAATAACAAGTGAGACCCAAACTCCACTAACTACACTCTTTCACCTAAAGTCAAAGAACTACATTAAAACACGTGTCGGGTCAAAAAGTAACAAACAATCGTGGACTGAGGTAGTACTATTTTACTCTTGAAAATTGAAATGAGACACTTATTAAGGGACAAATTTTTTCACTTATGGAACACTTATTAGGGGACGGAGGGAGTATTTTGAGATGGTTACCCAAGATTTCTTTACACTATATATATATATTGACAATTGTAAAAGAATATATTTATATATATATATATACACAGGAGCGCTCACCCGCCCGCCATGGGCACCGCTTAATCAAATATATATATTGACAAAAGTAAAAGGAACGAACACTATTGATAATTGTTCCTAGACATAATCTCATATTCTAGCATCATTCCAGTTTATTTCATAACTACAATATCAAACATCCCATTGTCTACTTAAACAGAACATCACATTGTCTTGGTTCAATTATTCCTAAAACGAAACTCAACATCGTAACTACAACTCCAGAATATTTTGAAAATATGATGTTCATAAATTGTTTTCAAAATATCCAAGGTCACCAAACAAATTCTGCACTTAAGCACCAACAACACATTTAAAAGAGAACATAAAAAACAAAATGAGAACCCAGCTATTAGGATGATAGTAATATCAGCTGAGGTTTCCAACAAAAGTATTAGCAGTGGTCATGCGTTTGCAGATAGCTTATGGAGAGGTAAATTGAACCCATTCATATTCAAAACACAAGACTCGGGACATGAACACCAGAGTTTTGACACTAGCCACATTATAACTTAAAAACCTAGCATCATGCGATTCAGCGATAATTCTGTAAAGGGTCAGCTGCTTTGCCAGATCTAGCATCACTCCATGCTTTGGCAATTGTTCTTTTCATATCCTCATCACCTTCCTCATACATGTTCTGCAAATGAATCACAGACGTTAGAATTGGATAACACAAGCATGAGTATGAAGAGAGCCCAAAAAAGAGCACGAGGATGCATAAAAGTAGGTGGCATGAGAAGGTTTTGAGTACCTTCATCAAGTCCATTATCCCAGCCATTGGATCCCGTTCTTTCTCAAGATTAGGCTTCAGCTGAGACAGAAAGTGTGTGTTAGTTTCTGTTTTCTTGTTGAACTTTGATAGTTCGCTTGCAAACTTCTTTTGAAATTTACCTTATCTTCTTTGAAGTACAAATCCAACCAGTTCCCCTTTGTAGCTTTGGCTAATGTAACAACCACTCTCTTAGGCTTCACAACAAATTTACATCTCTCAGGTAAAATCTCTTTGTTCAGCTTTGGCACAGCACATCGGTAATTCTTTCCTTGAACGTTATGTAATTTGACATCAATGGACATCGACTTAAAATCGGCTTCAACCTTGTCTTGATTGACTCCTTCCAGTGGTATATAAATCTGACACAATGCAATCACAGTTTATCTCCATCCAACCAAAATCCGTCAACCAACTACTTATCAATCTTAAAGCGAATAAATAGGGAATATAAGAACTGTTTGTGTTGACACCAAAGAACATGGAACAATTCCAACCAAAATATAGGCCTAGAGGTTAAAATTCTCAAAATCGGACCCAATTATATACTAATATTGTTGTTAAATAGAATCCTTACCTTCACTTGATCATTATCCTGATCCCAACTGAAGGATCCAAGAGGGACATAATTCAACAGAGTGCTGGATACAGCTGTCGGAGCACTTGACAGCGGTTTTGATGTATTGACTTCTGGAACTTGAGTTGGTGTTTGCTGAGACGGTGCAGAGGCTGCTGTATTTGATAACTATCAGGAAAACCAAAAATTGGAATAAGAGCTATGCGAGGAGGATAGAAGAAATCTCATTCTAAAAGGAAGCATATACTGTAGGAACATTTGCATTAAAAGGAAGCATAGTACAACAAAAACTAGTGCATAACCAATATCATCTCAAACTACGAACAATCAGACAATGATGTTCAGGTGCTTCAGCTCCTAGTCTCCTAGTCCTAATTAATGCTCAACGTTTAGATCTTGAATTTCGTGGTAATCAAAGTAGAAAGCAACTCAAACTTAATATAACGAAAAAACCCATCCAATATATCCTATAGTTGTAACAATACGTAGATTTTCAATCAAAAGCTGACACACAAGTTCATCTATTCCACTCCACCCCCGTCTTGCAAAAACATACGAACGTTGAGCGCATTGTACAGAAACATTCAAAGTTAAACTACAAAGCATCAGTCCTTCAATCCCCAAATTATCTCACAACCATAGTACCACACGTCTGTCATAAAATTCACTGAGATAGAATAGGCCGAAATGGAAGTATAGAATGACTTCAAACCATACACAGACACGAAAATAAAGGGGAAACCCTCACATTGAATACAACCCCAGTCAAACCACCATGTAGACATTTCTTAACAGATATGGCAACAGAAGATTGTTGCAAAACAAAAAAAAACGTGCAATATCTAATATTAGTGCGGGGTGCAAAGAGAGGCTAACCTTCTCCAGATTGCGAATTTCAGAGGAAATAAGCGAAATAATGCGCGGCCGAGTGGCGATGCTCTGAAGCCGCTTCAGTTCCTCGATGTCCAGCGCCAAATCATCGCTGCTCGCCATTGCTGCTCTTACCTTGCAAATCGGGATACGTAATGCTGGATTTTCAAAAAAAAAAAAAGTAGATTACTACGAGTGTGGAGAGGAGTAGAAAAGGCTAGAAAGAGAAGAGTGCTGAGTCGAAAGAAGCTTCTAGGATTCTCTATACTGTTGGAGTTGGGCCGTTACCACTAATATTTGGGCTAATAAAGGTTAATTTTATAGTTAGAGCCCAATTTATGTACTTCAAATGGGCCTAATATCTATTGTATATGCTTCCCATTATGATAAAAGGAAGTTCAATGATTTGCTCCCAAATAAACATCAACTATAATAGTTATTGGTTTATATTGGAAAACATACGTATATCTGAAGAAAATTTTATAGAAACTTACCGATTTATATATCTGAAGAATTTTTTATAGAAACTTACCAATTTATTGATTGATCGGGGTGTTAAAGTTGTTCTATTGTAAAATTTATGAATTGAGTGTAGATATTAATTTTATGAATTGTTCAACTGTAAAATATATGTCCGAAACTTAATTTCGTCATTGTGGCACGTAGAGATGTTCAAAGTAACCGGAACTGCCGGAATCGAATCGTAATCGGGTCGTAATCGTACCCGACGGTTCAATTTCGAACTGTAACCGTGTAGACGACGGTTCTGTTATGGTTTCAAAATTTTAGAACCGTGAACCGACAGTTCTAAACCGTAACCGTCAATTTGAAACCGTATCACAATTTTATTATTAAATTTAATTTATTTCTTATATTATAAAGAGTCATTTTTTATAATAATCATTTTATAATTCATAATAACATATTAAAACTTATAAATACATTAATAATTAAATAAAATAAAACTTAACTAGATGAGAACCTAATTAAACTCTAATACTCCCTCTGTCCACGATCTTTCTTCCCAACATTTCTTATTTGTTCGTCCACCAAGTTTCTTCCCACTTCCCTTCTATTTTTGGCAACTCTTTACTCCACTCACAACTCAACACATCATCAATAATGTGGGCCTCATTCTCCACTAACTACATACTACTCAATATATTTAATCATTAATGTGGACCCCATCATCCACTAACTATACAGCATTCTATATATTTTACCTTTTACCAACTAAATCAACACAATTTATTAAAACTCGTGTCGGATAAAATTGGGAAGAAAGATCGTAGACGGATAGAGTATTATAAATTAAAATAATTAAATTTTTATTAATGTTCATCTTATATTGTTATATTTATGAAGATTAACATTTTATTTTATTTCATTTCATTAATGTATTTGTGTTTAATGTGTTATTCAATTTAAGTATTCATGACATAATAACACATCAAAATATTTTTTTTTATTTCACTATTAATATATTATTATATGGATATTATATATAATTAACATTAAATTAAAATAAATATTTACCTAGTAATTATAGTATTACATTAAAAATATAATTATGTGATACAAAATTAAATGATGATATGCATTAGTATATAACTAAAATTTCAAAAATTTAAATATATTAACATTAATTTTTTAGACTGTTCGAAACAGTAATCGGCGGTTTCGAACCGCAACCGGAACCGTCCTATGGTTCGATTCCAAACTGTGAACCACCACAACTACCGTTCGATTCTAGTTCCGAAAATTCAGAACCGTGAACCAACGGTTCGGTTACGATTTGGTTCCGAACCGTTACCATAAACACGCAGGTAAGATAAATTTTAAATAATTTTAACCCAACTTAATTTCAAATTAATTTAATCTCAACTAATTAAAAATCTATGAAAAATATTACTTTCACCAGCTATCAAAGAAATAAGCATACATAAACATGATAATTTATTTTATATACACTGATACGCTCGTACATAAATACCAAATCAAATAAAAAAATTAAATTAAAATAAAATAAAATAAAAGAAGCAAATTCATCATTTAATTTCCATTTGATCTGGTTTAGTTGTTTATTTCTGATCAATTTTGTTGCCCTATTTAATTAAGAGTCGTTTTAAAAAAGCGACTGTTTTGCCACACTTGCTGTAATATCTAATATGTCGATCTCCCATGGTACAAATCATCCTGTTTAGTTTAATGATGATAATTTTATAATATAAATTTATATTTAATAAAATATCATATTATATATAATATTTTAACTACAATAATGATATAATTTCATCAATATAATTGTGATATATTTAATATAATATTTTTATGTAATTTAAAATATATAATATTAAATTAAATAACTATATATTTTGTATCAAATTAAATAGATATGCATTAATATAATTTGATAATACTCTACGTGTAAAATAATATTTTTATCAATTCTAAATTTTTAGATTAAAAATTATGGCGATTGACATTAAAAAAATAAGAATGCGTTGTGGCGTATTTTTAAGTCTTTTTCAATGATAGCAATATATCTTAAAATAAATGTCGTATAAGTATTACCCTAAATTCTGAAATGTGATAGAAGAAGAAATACTTTAATGTGCCTACTTTTTATAGGTTGATTTGGTGTTCCCAATTTCAATAAGGAACACTTGCCAAACGTATGTTTCATGAAAAGGAATTATAAAGTTCACACCAGATATAAGGTTACAATTACGACTACAACATTACATGTTCGAGATTAATGTATATAATGATAAACCTTTAATAAAAAATTATTAATTTTAATTTTTTATTAAAATTTATTGATTATGATATATTTTACTAATATTTATTCTATATAAAATGATAAATTAGTAAAAAAATATTTATAATGACTGGTATATTATGTGTGGTTACGTAACAATGTCACATTAGTCACGTCACATTATATTTACTCAACGCGAATAAGAAAAGGTTACCCTAAATATAAAATTTAGATTGCTAAACTATATCTTTGAGATATTTTTATACTTTTTTCATTTGAAAGAAACGAAACTGATTTTAAAAAACTAATTTACTACTCCCTCCGTCTCACTTCAGTTGTCTCATTTAATTATAATAATACACCAATTTGAATATAATATGAGACAACTGAGGTGGGACGGAGGGAGTATATTCTTTTAAGCATGTCGTTATATATGTTTTATGTTGTACACTATTCGGTTATCAACTAAGAACTTCGAGATGCTTATCAAATATTCTTATTATTTCATGAAGGTTCTAGTTGAGTGTTGTTGCAGCCTAGTTTGGTAGGTTGTTACATTGTGGCAACGGTCATTTTTCTGTTATCACCGCTTGCATGAATGCTATATGTGTCTATATATAGCATCCCTCTGTAGAGTTTCTATTCCAATTAAATAAATCAATGCAATATCTTCTTCTCCTAATATCCCCTTCTTCATCTTCTACTTCTCTCTTCTATAATCTCAAATATTCAGTTTGCATTCTTCAATATGGTATCTAGAGTTTTTTCCGGTTCATGTCTTCTTCTTCTTCCCAACCTCCTCCCTTACACTTTCCACCTGTACCTCTCAAACTTGAGAGGCACAACTACACCTATTGGAGAGCTCAAGTTCTTCCAATCATTCGAGGTCTCAGCCTTGAACAACACATCTCCGCCACTGGTTTACCACCACCACCGCTCATCACTGGTTCACCTGGATCTGCGTCAACACCTAATCCAGCATATGAAACATGGATTAAGAAGGATCAACTGTTGCTTGGCTGGATGATCTCCTCCATAGGAGAAACCATGCTAGGTCACATTGTTCGATGTGTCAATGCTCGTGATCTATGGATTGTTTTGGAGAGGTTATTCCTCTCTCAATCAAGGTCTCGCATCATGCAACTTCGCACGTTGCTTCAGTCAACTAAGAAGCTAAATCTCTCGGTTGAGGAGTATTTCCTTAAGATGCATAGTTATGCGGATCAACTTGCTGCCACTGGACATCACATATCTGATGAGGAGTTTATCATGTACCTTCTAGCTGGTTTTGGTCCAGAGTATGAAGCTCTAGTTGTCAATGTTATGAACAGGACTGACTCGTTGAATGCTCGAGACTTACAACTCTTATTTCAGTCATATGAGTTTAGAATTCAACAACAAATGGAGGTTTTCACACCAACTGCTACTGTTTTCTCAAATGGTACACCAACAACAAATGTTGCTTATAGAGGTAATGGTCGAGGTATACGTGGAGGATACAATGGTGGAGGTAACAGGAGTGTTTCTTCTAAAACTATCATATGTCAACTCTGTGGTAGACCTGGACATGTTGCATTAAAATGTTATAAACGTTTTGATGTCCATTTTACTAGCCAGAATAATACTAACACTAATGTTCCTCAAGCTTTCTCTGCTGATTATTCTCAAGAGGATGCTGATACAGATGATGGCATATGGTGTGTTGACAGTGGAGCATCAACACACATCACCAATGGTATGCAAAACTTGGATCTCAGCAGCACATACTCAGGGAATAAAAAGCTTATGGTTGGTGATGGTAACACTATCCCTATTTCATCTATAGGTAAAACTTCTCTATCCTTAGTCTCTGGTTCATCCTTACTTCTTAACCATATCCTATATGTGCCTCAAATCACCAAAAACTTACTTAGCATTTCTCAATTCACTAAGGACAACAATGTTATCATTGAGTTTCACCATAATTTCTGTTTGGTAAAGGACAAAGCAACACTTCAACACTGCTGAAGGGAACTCTATCCAAGAGTCTCTATCAACTTGATCTATCTCGGTTCTACTCCAAAACTCAAGTCCCTGTCACTCTTGCCTTCAAGTCATCTAGTCAACCTTCCTCTCAAGCTGGGTTATCCTTCAACCAAGCTTCTGCTGCTCAACATACCTCACACTTTGCTGGCATCTGTAGCCTAAATTTGGATACTCTTCACCAAACTTTAGGACATCCTAGTGCTGCCATACTTGCCAAAGTCTGTAAACATTTGTCTGTTCCTTTTAATCTAGCACTCTTAGCTTTTGTGAAGCTTGTAGAATAGGCAAGCTTCATCAAAAACCACATGTCACTCAATCTGTAAAAAGTAATAAACCATTTGATTTAGTTCATTCAGATGTATGGGGACCTGCTTCTACTATATCTTCATCATTCAAGTATTATGTTCATTTTGTTGATGATTTTACTCGTTATACTTGGATATATCCTAAGTCTGCCAAATCTGAAACAAGCAAAATTGTGCAACAGTTTGTCCAAATGATTCAATGTCAATTCTCTGTGCTTATTAAAGCTTTTCAAACAGACTTGGGGGAGGGTGGAGAATTTAGGCCTCTAGTGTCCTACCTTCCTACCTTAACAACCTGGGGATTAGGTTTCAACATCCACGTCCATACATTCACACTCAGCAAGACAGAGTTGAGAGGAAGCATCAACACATTGTTGATGTAGGGCTTACTTTCTTAGCCCAAGCTTCCATGCCTTTTCAGTTTTGGTGGGACTCTTTCCAAGCTGCTGTTCATCTGATTAATAGGCTTCCCACTCCTTGCCTAAATGGTCTTTCTCCATTTCATAAACTGTTTCACACTTTACCTGATTACAAATTTCTGAAAGTATTTGGTTGTTCTTGCTTTCCTTACCTCAAACCATATAACTCACACAAACTTCAGTTTAGATCAGCTAAGTGTGTGTTTCTAGGCTATAGTGAAACTCACAAGGGATATAAGATCTACATTGTGGACACAGTGCACTTCACTGAAAAGGAATTCCCTTATACTACTCTATTCAAAACCAATACTACACCTCCTCCAAATCAGCCCATATCATCTTATGTCTCCTTACCTATTCTCAGCTATCCTTTTCCCTCACCTCTTGAACCAAATAATGACTCTGCAAACTCCTCTATCGAATCTGAGAGTTCATCACCTCCTTCCACACCCCCAAACTCTCACCAAAACCTCCAAAACTCTCCTCTTTCTAACACTCAATCTGAATCCTTGGCATCTGAAAATTCATCTAAATCTTCTACACCTCAAAACATAGAGCAAAACTCTTCAACTTCTGCACAAACTTTGTCTAAGTCTCAGCCATGTCATCTTCACTGTCCTACCTCCATCTCAGGTGTTTCTTCCACATCTGAGTCCTCTCTTCCTGCTCTCACTCACACTTCATCCATACCTCCAACTAATACTTCTCTAACCAACACTCATCAGATGGTTACCAGATAATTTAAAATATATCCAAGGAATTAATGATTTGAAAATGCTTGCCTCCTGCGCGTGGACAGAATTAATATGTTCATTAATGAGATGATATGTCTAATAGATAAATATAAAAAAATTATTTGTAAAAAAATTTACTTTACGTTTATGATTTTTGATTAGTGTATAGTTTAAAAGTATTTAATATAAAATAATAAATAATATAAATAATAGAAAAATTAAAATTATAGTGATTCGTATGCTGATTTGGCATTGTCACATCAATTCTGGGCGCATTAAGTTGTACTTATCGCGGGGCAGTGAAACGGTCCTCATTAATGGTTATAGACAGGAAGAGAGCCATAAATTCTATTAAGGTGGCGAACTTTCTCGATATCAAAATTATAAAATTTGATATATTTCTTATACCAAGTTCATAGAAACTTTGTATGATTGTTATCCACATACTCTAAAGATTTATCTGGAATCTCTTTATAAGCACCCATAATATGAAAATGATTAGAATTGAGATCAAGTTTTAGTAGCTCTTTTTGAGAAGGAGGCTCAAAAATATTTGTTGGTGAATTGATAATTTTAGAATTAACATTATTATCCACATGGACTACATCAACTCCTGAAATTTCAAAATCGGTGAACTTTAGTTTTCCTCAACACTCCGTGGGCGTTTTTTGTTATCATTGAAAAAAATGAAGTGTGTTTCATTGTCTTGATTTATAAACATATATATATATAAAAGATACATGATTACTTTCAAATAAAAAAAACTCTCTTTAAAAATAAAAATAAAAACGAAGCATAAAATAGTTGAGATCGTGTATGGCCAATTTAAATGGAAATTAATAAATTTCAAACCCCTATATATTGTGTACTATATAACATATTGAAATAATTAAATTATAGAGAAAATAGAGAACAACAAATATTGTATATAAATTAAAGGAATAATGATTTTAAAATACATGAATTTTAGTACTTACTCAATATTCTACCTAACGTTGACTTTAGACAAAAATCAAAACTGACATGAAACAACTTATCTGACGTGGATTTTAAATTATTTAAAATACATGAACTTTTGAGGTTTTATTAATTTTAACACGAATTTTAAAATATTTATTTATTGGTTGAGATTGAACGATAATTCCAATAAAGAACTAGGGTTTAATCATTAATAATTCCAAATTGGAGACGTATGAATTATATTCGTTATTAATTTGTGATTTTTCTATTGTGTGATTTGAATACGTAAGTTAGAATTGCGGCCTAATTATTGAATACAGAAGTTAGTAATTAAGCAACTATAGAAAATTATTTATTAATTACGAATCATTATTATTAATTGAGAAATTTTTCTTAGGGTAATCTAATACTAAAGTTATTGTTGCCGTCTAATTAAAAATACATAAATAATTAATCAGACTAACTATTAAGAAACCTTAATGAACGGACAATAACATGAATTTAGGAGCACAATTTAATTGATTTTAGATTTTCATAACTCTAGGCCCTTGAATCCGGAATACCACCTTTTTATGATTTTGTTTATTTATTTATTTCTTATTTTCTCGTGCTTATTATTGATTAGAGTGTTTATGATTTCTATTTATTTGTTCTTGATAACACTTATGATTAGAATCGTCCTGCTAAGCTTTCTGTTGAGATTCGACCGAGGTTAACTTGCCACGTGCAATTGACCTCGTATATTTGCGAGAACTTAGAGTGCACATTTTAGGTTAAACAACAGACATGAAATTTTTTCTAACGGTCTCGACATGACCTTTGTGTAGGGTGAGAGCAAGTGAGTCGTTCGAAGCTTCGTCAAATGAATCATTCAAATTACTTCATTCAAGCCCTTCAAGTGATGACGAAGAAAATTGTTAAGAAGGGAAAATATTGACCTGAAAATTGTTGGGAGGGAAATTGGGGAGTGTGAAAAACTCGAGTTTTGGTTCGCAAATCTTGCAAAACCCAATGACGAATCACCGGAGCTCGGATTATCAGAGTTAAGGTATTGTCCCCGACTTTTTCTAAGTATGCCAAAAATTCATCACATTTTTCAAAAAAATGTAGAGAGATAATCTAAAATATTGAAGAGATATGTTAAGAAAATTGAAAGTATAAGGGATGTGAAATATTGAGATTAAAATGTATTATTTATGAATAAATTAACACAAATAAAATATAAAATATATAAAAAAAGGGCAAAGGGATTGGGAGACCGGCTGAGCAAGCCGACTATCCACAATGTGGGCTCCTAATTGGTCTTGTGTGTTGAGTCCAGACTCTCACAAACGAGCCTAGCTAGAGGCTTTCCACTCTGCAGCGCAGGGTCCCGCGAACATACTCGGGCTTCTGAATAACAATGATAAATTTATCCTTTTAAAATAATGATTAAGAATACTGTCGCCTTTAATTTTTTTTTTTTTTTTGTTTCTCATTATCTACGAATTCAATTTCATACATCTCACTCTAAAAATACTCATTAAAGTGATGTGTATGAATAGTAAATAATTGAATGATATTTTATAAAAAAGGAGATATGAAAAGAAGGAATTTAATAACTAAAAATATTTTCAACACTCATTTTAGAAAGTATACATTTCTCTATATAAAAGAATACAAACATATTTTAAAATTATTTGTATATATTTTTGCTAGACTAACGAGGACGTTGATTAGATAGTGAGCTGGTCGCTAATATAAAATTGAGCAAAAATTAAATTAAATTCGAAGCAGAATAGGTCGGTTGGTACATAATTAAAGTCAATACGCTATCAATTATAACTTGGTAAAACTTGATTATTTGTTTTCATTTGCAAATATTAATTATATAAGCGGAAGTGTTATCCATGCAGTGTTCGGGTAAGTTTATAAACTTTTTAAAATAGATTAGACCTGAGAAGCTGTTTAAGAAATAAACTATTACAAAGTGAAATAATTAAGCTCATGATAAGCTTAAAAACTAAAAAAAATTCAAGAACTTATAACATTTTCAACAAATTTTCGATTTTCTCTCTTCAATTTTAAGTTAGTGTTCAGATGAATGGATACTTTTTTTATTAAATTGACATCTCTACTAGTCTTCCCTTAGACATTATGGATTGGACTCTTCGTTAAAAATACAATCCAAAACACGTATCACAATCAGAAATGGATATTAACTTACTTATATACGTATGAAAAGTCATCACACTCACATTTGCATTTGATGATATTACACAAGTATATTCAAAACATATCTTATTATTACAAATATCTTACTTACTCTTCTATCATCAAATTGGGTAAATAAAAAAGACTAAACACATATTAGAAACTACGAAACACGTAATTATTTCTTCAAAACACTGATTGATCATAAGATACGTAGCGTCAAATTTTAATTTATAATGGGAAAAATTAAAAAAGATTCTAAAATAGTCTTTTTAAATAAGCTTGTAAAAATAAAATCTAATCAAGGTTAAATTAAGGTCTAGATAGACCAGCTACTATGCATCCATGGATTGATGTATTAGTGGAGCTTTTGTTTGATTATTATGCTGAAAATGAAACATAAAATCGTAAAATTTGGAACTGAGTGAGAGATAAATAAATATAATGAATTGGACTTAAAGTAACGCCTACCAACTAGGATGACAATGGATCTAGGACCCGATCCAGATCCGATAGTTCAGATCCATTTTTACGAATTTGGGTAGACCAAATTTTGGATCCGTTGGATTTGGGTCAGATCTGGATTTATCCCTTAAATATTGGATCTGAATTTGGAATTTTTTTTCGAGATCCAAATCCGGTCCAGATTCGGCCCGAGATCCGAAATTAAATATATTAAGTATACTTATACTGATTATATATAGAATGAGTTTGTTTTTACTTGCAAAATTAGATGATTGATTACATTTAATGTAATAGTTATTTTTTTATATCTCAAAACGTATAATTTTCTATTTGTTTAATTAGTTTTCTTATTTTAACTGTTAAGCCTAAAGTGTGTACTCTAGGTTCTCGCAAATTATTACAAGATCGATTGCATGTAGCAAGTTAACCCTGGTTGGATCTCGATGGAAAGCTTAACAAGGCGGCTCTAATCCTAAGTGTTATTAAAACAAGAAAAGGGAAATCGTAAACATACAATGACCATAAGATATAACAATAAATAAATAAATATTAAAAGCAGCTAAACGAATCCCAATGGAATGAAGCTTTAGGATCAGATGTTCGACTCCCATTTAATGTATAATTGATCATGCATTCATACTCGATTAGGAACACTAAAGGTTGCTTAGAAAATTACTTTCGTATTAATACACTAAGCCGTGATCTTTACTTTCGTATACAGTTCACACCTCTAATAATTACTTAACCTCGTATAAACTATTATTCATACGTTTCCGATTAAGAATAATGTTGATTAACCATATACCTTATATTTAAGCAAATGATCAATCTCCTTAAACATGTACAGATGAATTCAATGGTGATCAAACACTAAATTTCATACAAAACAAGTTAATCAACAAGCATGCATCAATCAAACATCGAACAAGCACACAAACATCCAATCCTAGTAGGATCTAGCCAAACATGATACACATGGTAAAATCACAAAAGGAAACCATAGAAAGGAAACTTACTAATTGAAACGTAAGAATCCAAGTCGGAATCCACTTCAATCCATTGGAATTCTCTAATCCTAAACTAGAAAAACAATAAAAATGTGTTTTGGGAGTAAACTATTCGAGTACAAGTGTTGGGGGAAAGAGAGAGATGACGCCCAAAAGAGATTTTAATCTCGCCTGGAACTGCTAGCTAGTGCCTTGACCTTCTGTTCCGCTACAGCAGCATTCCCAGCGATCGATGGCTGCATGATCAGCTTCTTTGTGCTCGATTTCATCTCGTGCCATGCTTGTCTCACCTGTTCCTCGCCCGACTTTGCTCCAACGACCTCGTCTGCATCAATCCTAGCCCAAATCATCATTTTTCACTTCATCCTACAACAAACATAACCAAACAAGAACCGGCGTAAAAACGAACTAAAATCAATACGAAAACATCAAAATTAAGACCTAGGCATGACAATACAACGAGCTAAAACGCAACAAAAACACACTAAACATTAACTTAATGATAATTTATATATTTTATATTTTATTGATAAGTGTACAATGAATCTCACATATTTGTTCAATTGTTACCGAAAATTCTGATGATGATGGAGAACAAATTGATTTCATTGACATTTTCATTTTATTAATTATTTATGCTTATGTAAAAGAATTTTTTTTCTCAATTTGTATAGGATGCTGGTGATTTGAAAGTAGTAGTAATATATAACACTTTAAGCTCGATGATTACAAATATTGATTTTTGCAATACACTCATTTGAATGACTATATCATTTTTATGGTGTACAAACATATATTATTTGGATGATGAAAAATTTAATGTTTGATTATTTTCGACGTAATTTTTTTTTTCTCAATTTGAATATTTGTTTTAGAAAAATATGGATTTGGATCTGGACCCGTGAATCTACAGATCTAATGAATTTAAGTTTGGGTCTAATTTTTTTAAATTCAAAGGATCTACACTGAATTTGGACAAAACGAAAAAAATATGAATTTAAATCTAAACCAAATAAAATCCGGTCCAAATCCAGCCCATTGTCATCCCCACTACCAACTACTCCCTTACCTGACTTTGAAATATTTTCTGAGTGCAAAAATGTTGACTTATGCACTCATTCATCCCCTCACACACAGTCACCCCACTAACATACTAACAATATTTTATTTCTCATTAAATGATACATATGAGTACTATTAATTAGGAATAAAAATTGGGTTGTTATTGTATAAACCGATAACAATTTGTTAAATTTAAATCCGAATTCGATTTGTTAAATTCAAATATGAAATCGAATTAATACGTTCCTTTTTCAAGTTGATTCGATACGATAATGAACCAACTTGATAACAATCCAATATTAAACAATTTCATAAATAGTGCAAAAATAAATTAATAATCGATACTATATAATTTGTGAATTGAGATGCGTGACTTCATAATATATACAAGATGTAGGAGGGAATAATAAAATATCAAATATAAGGTAATATTATATAATATAATTATATATTTTTAGGGAACCTGAATCCAAAATTTTAAATATTTATTAAATATAACAAGAATTTGAATCCAATAAAAATTAATCTAAACTCATTGATTTGTTGTTGTGTTGAAAATTGAGAGGCATAATATAAAATAAACTATATTAATTACAAGTGATTGAGGCCAAGAAAATTAGCTTCCGAAAATGGTTTCAAGCTTCGATGATGTGTGTAAGTCAATGTTTTTGAAAACCGGACCGGACCGGCCGGTTCGACCGGTTTAACCGCGAACCGGCCAAGTAAACGGTCCGGTTATGTAATTTTAGGGTCATTCAATTGACCCAGTGCGAACCGCTAAAAACCGGTCAAAACCGGTGAACCAGGAACCCGATTTTCAAAATTTTTTTAGAAAAAATGTTAGAATTAGAATTTGAACCTTTGAGCTCACATAACAATGACCAATTTTGTAATCATCTCAGCGAGATAAAAGATTTATATATTCAGATTAAATTATTAAACTTAACATAGTATTATATTTGTTTTATATAAATATTTAAACTCCTAATATTATTTTTATTTGATTTAAAAAATTATTAAAATTATGATTATTAAACTTTAAAATTATTATAAAAGACATTAATAATTTTCATTGGATCCTATACAACATTTTTGCATATAAATTTTTAAAATATTATCTTGTCCTATATGTATATTTGTTAGCAATATTAATAATTAATAACTATTAGTTCATTAAATGTAAAAAAGTGTAAAATTAAATTTTATTTTTATATAAATTTTATTTAAAATATTCATATTCATATATTTTAAAATATAATAGTGTGTATATATTTATATATATATATATTATATATATATATTACGGGTCATCCGGTTTTTTTAAAACGGTTGAACCAGTGACCCAGTGACTCTCTTACAAAACCGATTCGATGACCGGTCCGGTTTTTAAAACATTGGTGTAAGTCACTTGTCAAAAATAATAATAAATCTCATTTGGCAGCAAATAAATTTATTAATTAATAACACAGTATTACTGATTATTATATTATAATTAGGCCCACAGTATTAATGTTTCACAGTATTAATGTTTCACAACTTCCAGTGTGTGTATATATATATATATTTCTAATTAATTCAGTCAATATTTTTGGTGGCTCAATTTATTATGGGTAAATTTTATTAATTATTTGCAGATAGATATATGTGAAGTTCTTATCACCAATCTATACCTTCTATACCTAACTGATGTTTGTGACATGCTAATTTTATTTGCTATTCCTAATTAAATCGCATTATTATTTGGATAAAAAAATTATTAACTCTTATCTTTGACGTACGTGAATTTACTGATCAGAATATATTTAAATATTAATTAAATATAAATAAATAAGAAAAATACAAAAATTAAAAATTAAAAAGTATGTATGATGATTCATTTGAATGTAATATTTCATCGAAAGTACTAGTCGAATGAGATCATCTATTGTCTAAAGATGTATTTTCTATTGCATTAATAAGATCGTGACATGTAGCATGACTAGAGTTCAAGATTTAGGGTATATAACGAAAAGATATATTTTATATTTTACACCATTAATTATGTCATGTGTCACCATCTTATTAATGTAATAAGAAATATAATACGGATAGACAATATGAGATCCGGATTGAGTACTAGTTACCATTTTTCTAGTTGAGGTAAAATTTTCTATTATTTAGAAACTTTCCCTCGATCGCAGTACTTTTACACTAGGCATAAACTGCGGCTTATATAACAATTAAGGAATCTCTGTAATTACGTATTCTTTGAAAATGAAAATTGTGTAAATAGTTTAAGTTTCTAAATTATATGCTTGTAACTATGGTTATTTTCTAAGTAACATCTTCTATGTACTGGCCAAATTAAAATGTCATGAAAATTAAAATAAATCTTAAATTTATATATTTATTAACTAAATTAAAAAATTACGGGAAAAATTAAAAAAAATGTTGAAATTAAGTATTTAAATTTTAGAGCAAATAACCCTAAAATTAATTACAACTTTTTTATAAACCCAAATTTTTAAGAGCGGATTACTGGAATTTTTCATTGATTTGGATAACCATAGTTCCAACTAAATATAATGTATATGTTTGTACTGTCGGCAGTGTTGTTTTGAAAATTAATTAGATTAGTTCGTTGGTTGGCAATTTATATCGCGAAATTAATCCACTTTTACAAATGATCTAAACTGGATTTGTTTTTTCAAATAATATAATATGACAGTTTCATTAAAAGCGATTTTTTTTTCTGAGTTTTTTTTCTGAGTTGTCCTATTAATATTAAAATAATTTCTTTCTAAATATGTATTTTATTACATCTTCATCCTTTACACTATTTACATTATATATGTGTAAACAAAATTAAATTAAAACGTTGGCGGATTTATTTAATCAATGGAGTTTCAATGTTCTGCTAGTAGCCTTTCGAATTTTAAATGTAATTCTAACCCATATTGTTATAAATTAAAGGAGGTAAAGGTAAAAAATATATATACATATATAATTCAGTGTGATTCTTTTAATCCCATTCTTATAGGATATATACCTATCAAATAATTAACTTTTTTTTATTGAAATATTAAATCACATATGTTAGAATATCTTATAAATTTAATCTCAATTAACATACATTATATTAATTTATATATTTTTATTTATCTATCTAAGCTTGTTAAATTGCCAATCAGTAAACACCTTTTTTAAGGAGGAAAAGCAGACAATCATCATGACTAATTCATATCAAAAAACACATTTTATACTAACAAAATAGGGATAGAAAAATTTTCCATTTCTAAAATGGAGGAAACAACTTACTCAATGTATAGTGTCATAGTTTCACAATTGAACAAAATATATTTGTGTGCTTTCTTTAATGTCTCAGCTTCAAATCTCGTAGGAATTCTCTTTCCAAGAGAACAACCAGTAATTGTAAACACGTCTAATCTGAATGTCGGATTATCATTTAAAACCTCGTTCCTTGATGCTCGATTAAACTTTGCCTCAACATAATCAACTAGATACATTGAGCAAAATGTCAAACATTCTTCTGCTAAATAACCATGTGCAATCGAACCTTCAGGTCTGTTCCTATTTCGCACATATGATTTCAATGTGCCTAAGTACCTAGTTAGAAAAAGAATAGATAAAATAAGAAATATGAGATTTTTAATACATTTCATAATATTTCATTTAAATAAAGTTTATCATAACGAAATTCAAGTACTTATATCAAAAGATTTTATAAATATCCATATTACCTTTCTATCGGATACATCCAACGGTAGTGAACAGGCCCACCTAACTTTACTTTTGTAGCCAAATGTATTGTCAAGTGTACCATTATATCAAAGAATGATGGTTGAAATATTTTCTCTAGCTGACAGAGTACCACGATAATATCTTTCTCCAAACAAACTACATCACTTGGACATATATTTTTAGAGCATAGTTCTCTAAAGTACTTGCTTAATTGAAGTAGAGGTGAACGTATCGATTTTGAAAGTGTTTTTCTCTATGCTATAGAGAGTAATTGTTGCATCAGAACATGATAGTCATGACTTTTTAAGCCTAATAGTCTTGGTGGTTTCAACTAAACACACCTAGAAATATTTGAGGCATAACCATCGGGAATTTTAATATTTTTTAAAATCTCACAAAACATTCTTCTCTCATTCCTATTCATGGTGTATGATGCCGGAGGCAAATAAACCTTCTCAGACTCTTTAGTAATAGGATGAAGTTCAAGTCTAATTCCCATTTCTTTAAAATCAAGTCTTCATTTGTAATTATCTTTCGACTTACCATCCGTTTCCAATAACGTTCCACAAATACTCTCGCAAACATTTTTCTCTATATGCATGAAGTCGAGATTATGGCGCAACACATTATCTTTCCAGTAGGGCAAATCAAAGAATATGCTCTTTTTCTTCCAATTGAAAGACAGTTGTGGATTATCATTAACGAGCTTACCAAATCTAATTGAAAGTCTTTGAGTTCTTCCACCACCTCATCACTAGATAATTGTTTAGGTGGTTGTTCATGCTCAACTGTTCCATCAAAGAGTCGTGTATCCTTCTGAAAATCATGGTCGGGAGGTAGAAACTTTTGATGACCCATGTAACAAAACTTCCCACCATTGCACAATCTAAGAGGATGTGTTTCTTTGTTATAAATTGGGCAGACAAATTTCCCTTTAGTACTCCACCCAGATAAATTTGCATATGCCAGAAAATCGCTAATTGTCCACAATAGCGAAGCATGTAATTGAAAATTTTCTTTTTTTTGACGCGTCATAAGTTCCAATTCCTACTTCCTACAAATCCTTTAGATCAGCGATTAGCGGTTGCAAATAAATATCAATATTGTTTCCTGGTGCTGATGGACCATGAATCAAGAGAGATAGCATAAAGTATGGTTCTTTCATGCACATCCATGGAGGAAGGTTGTAAGGAATCAATATGACAGGCCAAATACTGTGTGTTGAACTCATGTTTTGAAATGGATTGAATCCATCTGAGGCTAATCCTAAACGAAAATTGCGAGACTCTTTAGCAAACAATGGATACAAACTATGAAATGTCTTCCATGCTGGGGAATTAGCAGAATGTCTCATATAAGTATCATTTTCACGGCAATCAAAATGTCATCTCATATAGGAAGCTGTCTTCACAGACATAAATAATCTTTGTAACCTTGGTTTGATAGGAAAATACCATAAAACCTTTTGTGCGATCTTCCTCTTCTCACATGTAGAATCTTTAGCAAAAGTACGCCATCTTAGCACATGACATGTGTCACAAGAAATTTAACCTTCATTAATCCCCCAGTATAGAGTGCAATCATTTGGACAAGCATCAATTTTTTTATATACAAGCTTCAATTCTTTCATCAGCTTCTCAACTTCATAGTATGACTTCAGTAGACCAGTCATGGCATTTGGAAAGGCTTCTCTTAAAAAACCAAGAAGTATATCGAAAATTTTATTATTTAATCTCCCAAGACACTTTATGTGTAGTAAACGGATAATGAATGAAAGTTTGGTGAAATTTTCACCCCCTTCATATAATCTTTCTTGGGAAGCATCAATGAATTTATAAAATTGTCCTGCTTTCCCACTAGCAATCTCCGCATCTACTTGACTAGTTTGTTCTTGCATAATATAATCTTCTATCGGATCTCCAAAAGCATCATGAAGTAAACTCTGCATATCATCATTTCTTATAGCATCTGAATTACTATGTTGATTCTCAATACTACTATAAATTTTATATTGAATAAAAGAGATGCATCAAATTTACCTCTTCTAATAGCAAATGTTATAACACAAACAAATAGATGATACAAAAAAGAAAGTCGGGATTGGCAATAGACAAACTCACTATCCCAACTATAGAAGTCTCCTTTGGCCGGCCGTTTAGCTCACAATTCCAGCGATTGCGCTGCTGTGATTATCGCAAGTTTAATTTTTTATTTTCTAAATCTCTTATCCGTTATATTTAAATGACCAAATTCTTTTACTTAATTATTACTAATTTAATTAATAGTTAATTTAATCAGTTATCACTAATTTAAACTAATTCTTGAAATTATCCGAAATTTAATTAATAAATTAGCTTTTTAAATTGAAAATAATTTATTGGAAACAAACTTTTTCATTGTTCTCATTTTTCGTCATTTAATTAATCAATTAGCCTTTTAAATTGAAAAGGATTTGTTAAAAATTAACAAACTTATCTATTAATTAGCTCTCTTTTAAAAAATAAAGCAAACAATTTAGTTTAGCCGTTCAAATTGAAAAGAATTTATTAGAAATTAACAAATTTTATCTATTCTTATTCTTAGGTTTCTTTTAAAAAATTTAAAGAAGCAGACACACACGTGTTATATATCTATATTATTTAATTTTACTAATTATTTTAGGTTACACTTATTTAAAATGATTATTATTAGAGATCTTTTACAAAATAAAAGAAACAAAATTTTAGTTTCACACGTACGGGCGTTTTTTTTTATCTATCCATATTATTTATTTTACTAATTATTTTAGACTACACTTATTTGATTGGACGAGATTGTTAATTAAACAGTGCTATAATGACACCAAATTAAAAGTGCCTTGTTAGCTTTTATTAAAATGTTATATATGCATGTAATATAAGAAGTCCTATAATCACATTATTTGAAACTGTCAACAATTTTTATTTGAAACTGTCAACAATTTAGTGTAACGAAAGACCTTTTTTCTAGTAGTGGCATGCTCTCTTCTGCATCTTCCTTATATCTAATAGCATATATATAAATTGAGTTTTTATAATTAATTAATATTAATATATGTTATGCTAGCTCGATGAACATATTATGACCCAGAGTATTAATTTCATATTATTAATTCATCTCATCTTTATGTTTACATATCATATATATCGTTCACAACTTCACATAATTGGTGTTTGAGAAAAAGAAAAATTGAAGATATGTGTATGAGTTATTTTGTTTATATCGACTATTGAAGCATTAATTAAATAATGGGTGTAATGAATGGAACAGTTCCAGTGGGTGTGCGTATTATACGTGTGTATTAATCACATGTGCCCTTAATAATTTAGGAGGATAAACTAAAGCTCATATGTGAATCGATGTTGAAGCAGATATGTGTCTCTTTATTAAGCATTAATTTTGATTTTTGGTTCATTTAATTTAACGAATTGAAGGCTAGCATCTTGTGAGGCGCTATAAATTGAGCTCAAAATTCGGTTAGAAAAGGCATATAGTTAATACGATGGGGTTCAGCCAAATCAATTATTGGAAAGTGGTTATTATGACTTTAGAAGATGACTAAATCGATGGTTGTAAGAGAATAGAATATTAACATAAACTATTTCTTCAATCTTGAATGTTCAAGGCATTCGTTCCACTAATTTTGATCCATTTATTTTTTAATACATAAATCGATAAGCATGTAAAAGTTAATGGACTAAAGTAGCCTTTATAAGAAAATTTAGCTGACAAATTTATAGCTTGAAATAGAACGGAATCAAGTTTAATTATTGAAACAACATAAATAGAAAAAGAGAACCAAAATTATAAGTTTAAGATATTCTTTTGAAATTTTCACGTAATTACTCACAATATGCACATACCCTATTAATTAAACATAGTTGGGAGGATTTATGTATTGTTTTGTAAATATATGAATACACAATCATGGGAAATTTGGTTTGCGGGATTCATATCTTATTTTGTGATACTAGCAGGCGAACTTGACAAATTTGAGCTAGTGAGAGTTGTGTAATTATTTTGGTAGCTATTTATTAATTTACCATGCATCTATTCGTATGGATATTACTATTTTACATGGTGATCATCCATACGAATCCACAATGAATGTGTGTTATAGTATTTTATGCATGAATGTACGGCTCTACAATCTCATGTTGGTGGAAGTCGTGTGCCAGATTTTCATTCCCAAAAATTACACAATTTAAAAAGTAAACCAAAAAACAATTTTGTGATTGTTATAAGATCTATCTGCCGTCCTAATATTTTGGCTTCACCCCTTTTTAAATTGTCGTAAAAGAAAAGCGACACAAAGGACATATGGCTTTTACTTTATCTACAAGGGATTAAAATATATTCTACTCCCTCTTCCACTAAATTAGACCCATTTGTATTAAAATAATACATTCATCTACTTTTCAAATGAGTCTAATTTAGTGGGACGGAGGGAATATAATTTAAGCACGCCAAGATATGACTAAGAATTGACCATCAAGTCAGCGCTGCTGGCACTTTGTGCAACTCTGATTTTATGATAAAGAAAAAAAATGATTTAGATTAATTTATTGTACTCTATGAGTCCTGTTAAAAGTGCCTTTATGAAGTTCGAATACGGAGTTTAGAAAAATATTATGTTTAAAAAATATAAAAGTTGGTATTTTAAAGATAAATTTTTTTAGAGAAAGTAATCATTTTTAATGGAAACGTTCTAAAAATAAAATATTTTTATTTTTAGGAAGACAAAATAGTATTCCATCCGTCTCAATAAACATGACACAAAATTTTTGGGTACGGTTATTAAGAAAAATGTATAAAGTAGTGTAAGAGTGATAAAAGTGGTAAGGTCCACCCTTTTTAAAGGAATAATTTTTATTATTTTAAAAATGTGCCAAGTTTAGTGGGACGTCAAATAAGAAAATTGTGTCACGCTTAATAAGAGGAGTAACACTTAGTAACGTTGTCGGAGCCATCATTCTGACTAAAATATACAAATACAAGCACATGTATTCGATGTGCAATAGCTAACCAACTCTTACTAATGATCTAACTGCTCAATACCATAGTGTATATATATATATTACATTGATCCACCAAATTTAGTGATTGTATCTAATATCTTATTATTATTCAACTCTAACGTAACACTACCTTATGTATATTATATCACATTGATGATCCTTACAATTTAGTGAGCATCTAATATATCTAATTATTTCACTATATAGTAATATCTATAAATTAATAGCTTATTTAATTTCCTCGACGTTACCCAAACCCAATATTAACCCCACTCAAATCAAATCTATAAATAGCTTTCTCCTTCACTTTCCTCCCACACACAATCACATCTACAATCTTGTCTTAAAAGCTCTGTCAACCAGGTACCTCCAACACTAGCTAGAGATTATTCATTACAATCGTTTCTTGTAAGTGTGTGTGTATATATATATAGCGTTTCTATCTGTTCCTGAATTGTTGCATGAAACTAAGTAGTATGAAAGTAGAGACGTAAGCATAATTATTCGTTAAACTGCAGAAACCGCGACCTCTAAATTGTGCGCGACAATCATGGCGTGCTTCTTAACTGTAAACCTCGTATTTAACGAAGCTAAATAATCTGCTTGTCGGAGTGTGCACAGAAGCTAATCAAAGAAAGATGTGGAGGCTGAAGGTGGCGGAGGGCGGCGGCCCCTATTTGTATAGCACCAACAACTTTGTGGGGCGCCAAATTTGGGATTACGACGAGAACGCCGGAAGTCCGGAAGAGAGAGAAAAGCAACGTGAGGATTTTGAAAGGGCTCGCGAAGAGTGGAGCGAGGGGAGGAAGAAGGGATTCCATTCCTGCGCAGACTTGTTCTTGAGATTGCAGGTCGGTCAGATATATTAGTGAAAAAATTTCATCAAGTCACGGTTTTGATCGCTGAATTATGTGCTGATGTAAGAGTTTGATGTGGGAACAGCTTAAAGGGGAAAGTGGAATAGACCTGCTCGGAATTCCACCGGTCAGAATCGGAGAGAACGAGGATGTTAGCTACGAAGCTGCCACAACGGCTGTGAGAAAAGCGGTCCGGGTCAACCGGGCGGTTCAAGCTAGCGACGGCCACTGGCCCGCCGAGAACGCCGGTCCAATGTTCTTCACTCCCCCTCTGGTAATGAAGTTTTGCTTAATATATTACCAGAAATTGAGATTCATATATGTACTTAATTAATTACTAATGAATATGGGTACGTTTTAATTGTGTATGATAGCTAATTGCTTTATACATAAGTGGAACGATGACGAAGGTGCTGACGTCGGAGCACATAAAAGAGTTAACTCGCTATATCTACAACCACCAGGTAATAATATGATGGATCGATCTATGTGGATTGAATTAAATATAAATAAAATGAAATGAAGATGCATGGTAAATTAATAATAAGACGTGGGGTTTGAATTCAGAACGAGGACGGGGGTTGGGGTTTTTACATAGAAGGGCACAGTACAATGATTGGATCAGCACTAAGCTACGTGGCGCTAAGGATAATGGGGCAGGGAGCAGATGCCGGCAACGGCGCCATGGCCAGGGCCAGAAAATGGATTCTCGACCACGGTGGAGCTACCGGAATTCCCTCTTGGGGAAAAACCTATCTCTCGGTACCTACCTTATTCTTTCTACTTCACTTATATTTTCACTCACTGTCAATGCTAAATCAAGCCTAACAAATATAGTATCCGGCTTCTATAAAATCACATGGACCTATATATAAATAACAGGCAAAAAATACTCCCTTCGTCCCACCTTAAATGTCTCATTTTATATTTCATTGAGTGTATTATAATAATAAAATGAGACATTTAAAGTGGGACGTGGGCAGTATAATAAAAGACAAATACTAGCTACCAACATAACACTATATAAATTATAAATATTTCTTTATTTTTACATAAATACAATTTTAGTTTTATCATTATTATTTATAATCATTCAATTGCTTGCTATCATTCTCTTTTCCTACCTAGAGATAACAATGAGACGGGCTTGATCGGGTTTTCCTATACCCAAGCCCGACTAGTGATCTTACTAATAGGCTCAGGCCCGGCCCGTGGCCCGATCGGGCATGAAATTCAAGTACAAGTCCAGACTCATGTGAGTCGGGCGGGCTGGTCTGGGCCCCCAAATTTTAATTTTTTATTTAATTTTTTAATATATATTTAAATTATATATAATTAATTTATTTTAAAACATAATATTTTAATATGTGTTATATTTTTACTGTGTATGAATCGTATGATTGATAGATAATCGTACAATCCATGCTATCAATCATGTGATTGACAAATAATCATATCATTCATACATGAACTCTCTAATTCATACTATATAAGTATGATTCATAACTTATATACGCGATTCGTACTCCATGTATTTAAATAAAAAAATATTTGTAACAATTCGCACAAAAATAACTAAAATTATTTAAATAAAAAAATATTTGTAACAATTCGCACAAAAATAACTAAAATTAACATAATGTTATGTGGGTGGCTGGCTAAATAGTATTTGCGTTTTACTATCTTTGACTATTCATTATAATTAACTCTGACATAATGTAGAAATATATCAATTATTTATGGTTGAAAAATGGTAAGTAGATATTAATTAATGATGAAAATGAGAAATGCAGGTTCTTGGAGTGTACGAATGGGATGGTTGCAACCCACTCCCCCCAGAGTTCTGGCTCTTCCCCTCTGTTTTCCCTTATCACCCCGGTATTTTACTTATTTCATAATCTCTCTTTCTTTTCTTTCCATATTTTTTTAATTTCTAATTGAAATTTTCAATTTGAATGTTGGATTGCAGCAAAAATGTGGTGTTACTGCCGCACAACCTACATGCCGATGTCGTACCTATACGGCAAGAAATTCCACGGACCGCTGACCGACGTCGTTCTATCCATTCGTGACGAGATCCACTTGAAAGCCTACGATGAGATCGACTGGAATAAGGCCCGCCACCATTGTTGCGAGGATGATCTCTACTACCCTCACTCTCGCATGCAAGATCTCCTCTGGGACACCCTCAACTACTGCACCGAGCCCATTATGAGGCGGTGGCCCATGAACAAGATCCGCCAAAAGGCCATGGACAAGGCCATCAAGTACATGCGCTACGGCGCGGAGGAGAGTAGATATATCACCATCGGTTGCGTCGAAAAGAGTCTGCAGATGATGTGTTGGGTGGCCCATGATCCCAACGGCGACGAATTGAAGTACCACTTAGCTAGGGTTCCTGACTACTTGTGGCTTGCTGAGGATGGCATGAAGATGCAGAGCTTTGGGAGCCAGTTGTGGGACACCTCCCTCGCCACGCAAGCAGTTATAGCGAGTGGTATGGTTGATGAATATGGAGACTGTCTCAAGAAGGCCCATTTCTACATTAAAGAGTCTCAGGTGAAGGAGAACCCTAAAGGTGATTTCATGGCTATGTATCGCCACTTCACAAAAGGTTCTTGGACTTTCTCCGATCAGGATCAAGGATGGGTGGTTTCTGACTGCACTGCCGAAGCACTCAAGTGTCTGCTTGTTCTCTCCCAAATGCCAACTCAGATCGCCGGAGACAAGGTCGATGCCGAGCGTTTGTACGAGGCTGTCAATGTCCTCCTTTACCTGCAAGTACGGATCATCAATTCAATATTAATGCTACCTAAATCTATATACTATCATTTAATTTTGGACTAATAATTAATTAATGTGTATTTGTGCATGCTTGTTCTTTGCTCAGAGCCCACTGAGCGGCGGATTCTCGATCTGGGAGCCTCCGGTGCCGCAGCCATATCTGCAGGTAATTAATTAAGCGTTAATCATAGAATGTACGTGAAAAAAAAACTATTATTACTTATTATTTAGTGCAATGACATAACATAACATATATAGTAATGCTAGCTGCTGCTGCTGCTCTGTTAAAAAATTGCAGGTTTTGAACCCTTCAGAGCTCTTTGCAGACATCGTGGTCGAGCAAGAGTAAGATCTTCAATTGATCCATAGAATAGAGCTAGATGAACGTATATATGTATAAATAATTAGTCTTCATTCAAGTACTGCAATTAAAAAAGAATATATTATTGTGCTTGTAAAATTGCATGGGTGTGATTGATGTGCGTGGTTCAGGCACGTGGAAAACACAGCTTGCATAATCCAAGCTCTGGTGTCATTCAAGCGTTTGTATCCGGGGCATCGTGCCAAAGAAATTGAAGTCTCTGTGGCCAGAGCAATCACTTTCTTGGAAGGCAAACAATGGCCTGATGGTTCATGGTTAGTTCATTAAATAATATTAATATTAATATTAATTAAAGAGTAGGCGCTTCATTAATCATGAATCTTAAGTATATATGTGTTCAATGCATTGTTGCAGGTATGGATATTGGGGAATATGCTTCCTGTACGGCACGTGCTTCATATTGGGAGGATTAGCGGCAGCACAGAAGACATATGAGAACAGTGAAGCAGTTAGAAAAGCAGTTACCTTTTACTTGACCACACAAAATCAAGAAGGTGGATGGGGCGAGAGTCTCGAGTCCTGCCCAAGCATGGTATACTTTTATTTTTAATAAAAATTGGATCGAGGCTTTTCTTTTTTAGAAAAAAACCTAATACTTGGACGGTGATTCTGATGATGATTACAGAAATACATTCCATTGGAAGGAAACCGTACCAATTTGGTGCAGACATCATGGGCCATGCTGGGTCTTATGTATGGTGGCCAGGTATTTTATTACACGTATATAAATGGGGTAACTTCTATAATAACCATTTTGTTATAGTAAACTCAAATAATAGCCACACGTATAAAAAATCATAAATCTAGCCTTCTATAATACCCTCCATCTAATTAATTCCTTCAAAATACTACAGAATTTAAAAATAAAATTTGGTTTATAATTAAATACTATACCCTACCATATGAACTCTAGGCATGAATTTATAATAATAATTTATTTTACAATACGAACCAAATCAAGTTAGTTATTGGATTATGAGCAGTTATTCTTCAAAATATATATAATGAATAAGTATGTTAATTTAATTAATAAAAGGACAATAAAGGAAAAATAAATATAGAGTGATTACTATTTTATTATTTTTGTTTGTATGGTTATTTTTTGTGTTTTGAATATTAAAGTGGCTAGTTTAGCCTATTTCCCCTATATAAATTGTGCTTTTCTTTAATTTTTGGGAATCAATTAACACTAATGAAAAATGTGGTTTTGGGTTCATGAATATGAATTATTTAGGCGGAGAGGGATCCGAGACCTCTACACAGAGCAGCAAAGCTGTTGATTAATGCACAAATGGACGATGGAGATTTCCCTCAAGAGGTAACAAATTATAAATTTATCTTAATGTTATATTTTTAAGAGAAAAATGATAAGCTTGATAATTATATGTATATAAAACAGGATATAACTGGTGTGTATATGAAGAACTGCATGCTTCATTACGCGCAGTACAGGAATATTTTCCCGCTGTGGGCGCTTGCAGAGTATCGTAAACGAGTCTTTTCATCACAAATATCGTAAACATTCATTTGAGATCAAACCATACATATGTCTATAAATACATATCTGTATGTATGTGTGTGTGTGTGGTTTTTCTGTTGAAGAATCGGTGGCATTTAAATATATATGAGGAAGATGCAAATAATAATCATGTAAAAGAGAACTACATTATATTAATAATGAATTAAGCTAGCTAGCTCTCAAATACTTCCTTCAATTCCTTTTATTTATATTATTCTCTCTGTTCTTGCTGTAAATTATTATGTAATATCAGCTCTCGTAAGCTCTAATGTATTATGAAATTCGACGTAATTTTGTCTACATTTCATGAAAAGGAATCAGTTACCCTAATTAACTTAACTTGATGATATTCCATATCACTAGTCTAAATTAAATATTAGTCAATATTGGATCTTGGCAAAATGTTGGATTAATGGGCCTGCCTGATCTAAGTCCATTGGACTAAACTAAAATCCTGGTTAAGCCAGTTCGGACAACTTTATTAACTAGAAATGAGCTTAAATTAATCAGATAACATATGATTATACTTCTACTTTTACAATTAAGGCCTGCCCAAATTATCGTCCAATCTCTGGTGCATGCAAATTGGTCATTAAAAATCCCACGAAAGTAGGTTGTGGAAATCTTTTATTCAACACAAATTAACCCTCAACTGAAACAAAGTAAAAGTATACTGTTTTTTAAAAATCAAATTACATCCCTTGATTTTTATATATCAAATAAATGTATTTGTGATGTTTATAATATTAAGTATTTTTGAGACCATAACTAAAAGAAGATGAAAGATCCACAGGACACTATGTATATTGACAAACCCGCGTTGCTTATTTTTCGAAAAAGAAGTCCGATTTAAATCTTTATACATGGTTTATCCTACAAGAAAAATATATAGTTGGTGACAAAAATGTTAATGAATATGTGTATTTTTAATAATTCTGAAAAAAAATATATTTAGTGAGAATAAACTATTTTTAAAAGTGAAAATTCCATTATAATGTTTAATGGTATATTTCCCTTTTCATCTTCCCCTTTTGTTCAACTAATGAAAATAAGCTGTATTAGATTTTCCCCATCTTACTTTGGGCAGCATGTGTAAGTGTATGTTCCCCCCCCTTAGTTACATTTTCACATGCATTATAGTATATACGTGGAAAAAGCCTCCCTTTTCATCTCCCCATCTTACTTTCTTGCAATACACGTACTAAAGCTGCCGCCTAACCGCCGATCTTTTACCATATCTATCTATCATCAAATCTATATGTATGGTTTTGTAATTTATTGATTCGACGATCTTTTCACTTAATTTATTTTAAATAGTTTATAAGATGTAATAGTTTATAAGTTATTAAAGTGTTTGGATAAATGAATTTAAAAGCTAGCTATTTAAAAAGCTTATAAAATAATAAAGTGTTAGAAATTTTAAGCTATTCATATTTGATTTTATTGAGGTAAATCTAGTAATAACAAAATATATACACTACAAAAAAAAATTATTTTAGCAACGGAATTTTTCCGTTACTAAAACAAGAAATTCCGTTACTAAAACGTTTAGTAACGGATTTGTAAGGGATTTATCCGTAGTAATATTGATGGTTGCTAAAAAATTTAACAACGGAATATATTCCGTTACTATATATAACAACGGAATTGTAACGGAATTTTCGTTTCTAAAATGATTTATTCTATTTTAGTAACATAATTGTAACGGAAAATTCCGTTACTAAATTTTTAATAACGGATAATTCCGTCATTAATTCCGTTACTAAAATTTTACAAAAATTTCGTAACAATTCCGTTGTCGATCCGTTAAAATTTAGAAACGGAAAATTTTTCCGTCACTATTCCGTTGCTATATAATGCATTTTTTGTAGTGATATGTTTTTTATGTAATTTTATTGAAGCTTATAAGTTCATGGAAAAATAAATTGAGGTGGATCTACTTATTTTTTGAACAATTTATAAGTTCCAAGAACTTATTTTTACAACCTATAAATTCTCAAAGAACTATTTATTTTTTGAACAACTTATAAGCTCAAAGAGCTTATTTTTACAATCTATAAATACATAAACAACTTATAAGTTGTTTTAATAATCTTATAAGTTTAGCCAAATACCTCATTAGTCTAATGCCTTCTTTTGGGTTGGTCTCTGTTATACATCCAACTGGAGGTGTTCACGGTTCCGAATTTTCGGAACCGGAACCAAACCGTAGTTGTGGCGGTTCACAGTTTTGAACCGAACCGTGTAGGAAGGTTCCGGTTACGATTCCAAACCGCCAGTTACGGTTTCGAACCGTCTAAAAAATTAATGCTAATATATTTAAATTTTTGAAATTTTAATTATATACCAATGCATATCATCATTTATTTTTGTATCACATAATTACCTTTTTAATGTAATACTATAATTATTAGGTAAATATTTATTTTAATTTAGTGTTAATTATATATAATATCCATATAATAATATATTAATAATGAAATAAAAAAAGTATTTTGATGTGTTATTATGTCATGAATACTTAAATTGAATAACACATTAAACACAAATACATTAATGAAATGAAATAAAATAAAATGTGAATCTTCATAAATATAAAAATATAAGATAAACATTAATAAAAAGTTAATTATTTTAATTTATAATATTTGAGTTTAATTAGGTTCTCATCTAGTTAAGTTTTATTTTATTTAATTATTAATGTATTTATAAGTTTTAATGTGTTATTATGAATTATAAAAAGATTATTATAAAAATAACTCTTTATAATATAGCAAAAAAAATTAAATTTAATAATAAAATTATGATACGGTTCCAAATTGATGGTTACGGTTCCGAACAGCCAATTCACGGTTCTAAAATTTTGAAATCGTAACCGAACCGTCGTCTACGCAGTTACGGTCCGATTACGGTTCGGTTCTAGCGGTTCCGATTCCTTTGAACACCTCTACATCAAACAAACAAAAGGAAAAATAAAAAAAATATAAGGCATGCATAAACACACACACTAGTTTATATATAATATATTTCACCAATGGTAGTACAATTTATACAACCACCTCATTAAGGTAGTGTTTACTCTGCATGATAAGATTGAGTAATAAAAATAATCCAAGTTGATCTAATGTTTACTTTGAATTATACATGATGGATTACTCAATTTTGAACTAATTTAATTATCTTATCATTTAAATAATCAATCGCACATTTTATCAATCTAACTTATCACTCAAAGTAAATACCACCTAAAGGCATCGAAACATAGAAATGTTGACTAATCTGACTAATATTGAACTTGATAAAATGAAATGATTGAATAATTGAAAATGAGATTATTCAAGAATAAATATTGAATGCTGAAATTACGCATTGAATTTCTAGTAATAAATACATAATCCAAAAAATCTTTGTGATTGTTACTGAATAAATGAATTTCCTAAAAGAGGCAAAATATAAAATAGCTAAAAAAGATTATAAAAGACAAATAATAGCCACCAACGTAATAATAGTTAAATTCTAGCCATTTATAAATTTCTTGTACTAAAATATCCTTATAATTATATTTTACATTTTTGAGTATGAATAGTATGAATTGTATCGAATCCTACCATTCATACGTGATACTTAATTTTATTAAACTGTATGTACGTATGAATCGTATGAATTGTATCGAATCGTACCACTCATACGTGATACTTAATTTTATTAAACTGTATGTACGTATAAATCGTATGAATGAATATTATTCGTACCATTCGTACCATTCGTACCATTCATACAATTAAGTAGAAGGGTATTTATGATAATTCACATTCAAAATGGCTAGAATTTAAATAGTATTATGTTTGTGACTATTATTTGTCTTTTACTATCTTTTATTTGGCTAGTTTGTATAATTAACTCATCCTAAAAATAAGGATATATATATTGATGTAAAGTTGATAATATTCATAACTTTTGTTGAATATTGGGCTTCATGTGCATCACCAATATAGCTGACTGCATGTTGACTTCATTGTGTGTGTGTAAAGTTAGTACGAAAACCAAAAATGCTAGGAGTATACTCCCTCCGTCCCCCAATAAGTATTCCCAAACACCAAAATTCAATTATTAAGAAAACAATCTAAATTACACTCTTTACCCTTACACTACAAGAAATATTGAAACGGCCGACGGATTTGCCGAGGGATTGAGATCCCTCTCTAATTTACTGAGGGATTACTGATGGATTAAGGATATAAATATTTCCCGACGGATTTTATTTAATTAAATATTTTTTTTTCTATTTAATTATTATCGAGGGATATATATCCGTCGGCA
>JAPKLX010001205.1:0-23904 GCA_026898415.1 Leonotis leonurus | reverse complement strand
AAGCTATTAGTTGCGCGCCCGGACTCTGCCGGGAAGGGCGGAGGGACAGGGCGTGACACAAGTACACCCACCCCGTCGGCCCACGCTTAACTCGAAAAAATCTCAGCAGGGCATCTATAGAAAACGCACCACCTCGGCTGCCGACCTCCATACAAAATCCTACTATCTGCTTAATGGAGGGCGGGGCTAACTCGCCTAAAGGCAGTTCGAATCTCTCTAAGAATGCAACAAAAATGGGGTGCAAAGGAAAACGAAGACCGAAGTGAAGATAGTCTTCATACACGGTAAAAAAACCCACGGGCGGAGAGCTACCCCTATCCTCCGCCCGAGGCAAAACCATCTCCACAGACTCCGGAAAATAATATTTTCGAGCCAGATTTAACATATGAGACTCGCTCATAGAAGAGGAATACTCGAGGGCAGCGTCCGACCCGACTAAAGGAATAAATTCTATAACCTCAAGGCAGAGAGGAACGGCAACTCGGGTAAAAACCCTCACCGTAATTCCCCCCGCCGGAAAAACCCTCGACGGTGAAGAAGACTCTACATTTTCTATATCTATATCGGTAGGAGTGCGAGATGAAGAGGAAGCCATTTTGAAGAAAAAGAATAACTTACTTGTCACAAAAAGTTTTAAGAAATTAACAACGGCGGAAAGGCAGCAAGCTTTTTGGAAGGTTTTTCGCGAGAAATTTGGAGCTAGGGATTAAGGAAAAGTGAAAAGTGTTTTCGAGCGTGAGGAGGAAGCTTTTATAGAAGTCACATCCGCCTTTTTTTTTTTCTTTTTTCCAACCGTCCTTTTCCAAAATCCCGCCTCTTCGCCTGCAGCAATAGGAAGGTGACGCGTGTCACACGGGGCTCCCTACGACAGTTTCCCACTTCGACTTCATCGACAACATTATTCCCACCTCGGCCTCGGTCACCACGAGATCATCACCTCGTCCAGATTTTCACTTCAACTATAACACTTCGACCTCGTCCATAGAAATCAGCTAAGGTCCAGAGACAATAAGTTCATCACCTCGTCCAGATCTTCACTTCGGCAACAACATCCACCTCGTCAAGCTCTCGACTTCGTCGATGATCTTCTTTCGGGGGGGATGTGATAGGATGTAGCCCACTAACAGGACCAAACGAGACCTCGGCCCAAGAGCAGCTCAGCCCAGAGGCCCCATTACCTCGGCCCAGAAATCCAAAGGCGTGATCCAGCCCATGATCCCGGATTTAGCGCCCTACTATCTCGGATTTGTTGTAACTACCTCTGATTATCTATAAATACAGTCTCTAAAGCTAGATGAGGGACATATTCTGTATTTTCTACTCTCGAGAACTCAAATTAATATAAAGGCTCTCTTCTCTCCGTGGACGTAGATCTAATTAACGATCGAACCACGTAAATCTCGTGTCCATCTTATTTTTTACTTCATCATCGTAAACTCACTCTAAAAATCAAGATCGAACATAGAGCTCTTCCTAGCTCTAGTTTCTCTTATGGAAGCTAAATGAGGTCCTAAGGTAAAACCTAGTTTTCTTTATTTCTGCTCTTAATTTCGAAGCCCTTAACTGTCTGCATGTGAAAGAATTATTCTCAAAATTTTCTGATTGACTAATTTAGTTCTGATTTTAATTGTCTGCATGTTAAAACAGTCTTTTCAGTTTCTGATTTGGGATAGTTGATGGCTTTTGGTAGTTTGGTTAGGTTCAAGATGTTTCAGAGATAGAGTTTTGTTTGGTGATTTGGATTTCGGGAAAGTTTGATGAATTTTATTTCTGCTAAGTATATCTATACATGATAAGCTCTTTCCTTTAATTTCTTATCAATAACTGACCTTTTAAATTTTATTACTATGTTGGGCAGCTTGGATGGAAGATTAAGTTCTCAACTCCACCGAGTGAATTTACTGGCTAAGCTAAGCTTTTCTTTCTTATTTTATTTACAGTTTCTGATGTACATGTGTTTAGTTTTAAGTTCCAGAAATAAATTAATGCTAAGTGTCCCTTTTTCTTATTTTAGTTGATGATATTTCTTACAGCAACATTTAATTCAATGTAATATTCTGAAATCATTTTAAGTTTCTGTTTATTCTTTGTTTTTATAAGTGCTTAACTTGGCAGAACATAATTTCCTACTCTGTTTTCATAATTTACTGGAAAGAGAAAGCAGGTTGATGTTTATGTTCTATTGCTTGGATTTCAGAATGTATATGTTACAGTTCTGTCCTGTGAGTGTATACTGGTTCATCATCCTACTTTAACTGATTAATAACCATATTCATAGTTATTTGTTTTAAACGTTTGAAGACTGAAATTGTGACTTCTGTTTTCATGTATTATATTGGGCAGAATATAGTTTAGATATATATAGTTATAGGTTGAACTATAAGAGATATAATGGAAAGTAGAGCTAGAGTTTAACTTTCATTACCTAAATCTTTAACTCCTTCTTCTTCCTGTGTGATTTTAAGGCTGCTGCACTGATAGTGTTTTAGGTTTTGTGAAGGTGGTGTTGAACGTTCTAAGGCAGCCCTTGCATCCCTTTTTATAGTTGATTTCTATGTGTATTGTTGGTAGCTTAGGACTTAAGTTTAGAAGGCTAGTTCTAATAGACCTAATGCTATTCTTGTAGAGTATGGGATGAAGACTTGGAGCAGGGTATCTCTCCCTCACTCAACCGAAGGGAAACAACCCCTCTGCCCCTGTTTCTCTACTTGCTGTAACACTGCAGCTGTGTAATGTTTTACTTCCTAATTATAGCATCATGGACACTACGTTGTTTACTTATTTATCCCATAACTTATCTCTATGTAATTATCAATTTCTTACATTTATAGAAATGTTTTCTTATTACTTGATTTGGATAAAACAGCAGCACATGCTGCTGTATATAATACTTAGCTCCTTTTATTTCTTACTCTCTTACCATGTATGGATATATGTATATGTATATATGTAATACCCCGCATTTTAAATTCCGACACAAGTAGTGAATTCCTAGGAATTTTCCTTATTACGAAACCAAGAGTTTCAAGTACGTATGTAGAGTAGATGATGAATGGCAAACGTTGCTATTATTTGAACCTAAGATATGTTGCTAGTTGTTATTATTAACCTTATTGTTGCGATACATGCATCCATATATATATATATACGTATCGTATGCAACGGTACGTACAATTCATCGTTCGTTATATTTTTACATCAAGGCCTATGGTATAATACCATGAATTTTACAAATACTTATTTGTTAAATTAAGGGGGTATAACTAGTATAATATGCAGACACATATATGTACAAAGGGAGAATGTACTATATAAAAAGAAAGAGGGCTGCTGGGTTTCGAACCCGCGCCTAGCCAAGGTAAGAGAAAATATATATGTATACATAATATATACATAAATGTAAGGTGCCCGCGTGAAATCAGAATTTAAGAAAAGGGAACAGCGTGCCAAGCTGTTTAGAGTTCCCATAATCAGCATTTATGTGTATTAAGGAGCTAACTAAATAGCCTGCCACCCCTACTACTCCTAGCCACACCAGCGACACTCCAGCTTCACCCAATCACCATACCTGCAAAATCCAAGGGATGAAGCAATTGCATAGGATTAGTGAAGTTAGGAATTCAGTCTTCTATATAAAGGGGAAGAATTTTAACTCCACCCACACCCAAATATCACCATACCAAAACGCTGTCGAAATTGGAGCTCGAAGAGAACCAGGAGAAGGGAAGTAGCAGCAGTAGTGTTTCGTGAAGGAGAAACTGAGACAACTTCGAGGTAAGAACTTAAAGCTCCAGCATCTTCGATCATGTCTATTGGAATGTGATTTAGGAATCTGTTTTGCACGTAAAAACAGACTCTAGATTGAACTTAGTATGCATAGATCCTTGAACTTAAGAACTGATCTCAAACTTAGACATTCAGCTTTAAACTTAAGTGCTACGAGCTCGAACTGTGATAAGCATGGCTTGGACTTAAGAAAACATACTGCTAAGATTTAGTTCAATGCATAATATGAAGCTAAGACTACTTACAGATCTCAAACAACACCCTAGTCAATAGAACGAACGCAACTCAAACAAAAAAGAAACTTGTTTGGAGAAGTATGGATACCCGAAGGGGCAGAACGAGCTAGAAACGACCTCGAACCCACCAAAACCAACTGAAACCATGGCCATTAATAAGACTCCATTAACTCATAAAATTTGAGAAGGGAGGGAATTATTATAATCCTAAAATGTTCTCTAACTAAGTAACGTAGAAAATAATGAAACAAATAAAATAGAAGCAAGAAGGAAAGAGCTAGCTGCTGCGGGAGAGGCAGTGAGAAAAGAATGGCGAGGAGGGACAGCTCGCTGAGGAAAGACAGCGAAGAAAAGGCCGCGAGAGGAGACAGCCCGCTGCCGCAAGGAGATAGAGCAGATCGACTATCTGCTGTTAAGCAGATAGCGATAAGCAGATCGATTGCAGATCGATTTCTGATAAGCAGATCGACTATCTGCTGATAAACAGATAGTAAATTATGAAATCTCACTATCTGTTGGTAGAAAACAGATAGTGGAATATAGCGGAGGTAAAACAGATCGGTTCACCAAGAAGGAGCAGCTCGCTGCTGTGAAGTCCAAGCGGGACTAGCTCGCTGCTGTGCCTCGGCGATGGAACAGATCGTCTAATGATGGAACAGATCGTCTAGTGATGGAACAGATCGTTTAGGTGGGCAGATCATTATGGAACCATTCTCAACCAGATCGTTTACCCAGCGTGGAGCAGGCCGTTGCTATGGAACGCAAGGGAGCAGATCGACTGCTGCAAGGAGATAGTGATGAGCAGGCCGCTGCTATCAAGCAGATAGTAAATTGTAGAAAGGAGATAGGGATGAGGCAACAGCTGTGCCGGGCTAGAGCTCGGCAATGAAACTCGGCAACGGAGCTCGGACTGGAGCTCGGCAACGGAGCTCGGCAATGGAGCTCGGGCTGGAGCTCGGCAATGGAGCTCGGCAATGGAGCTCGGCAATGGAGCTCGGTAAGGGAGCTGCGGCGCTGTGGTGGAGGTGTGACGCAGTAATGATGGGGCGATGAGAGAGAAGGAGGGCAGAGGAGTTGACGAGCGGAGAGGGAGAGAGCCCGAGGAGTAGAATATAAATTAACTTAGATGAATTGAGATAATTAATTATCTTGATAAGTGGTTTAATTATGAATCATACGAAAGAAATATGTATTAGCTAGGTTATTACTAACCTATGAAGGAAATAAATATTCTGACTTAAGAGTCAAAATAGTCAATTAGGGACTTATTCAATAAATTATTAGAACTTAAATGATTAATTAGAATTTAATCATAAGAAATGACTCAGAAATCTTCATACGCTGCCTCTAGAATTTCAACTCCTAGACTCGAATATTAGTCGAGCTTTAAAGACCGAGACTAAAACTCTCAAGATAACCAAGGATAGTAGTTCCTTGCACTTAGAATTTATTTGACATACCCGAGCAATATATCTCACTCAAGATTCATGTTAAAGGTTTCGACGAGAGGTCGGATCCGCATCACGAGAACGAGGCAAACACCAATCAAGACCATTCAAGTAGGCTTTTCTTACCCTATGAAAATACATGTGTGTATGCTTTCAAATGAAATGAGATGTTTTCAAAAGCACTGTCTTGCCATAAATGTTTTCGATTTATGTATGATGCCTATCTGTTATATGATAATCGAATTCGGGTTCCAGTGGGTTAGCGTCTCCACTCGAACTAATGTACAAAAAGGACCGTGAGTCATCTAGATGTTGACCGGTCAAGTGTCTGTGGGAAGTGGCCACTTCCCCGGCACATAGAACTTCAGATATGGTTGAATACAAAGAACTAGGACTGCAGTCAATTAGAACTTTCTCAAGAAATGATTTTGTGAACATAGGTGCTTTAGAGACAAAATCCCTATGTTTCACTTGAATGGCTTGACAGTTATATATGTATGTGTGCGGTTTCGGCACGTGTCTACTGAGTACAATCTGTACTCAGCCCTGCATGTATTTCTAAACGTGCAGGATAAGAATGAAGAAGGCGTGGGTGCTTGTCGTGCTTTTGTCGGACTCCATAGTAGCTGACTCTTGGGGGTTCTGCGTGTCTTCATACACGTAGGATTTCGTTATGCGATCCTGAAAGTTCCGCTGCTAGACCTTATGTAGTAGACCGAGACTAAACTCCGTATTCTGTTATGAAATGTAACGAGCTTATGACTCTGACTTCCCGATTTTACGGGTTTGGTTCTTATTTTATGTTATGAAATGAATGATTACCTTCTTCTCTTGTCAATTATTCACTTCGTTGGTCATGTTCCCGGCTTTACTAGAATTAGTAGGAAGCGGGCGTGACAATATAATACATAGCTTATAGCTTTTAGTTACAATCAAGTGTTTTGTTTATTATCTTTCCTTATTATATTAATAACACTTGAGTGATTTTATCCATTCTCTTTACAATCCCAAACACTTGCATGTTGTATAGTTAATACATGTATTTATGTTATGATTGTGTTCTTATATTACTAGCAACATTCTCAACCACATATCACTATGTATCCATATCTTTATGTTATGATTATGTTCCTATATTACTTGAAACCATTTTCATCCACATAGCTATATATTACTACCGTGTAGTGCTTCTTTGATTTAGATACAAATTTTCATCATATTACCAATGTATAGATATAAATCATATATATATCTAATTTAATTTATACCACTTATCATTGTATATGCAACTCATATAAACCATTTTAACTTTACCAAGGTACCAATATAAAATATGTAACATATCCCTTTACTTATATATACTTCCAAAGTATACACATACCTTGTATCAATATCTATCAAGATTTTTATATAATCCATACTTATTATCTTAATACTAAATTCTTCTTAAATTATTTTAAACTCTTATTAATTAATTAAAAGGTTCAATATATAATTAATAACCGCGCTCGAATATCGTTCATCTCAAAAATTAAAATACGGGTTATTACAAGATTAAACTTTCATTAATTAACTAAAATGTTTAATATATAAATAACAATCGCATTCGAATGTCGTTTTCTTCGGAACTTAAAAAGACGGGGTATTACAATATTAATGGAATATCATTATACCTATATTTTTTAGAATCTAATATACATTTGTAATACCCCGTCTTTTTAAGTTTCGAAATAAACGATATTCTAACGCTATAATTATATTATATATTAATCGTTGTAGTAAATTAATGAGAGTTTCTATAATTAAAGAAGAGTTTTAGTTTAAGAGAACAAATAATTAAAGAATGCTTGACTAATATATTAAAGGATATTAATATTAAGGTGTATGATCTATACATTGGACTTATATAAATTATAAGTGTAGAAAAATGTTGTGAAGTTGAAGAACTTATTAAGAACATACATGGGATACTTACTAATAAGATGTATGGTTAAATATAGGATAAAAGTATGCTACACTTATATCTATATATATGTATAATATGTTATTTGCATATAAATTTAAGATTTGCAAAATGGAAACACACGGTTGATACATATTGTTAGGATGATAAAAATGTTGCAAGTATCTAAGAACACAATCATAACATAAATTTATAGATAACTATACAACATGCAACTTGAAGTGGATTGGAAAGAAAATGGATAGAAACACTCAAGTGTTTTTAATAGAATAAGGAAAGATAATAATATGATACACTTGATTACAACTATAAACTATAAGATATGCAATATATATATATATATATATATATATGCAACACTATCTAGTATGATAGTAAACAATATAAAGAGATACAAGTGGATTACAAACCACTAGGCTGCTGCAGCTCTAAGAAAACATAAGGAAGGAAGTAAATACTTCTATAAGTGTAAGGAAATGATAACTATAACATAAAATGAGAAGCAAATAAAAGATATTAGCAGACAAGCTGCTGCAGAAAATGGTGCAGAGGGCTGTTTCCTTCGTTGGAGTGTAGGAGAAGCTCTGCTCCATGTCTTCATACAATGTCCCTACAAATAATAGCATTTAGTCTATTAAAACTAGTTTCTAACACTTAAACCTTAAGCTAACCTTATACACTTCAAAACCACCTATAAAAAGGGATGCAAGGCTGCCCTTAGAACGTTCAACACCACATTCACAACACCTAAACACAATCAGTGCAGCAGTCTCTTAAAACACAAGAAGAAGAAGTAGTTCAAGATAAAGGTAATGAAACTAAGCTCTAATTATCCCTTCCATTTTTAGCTCTCAAAGTTTAACTTACAATTATATAACACCTACAATCTGCCCTCCAACATAAACCAAGGAAATTGAAAACTGTAACATATAATGTATCTGAAAATCTAAGAATCATCACAGGCACACAAATCTGTTTCTGCCTCTCTTTTAAATCAAGATTTCAAAAAATAAAGTTTAGTTCTGCAATCATACGGAGGATCAGTTTAGATATATATATATAGCTATATTTTCAAAGCCCAGTTTAAAGGCTAGAAATTGAACTTAACATATATACATGTTCATAGTCTAAACAAAAGCTATAAACATTTATTTAAGGCAGAGCACACAATTTCCAGAGTATAGAAACAGAATGAGAAATTATGTTTCTGTCAAATAGAGGATTGGTTTAAAACAGATAACAAACAGAAACTTGAAATGATTTCAGGATCTTAATATGGGATAAAATGTTACAGCAAGTAAAAATCATCAACTAAAAATAAAAGGAACACCTAGTGTTGAGAACCCCATAAATTTATTTGTTTTGATGATGTTCCTCGAAACTACATGATAACGTTGAAACCAAATAATCATTGTCATCTATTAAGGTTTATCTAAGTGTAAAAGAAGCAGATCGTTTTCTTAAAGGAAAATAACGATCTGTCTTATTCTTGTAATAGATATCTTGGACACAATGATTGTTTTTATTGCAAGTGTTTATTCCCTCATGTAAGACGGCTCGTTAAAAAGAGAGCAGATCATTTTCCAAATAATTAACGATATGCTTCTCGTGATTGCAGCGAGCTGTCATTCCAACTTGCTTGTTTTGGTTTCATTTCTAGATTATATTTCAACAGATCACAAATGTAAAAGTTGTTTTGAAGTCTCAAAATAACTTATAACGATCTGTTCTATAGAATAGGTTGTTCGATAGGAGCTCAAGATTAAGCAGCTCGTTCTAAAGAAGTTGGAGCCAGCTGCTCTCGCAAGCATCAGATCGGTCGAGATTAGCAGCTCGTTTAATATACATACAACCTGCTGTCATCCTACAAACAATAGATCGTTTTATCCCTAAAGACGATCTGGTCATCTCTACCTCTCAATACAGTAGATTGCTTATGGAATGTACGATCTGGCCATAACAAGAATTCAAGATGGAGGCGCAATTTGTTCAAACAGCGAGCTGGTATGATTTTAAGTTCAAGCTGCTCCTCACAGTAACTACGGTGGACTGCCGACATACCTAAATTTGTCACAAGTCAACCACTCTTTGTATTGTCACATCAACAGCATGCTTTAAGGAATGAAGTACAAGAATATCAAAATTGAAGTACGGTAAATCATTCCCAGTATGGCAATACATTGGGAAATCTCTTGAAAGGTGGTAACAACTCGCATTTGGCAGCGCGTGCTTCATCAACACTGCCATGCAAGTTCAATCTCAATGTCAATTGGGCAAGATCGCTGTTAAAATTTATTGTTGATGAAGAACAGCAAATCGACCTTCGCCTGGATAGTGATGGTAACTGCAGCAAGTTCAATATCAAACGACCTCTTCGACTCTCTACCAAACTCAGTTCGATTATAGGAGGTTTCTTTCAAAGGGATAAGTGGCACAAATCTGTTGAATTTGCTAAAGATTGGATTCTGCTAAAGAATCGCCACCAGATGGAAATGTCCCTTGGCGTTGCTTCTCAAATATTTCTCAAGGTAACTGATGAGAAACTCAAGCAAGCATTGATTAAGATGGGCCAGTCCAATCCTGATTGGATGATTCCAGCGAAGAAACCCACACTTGGAGAGACCGCTGCTGCTCAAGTACAGAAAGAACAAAGGGAACGCCCTGCCAAGAGAAAGGCAGCTGGTAGCCCCAAGCCAGCTGCTGGTGCAAAGGGAAAGAAACAAAGAAAAACCAAGAGCAGACCGACTGCTCGAAATTTGGAGGAAGAATTAAATGCAACTTCTGACCAAGCAACGGAGCCATCTGCTCCCGAAGTAAATGAAGCCGATGTTGAACTCAACGTTCATGAGCAGCCCGCTGACGATATCGTGGAGAGATTGAAAGGTGCTCAACTGCTTCTCAAACAGCTTCAAGATAAAGCAACTGACTTAGTCACCAATTCTATGTCTGGAATCCAGCTCACCCCAACCACGTTTGACATGGCAAAAAGATTTCAAACATACTTGGAAATCCGTGATTGCAAATTCTATATTCTTGAAGCCATACTACTTCTATTCTCAATCAGCGATCTGAAGGCTGAGGAAAGCAAGCTGGTCAACTACTTTGGATTTCTTGATATCCCTGATGCACGTCAATACTTTCGCCAATATGTTTTGACAAAAATGAAGGAAGAAGCTGCAAGTCTCAATGTCGATCTGGCTCCATTATATGAAAATGAAAAGGACCTTTTTGATTTAGCTGTGGATCTCCAGGCTGGAGATTTTGATGATGTGTTCAACTTTGAAGAACCATCTGTTCAACAGGAGCAGCCAGCTGCCACTACCTCAACCCAGCTGGCTGATACACAAATCACGGAACCACCTGCTCCAGTTCAAGAACTTGCAGCCTCTACTGAACACTTAGAAGAAATCTTTACTCATGCAACAACACCAGATGGTTTCCAAATCCACACGTTAGAAGAATTGCTATCTTCAAATCTTAGTGCCCACATGACAGCAGATCAACTTAGCGCACTTATTCATGAGAGGATAAATAATCGATCTGCTGCATTGGCCAATTTTGTATTCTCCGCTGCTGAGAGTGCCCTGCAAACTGCTGACAAGAATGTCCAGCTCGCTCACACTAAACTCTCCGAAGAGTTGCATAAAGACTTGGACAGTGATCGTGAGGTTTTTGACAAGTACAAGGAAGAAACAAACTATAAAATTGCTGCCATTCAAGAGGAGACCAAATCTTTTGAAAACAAGATGCATACTGCTGGAACAACAATGGTTGCCGAGGTGAAAAAGCAAGTGGAAAAGCAATTGGAGGACATGGAGAAAACCACTATTCCAAATGTGGTTAAGAGCTCGCTGCCCGCAATACTTAAAGCCCTGCTGCCAGATGCTTTAAAGGACGAAGATGTTGCCATGGGGAATGAAATTTTTCTGGTCAACAAGCAAATTACTGACATGAAAGTGTCTCACAGCGCGCTGGCTGCTGATTTTTCATCTCACGTTAAAGATTCTGCAAAACAGTTCAATGAAGTTAATGGAAATATCTCTGCCTTCTTGCAATACAAAGAAGATTCTGAAGCTCGATTCACAGCTCTTCAAAACGATCTTGCCTCCCTTCGACTTATTATCTCCAAGGAGTTCATTGCTGATGTCGAAAAGGGGGAAGAGAAAAAGAAAGCTCAGCCCGCTGCTCCCCAAATCAAAAAGAAACAAGCTGCTGCTGCAAAGAAAAAGTTGACTGTGAAACAGATTGCTGAAGCTAATCAGCTGCAAAAGGAGAATGAAGAAAAACTGAAGAGGGTGGAAGAAGAAAAGAAGGCTGCTGCTAAGAACAAATGAAAGGGGATAATGACTGAGGATGATGAAAACGAAGAAATGTTTTTGGATGGGTGCACAGCGGAGCAAATCGCTGACCCAGAATTCAAAAAGTTGTGGAGGGCAGAAAAACAGAGACAAGGGGTGACTGGTGCCCAAGATGAAAAAGTTGAATCAACTGATGAAGAAGAGTTTGAGCCTTCAAATCCTATGTACAAATTCTTTGAAAAGTACCAACTAACTGATCCCCAAAATCTTTCATGGCTTCACTCAAAGAAGGCAGCACAGTGGAACAAACTGGTCAAGGAATTTATTATGAAACATTATTACTTAATGGACCAGGATGTTCAAGGAGGATCAGTAGACGAGCTGTTTAGAGAATTCCTCGCTCAACACAAAAATCAAACTTTTGTGGAATATCTCTATAGGCAGTCTGCAATGCAAAATCATCCCCTCACTGCACCAAGAAAAACTACATTGCTATATCCAAGAATTCCTGGAACAACCGATGTGGATCACACAGCAGTGCTCAATGCTATTAATCGATCTGCTCAGCTGAACAACTTTGTTGGTCCCGAAAGAGCAAGGTTTGGTGTATGGGGGGGGGAATACACCAAATACTAACTTTTCAGTTTACTTGACAATTTATATGAGAGCTCAAGCTATTCTGTATAAGAAATTGCTTGGAATGACTGACCAGATCGATATACAGATCAGAATCTGGTTTTGTCTAAACAGATTACTCTCAAGTGAATACACTTAACAGATAGTAAGAGTGATCTTATTATCTCCTGAGTGTAGGGTGAGTGCGGAATAATGGTGGATTAATGATTGCTCTTTGTTTAGAAAACCTTAAGGAATTAGACAGATCGTTTAAGCAGATTGATTGAGAATGCAGTTTATATGTTTGTGCAGATGGTTAGGATGATAAACAACAAATAATAAGAATGCAGAAATATAAAGCACACGGTGTTTAACGTGGTTCGGGAAATCCCTACGTCCACGATCTGGTCAAACCTAGACCAGATTATCCACTACTAGGATACTCTGCTTCTTTATACTCGTGGAGAACGAGTCACAAGTACCAATCACAACTAGAATGATACTTGTGCACGAATGAAGGGTCGTGTCCCTTTACAACAGATTACCTCTACGTTACCACTAGAGAGCTACTAGCTAGCAGGGTGATCTCCTTTCTCTCGACAAGACAGACTTGAATCGAGGTGGTTGGTGTGATGTATAATCACAGAATGTTGAAGCTCTAAGTCTGGAATGTAGAATGCTTGGAAGATGATTTGCAGTATAGCTCGCGTGTGTTCTCTTCTTGTTGTTCTAGTATTCCAGATTGATGTCTTCAACTATATAGGCTTTGAATTTTAAATTCTAGCCGTTATTGATTGGCGTGAGATAGATGGTATATTGCCAATCAAGGTTTCCATCATATCTGTTCTTGCCATATAGGAAAGGTTGACCCAATCTATGATTTATGGAAATCAGATTGTTAACGGTCTCTTTCCTTATGTGTTTAAATCGTAGACTATCTTTCCAATCCCTGTTGGATGGACCTTGGTCTTTGACATGGCAAGAGCATATGACGTGTAGGATGATGTCAGCTAGTAGCTTGATGACTCAATATCGCTGTAAGCATCGATCTGGTCATCGATCTGGTCATCGATCTGGTCGCTGTCTGTTACAGCAGATCGATTCCTTTGAGCGTGAAAACTTGTCCTTCATCCTATTCTAAGTTGAGAATGACTTCTATAGGAGTATCTCCTTTACATTATAAGTCATCTCCTAATCTGTTCCAAAACAGAAATCACTTAATCTATAGTGATCTGATTTTACACGGAGGAACAGTTTAACATACAGACCAGCTAAGTGTGTTTCGAGAGACCATCATCAACACTAATCTATAGGGTTCCCAACAATTTCCCCCTTGTTGATGATGTCGAAACCACACTTTACAAAAAGAATCCTATCAGCTAATACAGATCGGTCTGGTCTGGTTTTCCAATTTGATCAGGTTACGTTATTAAGTTTATAACGTTTTAGAATATTATTATATGTGTTCTGGTCAATGAAATGTTGTCATCAGAAACTCAAACTGGATCATATATTGATAAGCAAACAAGAGAGGTTACAGATAAAAGGAACAGATTACAAGAAAAAGGCAGATCATAAGGATATAAGAAAATCGGGCTACTATCTGCTTTTTCTTCTCTCCTCTTGCTGCTTCTTCAGCTTTGCTCTGGTCTCATCAGAAATGAGCTGAACGCTCTCATATACTCCTTCTCTTACTCTGATGTAATCTGGATCTTCAGCATCCACTTTGTATCCTCTGTTTTCTGCTAGCTGGTTAATAAAATTCAGCAGAAAGGTCTTGTCAGGGAGATCTGTCCCAGGAATAGTAGGACAGGTCCTGAACTCCCTTTCTGGAGCAGTTATCTGGATATTGGCTTTGTCAGCAGCAGCTCGGATCTCTCCCACCAGATCCTTTGCATCATTTCTGTCCATGTATAGCTCAAAAGCTTCATCTGGAGTCCCCTCAAGGTAAAGAGGTTCTTTGAGAAAATATCTGCACATTATGAACCCATACTTCAGCCCTTCGTATCCCTCCTTCAGATGATCTGGGACCCAGTTGGTCTCTCCCTGTTTTGTCAGTGATCTGCGTATGGGAGCAGAAGAGAACCAACTTGATCCAGCTCTTTTCTTTTTCTTGGGTGGTTGGGATGAGCTGCTTGGAGTGAAGGTTTTCTGCGCTTGGAATGAGGGTGAGCTGGCTTGTTTCTTGGCAGTGGATTGACCAGATCCCGACATGCTCTTCTGTTTAGTTTGAGCTGCTGTCTCTTTCTTCTTCTCCTGTGTAGCAGACGGCAGCGTTTTCTTTCCAAGTCCTTCCCCCTTTTCGACATCATCAATGAGGGATTGAATGAATGTCTTGAGAGAGGTGACCTCGTTTTTCAGCTCAGCGATCTCCTTGTCTGATTCAATTCTGCTAGATAGCAGCGAGGTAATGTTGAGATTTGAATCGTTGATCTGCTTTTGAAAAGAAGTCTGCGTGGTGGCCAGATCAGTTTTAATCTCTTCTTGAGCTGCTTTGATGTCTGCTGTCTCATCAAAATAAGCTTTGATCAGAGAGGATGTTGGATATTGCAGATCATGTAGCTTCCTTTCCACAAAGCTTTTGCCATCAGTTTCAAACTGTCGAAGCAGTGATCTGGTGTATGAGTTAGCTTCCTTGACCAGATCTGCTGTGAGACCATCAGTCTGCTCCTTGACTATGGTGTGAACCATGTCTTTCTCCTTTTCTGCGAAGGCACTGATGATTTTGTACATTTCTTTCACTTTGAATTCTGTAGAAAACAGATTCTGATCAATCTGTGCCTTTCGTTCTTCAGCTGCAGCACGATCATCATCTAACTTCTTACTGATCTCTTCAATTTTCAGTCTGCAGATTTTCCTCAAATCAGTATCGACCTTATTGACCTGAGCTTGCAGGTGGTCGTTGAATTCTGTTAGGATGCGTGTGGCTTCGTCTTGGACCGTGGTCAGCGTTCCATACATGTACTGATCTACCTTCTTGGCAATCAGATCTCGGATATGGACATTAGATAGGGATTGATGCTGGTCCATCAATATATCGTCCATGGTATAAGTCTGCACATGTACATTCTGTGCCGCTGCCACACCAGGAGTGATAATGTCATTTGTAAGTTCACCTCCTATAGTTTGGCCAAGAAATTCGTCCTCTGTTGGTGCTGGTGGTGTAGTGATCTGTACACCAGTGTCAACCATGACCTGATCTGGTGCAGGTTCTGCTATTGTTGCACCCGGTTGGTGAACACCAGATGGGGCAGTCTGATCAGCATCTTCATCCACAACGCTGTCATAAAATTGTATCTTGCCAGCCTTCTCATAAATCTCTCTCAGATTGATCTGCAGCTTCTGAGCTTCGAGCTGGGCAATGGCAAGAATGGAATGTGAGAAGCTTTCTCTTAGCTCAGCAACAGAAGAGACTTCAAAAATGTTTAGCAGCGTGGCTTCCTCTGCTTTGAGCTGAGCAATCGATCTGATCTTAAGTAGAGCATCTAGTACATAGAACTCCTTGTCTTTGATCAGCAGCAGCAATTTTACCCTCTTAGCTGCATCATAGCTCTCAGGAGTGAGCTGGATGCCTGGAAAAGTGCTGATTACTGCTCTGTCAGCCTCTGCTTCAATCAATTTTATAACAGACTGAGCTGTTTTCTTTTCAACATCTTCATCCGAAGATTCAGTTTCTTCCTCATCTCCCTCAGCGATCTGTTCTAGAGGCTCAGCAGAAGATGAGCTTATGGTATGAGCTGGGGAGAAGTCCTTGGACTGGTCTGGGTTGAAAGATGATATGGGAGCCACTTCTTCTGGTTGGTCTCCTATGAGAATCTCTGCTTCCTCAACCTCCTGGTGAGGGAGTGTAGTTTCTGGTGCTGGTTCTGGGCTCCGTTCTGTATCAACCAATTTTTGAAGCTTTCGTCGTTTAGGTTTTGGTGGTTGAGCGGCTGTAGATAAGTCAGTTTCAACCGAGCTGGCTCTCCTGGTTGTTCTCTTGGTAGGAGTTTTCTCGGATGGCTTCTCCTTATTGACCTTGGATTTTGTGGAGTGAGATACTGGACCAGATGGAGGGATCCAGATGGGATTTGAGTTCCCCATCTCCATCAGAGCATTGAAGACAACCGAGTCTTTAACTCTAGCAATCAGATTTGCTGAAATGCCCATTGACATTTCTATCTGATGCTGGTCCTTGGGAAAGTGTTGTCGTGTGTTGAACTCTACCACTGTATCCCATGTATGGTGAGGAAAGAAAGACTCCAGCATATAGCTGATCTTTGTGGAATGTCTCAGGCTGCTTCTCTTGACTTCGATGCCTGGAGAGCTACCCTGCACCACTAGGATCATCTTGGCCTCCTTTGCCAAGAGATCGTATAAGATCCTACTCCAGTTTACTGGCAGATTAAGGACGACTGCTGCCAATATCTTGAATTTCTCAGGGGTCACCTGGTCGTAAGACCCGTTGTGGTTGAGGAAAATTCGCTGTACGAATTCAAATACTATCCTGAATTCTGGCGCGAGAAGCGAACGCACAAACATCCTGTTTGTGTAGTGGATGGGAACTATCATCACTATCTCCACAGCCTCTTGCAGCTGTTCTGCAGTGATTTCCCCTAGTTCTAGTCCCTCATCTTTGACCTTATAAGCAGCGTTGATAAGGTTGATGACGTTGTAAGGAGTATTACTGACAGTGTTCCCTTTACTCACCCTGATGGTGGCTTCTTCTCCACCTCTTTCTCCTTTCCATGAGAGATAAAACGCTGCGACATCCTTGGGCAGGAAGTGCACAGGGTGTGAAGTGATAATTTTGTAGAAACCTACAAAGAACACGGTAGTATAGATGTGAGCACTATCCTTCCATCAGTGAAGTATAGGTGCCACAAGAACAGTTTATGCAGTTCAATGTATTTGACAGAGATTACATACAAGAAAATAAATACAGAGAAAAGATATATAAGCAATTGAAAGCGATTAAGAACAAATATGAAACCTTTGCACTGACGAACGAGATCAAATGCCTTCTCCAGTTTATGAAACCCGAAGGTGTCAAGAACCGCAAAAAGGTCTTGGTGAATATAAGGTTTCAAAAATGTTGCTTGTTCCAGAAATACAGACGATTTGGGAGCCATTTTTGTTAGAGAGTGAGAGTTTTGCAAGAGAGAGTTTTTGGAAGATGAAAATTTTTCTAAGTGTTTCGTGAATTTTGAAAGTGTGAGTGATACACGAAACGCCTTATCAATCTATATAAGCGAGAGAGAAGATAATGAAGGTAATAAAATATTGAGAAATCCTTCCCTTTTTCAGCTTTCCCGCCTTTCCATGTACTAGGTTGTTAACCCATAGTTGCCTCTCTTGATCGTATGATGCACGCGCTATGATCGAACGGTTGTGTATTGGCGCGTTGTTTTTGATGCAATCTTTTATCTCCTTTTTCTAGATTTGGTAGATATTTTTCTCGATCACGTCTCCCAATTACTGCATGCAATCATCAAAAATAGATGATCTTTAAATCTAAGTGTCAGAATAGTGATAATTAGTCGCCGTATACAGTTGACCTTTCCCCCTTAACCAAGTAATGGATTAATTAATAATAAATATTAATCCACGTGTCAATAGGTGATCTGGTTGAGGTCAAACTGGTTGAGCGTTTGTTAACCACTTTCTGTTCAAAGCTTCTTTTATCTCTCTGGTTGAGGCTGTTCTGGTTCAACTTTCTGTTAAAGTTGACTAACTCTCTGGTTTAGCTTTCTGTCTTTGAGACTTGCTGTTTTTGAGACTTTCTGGTCTAGCCTTCTGTCTTTGAGGCGTTCTGTTTTTGAGACTTTCTGGTTTTAGCTTTTCTGTCTCTGAGGCTTTCTGGTCTTGAGACTCTCTGGTTTTCATTCCTTGTGGGACTTTATTAATCTGGATCATGATGATCTGATTTAGATCGATCTGGTTAGATCAATCTGGTTTAGATTAATTTGTTCAGATCAGTCTGGTTTAGATCAATCTGGTTTAGATCAATCTGGTTTTATCTTCAAGATTTAGAAGTCCTAGCTTTGCACAGAGCATCTTAAATCTCTCTTCTGGTAAAGCCTTAGTGAGGATATCTGCTCTCTGAACTTCAGTATGTATCTTCTCAATCTGTACATGTTTCCTTTCAACATGGTCTCTTATAAAGTGATGTCTCACGTCAACATGTTTGCATCTGGTGTGCAACACTGGGTTTTGTGTAATGGCTATAGCACTTGAGCTGTCACAGAAAATTGGTATTTCCTTGACATCAATCTCATAGTCCTTAAGCTGTTGTCTCAACCACAGTATTTGTGCACAACAACTTCCAGCTGCCATATATTCTGCCTCTGTAGTTGAAGTGGCAACCGATGTCTGTTTCTTTGAGAACCACGAAATCAATTTGTTTCCCAGAAATTGACATGTACCAGATGTTGACTTTCTGTCCAGTTTACATCCAGCGTAGTCTGAGTCAGTATATCCAGATAGCTCAAAATTGTCTTCACACGGATACCATAATCCTATATGGGCTGTTCCCTTTAGATATTTTAGTATCTTCTTAGCTGCTTCCATGTGAGATTCTTTGGGATTTGCTTGATATCTAGCACATACTCCTACTGCAAAGGTAATGTCCGGTCGACTTGCAGTTAGATAGAGTAGTGATCCTATGATCCCTCTGTATTGTGTAATATTAGCTGGTTTTCCTTCAGGATCTGGACCGATTTTCCCATTGGTCTGCATTGGAATTTTCACTGAATTACTGTCTTTTAATCCAAATTTTGCTAGCAGATCGTTGATGTATTTTGTCTGGTTGATAAAGATACCATCTGGTAGCTGTTTGACTTGCAAACCTAAAAAGAAGCTCATTTCTCCCATCATAGACATTTGATACTTATTTTTCATAAGTTCAGCAAATTTGTCACATAGATAGGTAGATTGAGATCCAAAGATAATATCATCTACATAGATCTGGACTAAGAGAATATGTTCTTGGACTTTGATAATGAACAAAGTCTTATCAACAGATCCTCTTCTGAAACCAGATTCTAGTAGGAATGAAGATAAGGTCTCATACCAAGCTCTAGGGGCTTGTTTTAGACCATAGACTGCTTTAGCAAGTCTGTATACTTTCTGATCTGGATCTGCTTCTTCAAATCCAGGTGGCTGTTCCACATATACTTCTTCTTCAAGGATACCATTTAGGAAGGCACTTTTGACATCCATCTGGTACACCTTGAACCGTTTGTGAGCAGCATACGCAAGAAACAGCCTTATTGCTTCTAATCTGGCTACTGGTGCGAATGTTTCATCAAAATCAATGCCTTCTTGTTGATTATAGCCTTTAGCTACTAATCTGGCTTTGTTTCTGACTACTTCACCATTCTCATCCCGTTTGTTTTTGAACACCCACTTTACACCTATTACGCCTTGGTGTTTGGGTCTGTCCACGAGATACCAGACTTCATTTCTTTTGAACTCATTGAGTTCTTCTTGCATTGCTGTTATCCAATCTGCATCTTGAAGTGCTTCATAAGCATTAGAAGGCTCCATGCGAGAGAGATAACAGCTCAACAATGCACTTTCTCCATGCATTCTTCTAGTCTTCACACGATCTGATGGGTTCCCAACGATCTGTTCTGGTGGATGATCTTGTATCCATCTTCTTCTCCTAGTCATCTCTTCATCAGATAACTCAGGATCAGGTTGATCTGTTGGTTCCTCAAACTCAGGGTGTGCTGTTGATATCGCTTGAAATGGATTCTCATCTGGGCTTTCTTCTGGATGTTGATTATCATAAGTGGTAATTGTATCATTGACTTCTGTTGATGATCTGTTCTCATCCAGGTTAGGTAGCAATATTCCCCCTTGCTGTATGATCTCTTCAGCAATAGTTTGAGTGATAATTTCTTCATCATCACTCTTTGAATTCCAGATAAGAACATCTTCCAGTAATAGATCATTCATCCTTCTGGTTGTCACCTGATTGACTGTCTGCTTCTCATCTGGTGATCTGTGCTCAACAATAGACTCGTCAAATACAACGTGAGGTGTTACTTCCACAATATGAGAATTCTTATTGAAAACTCGATAGGCTTTACTGACATCAGAATATCCTAAGAATATTCCAGGGTCTGATTTTCTATCAAAAGTTTTCAACTGAGATTTCCCATTATTGTGTATGTAACATAAACAGCCAAAAGTTTTAAGGTAAGAAATCTTAGGCTTTCTGTTGTTCCATATTTCATATGGTGTCTTTCCATGTCTGAGTGTGATGGATGATCTGTTTTGAGTATAACATGCAGTGTGAATAGCTTCTGCCCAGAATTTCTTTGGTAGATTTGTAGCATTAAGCATTGTGCGAGCTGCTTCTTTGAGTGATCTGTTTCTTCTCTCAACTACTCCATTCTGTTGAGGAGTTCGAGCAGCAGATGTTTGATGAGTGATTCCCATCTTGTTGCAATATGCTTCAATCTTCTGATTGAGAAATTCTGTTCCTCGATCTGTTCTGATAGAGGTTATACTCATTTCTTTCTTTTTAGTGATTTTGTGTAAAAAATCAGGGAGTTTGTCTAGAGTCTCTTTCTTCTTCACCAGAAAGATGACCCAAGTGTATCTTGAGTAATCATCTATGATTACCAATGTGTACTTTCTCCCATTGATGCTTAGAGGTTTGACTGGTCCAAACAGATCAAGGTGCAACAGCTCTAGTGTTCTTGATGTTGAGTGAGCTGTTTTGCTTGTAAAGGATGATCTGGTCTGCTTTCCAGCTTGACAGGCATCACATATGTGATCTTTATCATACACCTGATCTGGTAGTCCTTCTACTAACTTTTCTTTGGCAATCCTGTTGATTGTCTTGAAGTTTAGGTGATTCAATCTCTTATGCCATAACCAGCTGGTTTCTGATACAGTCTTGGTGACTAGGCAGGTTTCGATCTGGTTTGTCCATTGGACAATGTACAGCCTATCCTGCAATTTACCGGTAAGGAGAATCTCATCTCCTTCCTTATTCTTCACCAGACAGTGGTTAGTATCAAAAACAATCTGATTACCATTAGCACAGAATTGACTTACAGAGAACAGATTGTGACTTAGACCCTCAACGTATGAGACATTAGAGATAGTGGTCTTGCCAACTTTGATATTACCATACCCTCTGGTGTACCCTTTTGAATTGCATCCAAAGGTAACCTGTGGTCCTGGTTTTTCCACGTAATCTGATAGTAGGTTCTTGTCACATGTCATGTGTTTTGAACAACCACTATCGATTATCCAGATTTCTCCTCTTGCAACCTTACTTCTCCTTGCAGATCTTTGATCCTGCAATTAATCAGACTTAGCTACCCTTTCAACGTTTGGGTGCTTGATTATTAGCAAATGTTCCTTTTCGAATCCAGAACATTTTGGGATTAGGAGCAGAAACATAGCAGGTAATAGTATTTCCATCATTGTCAACTTTTGTTACTGAGTGGATTTCAGATGGATGATATCTTTTCATTTCATCCTTCTTCAATACTTTCTTTGCACGTACTGTCTTGTTGACAGTTTTTGTCCTGTTGACATTAGCTTTTTGATGATGTTCTGTTTCTGTGTAGTAAGCTGGTTGTCCTCTTGTTTGATGATACTGCCTATTCTTTGCATCTTTTATTATTATCTTTTGAGGATAACCTTTCTTGTTCTTCAAATCCTTCACTTGATCTGGTATCTTCTTCCTTTCTGGTACAAAGCTTATTGTTCCTGAAGAATTTTCTGAGTGACCTGGATATCCCAAACCAGATGTGCCCTTTTGTTGCATATTGATTAGCAGCTTGGCACGCTCATCACTCTTGTATATCATTTCCTTTCCTTTCTTGATCTTTTCTTCAGCAACATTATTTCTGATAACCAGATCCTTGACTTTTGAATTAAGAGCATGGATCTCACTGTCTTTACTCTTGATCTGTTCTTCCAGATCAGCAATTTTGACAACAAATTTAGTGTTTGCTGTGCTTATAGTCTGCTCAATCTTCTTTAATCTGTCATTTTCCTCAACTACTTCTTTGAACAGTCTCTTGATGCTTGAGTAGCTTTGGAACATCTCATCTATTTCTTTCCATGAATATTCTGCTTGATCTTCACTGTCCTGTTTAAGATCACTATTATCATTTGAGGAATTTGAATAGCATGAATTTACCTCGACATCGTCTAGGCCGTTGTCTAAGCCCATAAAGCATTCACTCCAGCTTTCTTCATCTTCAGCAATGAAGGCCTCATCATTTTCTGATGAACTATCTGAGAAATGACTGGAGCTGCTTGAATTCTGTTCAGCTATCATGGCTTTACGCTCATTTTTGAGTTTTCGATCTCTTTTAGCTCTTAGTTCCTCTCTTTGGCTTCTGGACAGATTTGGACAATCTGTTTTGAAGTGACCTGTTCTGCCACATTCAAAGCATGTGTAATCTGTAGAGTTAGAGGTTTTTGTTGTTTTAGTAGATTGCTGTTTAGATTCATTCTTGTCATCTGATCGATCATTGTTATACTTCCTGTTGAAGTTCCTCTTGTTATCTTTGTAGAAGCGTCTGAACTTCTTTGATCTGGTTTCCATTTTGTCCATACGTTTAGCTATCATTGCAAACTCTTTTAGAAGTTTGTCATAGCCTTTCTCCTCGTCTGGGGTTACAGACTCTGAAAGATCATCTGGTTGACTCTTTGCTTTGAAGGCTACTTCTTTGTCCTTCTTTGTACTGCTTTCTGCCTTTTTGGACAGATGATCTGATCCTCGAATTCTTTGAATATCACATTCATGACCTTCGAGATGATCAAATAAGGCTTCAGTGGACAGATCGTTAAAGTCTGCTCTTAGAGGTTGCATTGCTGCATAGATCTCCCAGCTTGGAGGAAGTGCTCTAAGAACTTTCATGTTCTTCTCCCTTTGAGTATATTTGTTCTTTTTGAACGCAGATATCTCAAGGAGTATTCCAGTGAATCTCATCTTCATCTGTTCTATTGTTTCGCCTGGTTTCATTTTGAACTCATCGTATTTATTGCAGGCTAGAGACAGCTTGTTCTCAATCATCACTTCAGATCCAAGCGCCAGGTCTCTCAAGGCTTCCCACATCTCTTTGGCAGTATCCAGATCTTGGATTTTAGCCAGATGTACGCCTTTGACCGTGCTGGAAATGATTCCTTTGGCGAAATCATCGAGGTTTGCCTCCCTTCTTTCTTCAGAGGTATATTTTCTGGGATCCTTTAGGATAGTTTCTTTGACTGCTCCTGTATCTGTGATACGAGTGGTCTCTTCAGTGATTGCCAATGGCCCTTCCTCGATTACTTTCCACATCAAGCAGTGATGGGCTTTGAGGCACATTTTGATTCTGAAACTCCATTCTCTATATCCTTGGATAGAGAATTCTTCGCAGGCCCTGATAACAGATGACTCCATAACAGATAGTATGCACGTGAATGAAAAAGATTTTCCTAGATCTATTCAAGTAGACCACGCAGGTTTTAACCCTGTGAAACAAAACAATGGTCAGTTTGAACCACTGCTCTGATACCACTTGTTGGTCCCGAAAGAGCAAGGTTTGGTGTATGGGGGGGGG
>JAPKLX010002959.1:0-11746 GCA_026898415.1 Leonotis leonurus | reverse complement strand
TGTTTCGAGAAGCCATCATCAACACTAACACTTTAGGGTTCCCAACAATTTCCCCCTTGTTGATGATGTCGAAACCACACTTTACAAGAAATCCTATCAGCTTATACAGATCAATCTGGTCTGATTTCCCAGTTTGATCAAATTACGTTATTAAGTTTATAACGTTTTAGGATTTTTATATGTGTTCTGGACAATTAATTATTGTCATCAGAAACTCAAGAGGATTTCATATATTGATAAGAAGTCAAGAGAGGTTACAAATAGACAGAACAGATCATAAGAAAATGCAGATCATAAGATATGGGAGAAAAAAAAGACTGCTATCTGCTTTTTCTTCTCTCCTCTTGTTGCTTCTTCATTTTGGCTCTGGTCTCATCAGATATCAGCTGCACGCTCTCGTATACTCCCTCTCTTACCCTTATGTAATCTGGGTCTTCAGCGTCCACCTTATACCCTCTGTTTTCTGCTAGTTGGTTAATGAAGTTCAGCAGAAATGTTTTGTCAGGGAGGTCTGTCCCAGGAATAGTGGGACAGGTTCTGAACTCTCTCTCTGGGGCAGTTATCTGGATTTGGGCTTTTGCAGCAGCAGCTCTGATCTCTTCTACCAGATCCCTTGCATCATTCTGGTCAAGGTATAAGTTGAAAGCTTCATTTGGTGACCCCTCACAGTAGAGAGGTTCTTTGAGGAAATATCGGCACATGATGAATCCATACTTCAGCCCTTCAAACCCCTCCTTCAGATGATCTGGGACCCAGTTGGTCTCTCCCTGCTTTGTCAAAGTTTTGCGTATGGGAGCAGATGAGAACCAGCTGGATCCAGCTCTTTTCTTTTTCTTGGGTGGTTGGGACTGGCTTGAGCTTGGAGTAAATGTCTTCTGGGCTTGAAATGAGGGAGAGCTGGCTGGTTTCTTTGCAGTGGATTGACCAGATCCCGACATGCTCTTCTGTTTGGTTTGTGCTGCTGTCTCTTTCTTCTTCTCCTGTGCAGCAGATGGCAGCTTTTTCTTTCCAAGTCCTTCCCCCTTTTCGACATCATCAATAAACGATTGAATGTATGTCTTGAGGGAGTTGACCTCGGTCTTCAGCTCTGCGACCTCCTTGTCAGTTTCAATTCTGCTCGACAACAGCGAGGTGATGTTGAGATTGGAGTCGTTGATCTGTTTCTGAAGAGAGGCTCTTGAGTTGATCAGATCAGTTTTGAGCTCTTCTTGATCGCCCTTAATGTCAGCAGTTTCATCAAAATAAGATTTGATGAGAGTTGATGAGGGGTATTGCAGATCGCGTAACTTCCTTTCAACAAAGGCTTTGCCGTCAGATTCGAACTGTCGGAGCAGTGATCTGGTGTATGTGTTTGCTTCTTTGACTATGTCTGCTGTGAGACCATCAGTCTGCTCCTGGACAATGGCGTGTACCATGTCTTTCTCTTTGGCTGCAAACGCACTGATGATCTTGTACATTTCCTTCACTTTGAATTCTGTAGAGAACAGATTCTGATCAATCTGTGCCTTACGTTCTTCAGCTGCTGCACGATCATCATCCATTTTCTTACTGATCTCTTCAATCTTCTGTCTGCAGATTTTCCTCAGATCAGAATCGACCTGATTGACCTGAGCTTGCAGGTGGTCGTTGAACTCTGTTAGTATGCGTGTGGCTTCGTCTTGGACTGTGGTCAGTGTGCCGTACATATACTGATCCACCTTCTTGGAGATGAGATCTCGGATTTGTGTATGAGACAGTGATTGATGTTGGTCCATCAATATGTCCTCCAGGGTGAATGAATGCACATGAACATTCTGTGCGGCGGCAACAGCAGGAGTGATGATTTCATTTGTAAGCTCGCCGCCGATGGTCTGACCAAGAAGTTCTTCCTCTGCTGATGCAGGTTCTTCCTCAGTTGGTGCAGGTGGGGTAGTGATCTGCACACCAGTGTCAGTCATGACCTGGTCTGGTGCAGGGTCTGCTATTGCTGCACCCTGTTGGTGAGCAGCAGATGGAGTCTCAGTGTCTGCATGATCGGCTACACTGTCATAAAATTGGAGCTTGCCAGCCTTCTCATAAATTTCTCTCAAATTGATCTGTAGCTTCTGAGCTTCGAGCTGGGCAATTGCGAGAATGGACTGTGAGTAGCTTTCTCTTAGTTCAGCCACAGATGACACTTCAAATATATTCAGCAGTGTGGCTTCCTCTGCCTTGAGCTGGTCTATTGTTCGGACTTTAAGAAGCGCATCTAAAACATAGAACTCCTTGTCTTTAATCAGCAACAACAATTTGACCCTTTTTGCTGCATCATAGCTCTCTGGTGTGAGCTGGATGCCTGGAAATGCGCTGATTACGGCTCTGTCAGCTTCTGCTTCAATCATTTTCATAACAGTCTGAGCTGTTTTATTCTCCACATCTTCATCTGAAGATTCAATTGCTTCTTCATCTTCTTCATTGATTTGTTCTAGAGGCTCAGCAGAAGATGAGCTGATCGTGTGAGCTGGAGAAAAATCCCTGGGCTGATCTGGGTGTATTGTTGACAGAGGTTCCACATCTGCTGGTTCTTCAACCAGTACAACCACTTCTTCCTCCTCAACCTCCTGTTGAGGGATGGTGACTTCTGCAGCAGCAGGGGCTTCGGTCTGTATCTCACCAGACAGTTTGTGAAGCCTTCTGCGTTTGGATTTGGGCTGCTGTGCTGCCGTAGAGGTGTCTGTTTCAACAGAGCTTGCTCTCCTGGTGGTTCTCTTGGTAGGGGTTCTCTCTGTTTGCTTCTCCTTGGTTGCTTGAGATTTTGTGGAGCGATCTGCTGGACCAGATGGAGGAATCCAGATGGGATTCGAGTTCCCCATCTCCATCAGAGCATTAAGGATAACAGGGTCCTTTGCTCTGGTAATCAGATTCGCTGAAATGCCCATCGACATTTCAATCTGATGTTGGTCCTTTGGAAAATGTTGCCTGGTGTTGAATTCAACTGTGGTATCCCACTGATGTTGGGGAAAGAAAGATGTAAGCATAAAGCTTATTTTGGTTGAATGTCTCAGGCTGCTCCTTTTCACTTCTATTCCAGGGGAGCTGCCTTTCACAGGTACGATCATCTTAGCCTCCTTTGCTAATAGATCGTATAAGATCCTGCTCCAGTTGACAGGCAGATTGAGAACCACTGCTGCCAATATCCTGAACTTCTCAGGAGTAACCTGGTCATAAGACCCATTGTGATTGAGGAAGATTCGCTGTACGAATTCAAATAGGATCCTAAATTCTGGTGCAAGAAGTGCTCGGACAAACATCCTGTTTGTGTAATGGATGGGGACTATCATCACCATTTCCACAGCTTCTTGCAGCTGTTCTGCAGTGATTTCACCTAAGTCAAGGCCTTCATCTTTGATTTTATAAGCAGCGTTGATGATGTTGATAACATTGTAGGGTGTGTTGCTGACTGTATTCCCTTTGCTCACCCTGATGGTGGCCTCATCTCCACCTCTCTCTCCCTGCCATGAGAGGTAGAAGGCTGCAACATCCTTAGGAAGGAAGTGCACAGGATGTGATGTAATAATATTGTAGAAACCTACACAGAACATAGTAGTATGTATGTGAGCACTATTCTTCCATCAGTGAAGTATAAGTGCCACAAAAGCAGTTTATGCAGTTCTTATATAATTTATAACACGGAAGTTTCAAGTAGAAATGCAGAGTAAAAGCAGTTTTACATATGAACAAGTAAGAGGAGAAAGATAAACAAACTAAATATAAAACCTTTGCATTGACGGACAAGATCAAACGCCTTATCCAGTTTATGAAACCCGAAGGTATCAAGAACCGCGAAAAGGTCTTGGTGAATATAAGGTTTCAGAAAACTTGCTTGTTCCAGAAAAGCAGATGATTTGGGAGCCATTTTTGCTAGAAAGTGAGTGTTTTTGCGAAGGAAGAGAGGATTTTTGGGAAGCAGAAAAATTTACTAAGAGTTTGAGAAAGTTTGTAAGTGTAAGTGATACACGAACCGCCTTATCAATCTATATACGAGAAAAAAAAAGAAGATAAGTAAGGTAATAAAATATCTCAGAAATCCTTCCCTTTTTCAGCTTTCCCGCCTTTCCATATACTAGGTTTTCAACCCATAGTCGCCTCTCCTTTTCGTATGATGCACGCGCTATGATCGAACGGTTATGAGATGGTGCGTTATTTTTGATGCAATCTTTTATCTCTCTTTTTCTAGATTTGGTAGATATTTTTCTCGATCACGTCTCCCAATTACTGCATGCAATCATCAAAAATAGATGATTTTGAAATCTAATGTCAGAATATGGATATTTAGTCACCGTATATAGTTGACCTTTCCCCCTTAATCAAGTAATATAATAATTAATGGAAATATTAATTCCATATCCACGTGGCATTAGGTAATCTGGTTGAGGTCAATTTCCTTTCTGGTAACCACTCTCTGTTCGAGGCATCTTTCATCTTTCTGGTTGAAGCTCTTCTGGTTCAACTTTCTGTTAAAGTTGACTAGCTTCACTTTGAGACTTGCTGGTTTTGAGACTCTCTGGTTTTGAGACTTTCTGGCTTAGCAGTCTATCTCTGAGACTTGCTGGTTTGGGACTCTCTGGTTTTGAGACTTTCTGGCTTAGCAGTCTGTCTCTGATTAATCTAGTTACTTTCTTTTAATAATTCGCGGTTGGAATTTATTCAATCTGTATTGACATGTGTGTTAGTGAGCTGGTGTTAGTTCCCTGTTGAAATTTCTAGTGATCTGGATCTTATCACTCTGGACTATGATTATCTGGTTTTGATTCCCTGTAGGATTTTATCAATCTGGATCATGATGATCTGGTTTTGATTCCCTGTAGGAATTTTGAGTTTGATCTGGTTCAGATCAATCTGGTCCTATCTTCAAGATTTAAAAGTCCTAGTTTTCCACAGAGCATCTTAAATCTTTCTTCTGGTAATGCCTTAGTAAGAATATCTGCTCTCTGAATATCAGTGTGTATCTTCTCAATCTGTACATGTTTTCTTTCAACATGGTCTCTTATGAAATGATGTCGTACATCTACATGTTTGCATCTGGTATGCAAAACAGGATTCTGTGTGATTGCTATAGCACTTGAGCTGTCACAGAAAATTGGTATTTCCTTGACATCAATCTCATAGTCTTTAAGCTGTTGTCTTAACCATAGTATTTGAGCACAACAACTTCCAGCTGCCATATATTCTGCTTCTGTTGTTGAAGTGGCAACCGATGTCTGTTTCTTTGAGAACCAAGAAATTAGTTTATTTCCCAGAAACTGACATGTACCAGATGTTGACTTTCTGTCCAGTTTGCATCCAGCATAATCTGAGTCAGTGTATCCAGTTAGCTCAAAGTTGTCTTCACATGGATACCATAATCCTATATGGGCTGTTCCCTTAAGATATCTTAGTATCTTCTTGGCTGCTTCCATGTGAGACTCTTTGGGGTTTGCTTGATATCTAGCACATACTCCTACTGCAAAAGTGATGTCAGGTCGACTGGCAGTTAGGTAGAGTAGTGATCCTATAATCCCTCTGTATTGTGTGATGTTAGCTGGTTTTCCCTCGGGATCTGGATCTATTTTCCCATTGGTCTGCATTGGAATTTTCACTGGATTGCTGTCTTTTAATCCAAACTTGGTCAGCAGATCGTTGATGTATTTTGTCTGATTGATAAAGATACCATCTGGTAGTTGCTTGACCTGCAAACCTAAGAAGAAACTCATTTCTCCCATCATGGACATCTGATACTTATTTTTCATAAGTTCAGCAAATTTGTCACACAGATAGGTAGATTGAGATCCAAAAATGATATCATCTACATAGATCTGGACTAAGAGAATGTTTTCTTTGACTTTGATGATAAACAGAGTCTTGTCAACAGATCCTCTTCTAAATCCAGATTCCAGTAGGAAAGTTGATAAGGTCTCATACCAAGCTCTGGGGGCTTGTTTTAGACCATAGACTGCCTTAGCCAGTCTGTATACTTTCTGATCTGGATCTGCTTCTTCAAATCCAGGTGGCTGTTCCACATATACTTCTTCTTCAAGAATACCATTGAGGAAGGCACTTTTGACATCCATCTGGTATACCTTGAACCGTTTGTGAGCAGCATATGCTAGAAATAGCCTTATAGCTTCTAATCTGGCTACTGGGGCGAATGTTTCATCAAAATCAATGCCTTCTTGTTGATTATAGCCTTTAGCTACTAATCTGGCTTTGTTTCTGACTACTTCACCATTCTCATCCCGTTTGTTCTTGAACACCCATTTTACACCTATTACTCCTTGGTGTTTGGGTCTGTCCACGAGATACCAGACTTCATTTCTTTTGAACTCATTGAGTTCTTCTTGCATTGCTGTTATCCAATCTGCATCTTGAAGTGCTTCATAAGCATCAGATGGCTCCATGCGAGAGAGGTAACAGCTCAACAATGCACTTTCTCCATGCATTCTTCTGGTCTTCACACGATCTGATGGGTTCCCAACGATCTGTTCTGGTGGATGATCTTGTATCCATCTTCTTCTCCTGGTCATTTCTTCATCAGATAACTCAGGATCAGGTTGATCTGTTGGTTCCTCAAATTCAGGGTATGCTATTGACGTAGCATGAAATGGATTCTCATCTGGGCTTTCTTCTGGATGTTGATCATCATTTGTGGTAATTGTATCATTGACTTCTGTTGATGATCTGTTCTCATCCAGGTTAGGTAGTAATATTCCCCCTTGCTGTATGATCTCCTCAGCAACAGGTTGAGTGATAACTTCTTCATCCTCACTCCTAGAATTCCAGATAAGAATATCTTCTAGTAATAGATCATTCATCCTTCTGGTTGTCACCTGATTGTCTGTCTGCTTTTCATCTGGTGATCTGTACTCAACAATAGACTCATCAAAAACAACATGAGGTGTTACTTCCACAATATGAGAATTCTTATTGTAAACTCGATAAGCTTTACTGATATCAGAATATCCTAAGAATATTCCAGGGTCAGTTTTGCTATCAAAAGTTTTCAACTGAGATTTCCCATTATTGTGTATGTAACATAAACAGCCAAAAGTTCTAAAATAGGAGATCTTAGGCTTTCTGTTGTTCCATAATTCATATGGAGTCTTCCCATGTCTGAGTGTGATGGATGATCTGTTTTGCGTATAACAGGCAGTGTAGATGGCTTCTGCCCAGAATTTCTTTGGTAGATAGGTAGAGTTAAGCATTGTGCGTGCTGCTTCTTTAAGTGATCTGTTTCTCCTTTCAACAACTCCATTCTGTTGAGGAGTTCGAGCAGCAGATGTCTGATGAGTGATTCCCATCTTGTTACAATATGCTTCAATCTTCTGGTTGAGAAATTCTGTTCCTCGATCTGTTCTGATAGAGGTTATACTCATCTCTTTCTGCTTAGTGATCTTGTGTAAAAAATCGGGGAGCTTGTCTAGAGTCTCTTTCTTCTTCAACAGAAAGATAACCCAAGTGAATCTTGAGTAATCATCTATGATTACTAATGTGTACTTTCTCCCATTGATGCTTAGTGGTTTGACTGGTCCAAATAGATCAAGGTGTAACAGCTCTAGTATTCTTGATGTTGAGTGAGCTGCTTTGCTTGTAAAAGATGATCTGGTTTGCTTTCCAGCTTGACAAGCATCACAAATGTGATCTTTATCATACACCTGATCTGGTAATCCTTCTACTAACCTTTCTTTGGCAATCCTGTTGATTGATTTGAAATTAAGATGACTTAATCTCTTATGCCATAACCAGCTTGTTTCTGATACAGTCTTAGTGACTAAGCAGGTCTCGATCTGGTTTGTCCACTGGACAATATATAACCTATCCTGCAGTTTACCGGTAAGGAGTATTTCATCTCCTTCCTTGTTCTTCACCAGACAGTTGTTAGTATCAAAAACTATCTGATTACCATTAGCACAAAACTGACTTACAGAGAACAGATTGTGACTGAGACCCTCTACGTATGACACATTTGTGATAGTAGTCTTGCCTACTCTGATGTTTCCATACCCTCTGGTATACCCTTTTGAATTACATCCAAAAGTGACCTGTGGGCCTGGTTTCTCTATGTAATCTGTCAGTAGATTCTTGTCGCAAGTCATGTGTTTTGAGCAACCGCTATCTATAATCCAGATAGTTCCTCTAGCTATCTTGCTCCTTCTTGCAGTTCTTTGATCCTGCAATTAATCAAACTTAGCTACCCTCTCAACGCTTGAGTGCTTGATTATTAGTAAACAATCCTTTTCGAATCCAGAACATTCTAGGGTTAGGAACAGCAATATAGCAGGTAATGATATTTCCCTCATTATCTACTTTGGATACAGAGTGTATTTCAGATGGATGAAATCTCTCTATTTTATCAATCTTCGATCCTTTCTTAACTGGTGCTGTCCGGTTGACATTATTGTTTGGTGGTGTCCTGTTGACCCTATTGTTGTGAACCTGATCTAGTTTTGTGTAGTAGGCTGGTTGTCCTTTCGATTGATGGTATTGCTTGTTGTCAGTCTGTTTTATGACCATCTTTTGAGGAAGATTTTTCTTGTTTTTCAAGTCTATCACTTGATTTGGTATTCTCTTCCTTTCTGGTACGAAGCTTATAGTTCCTGAAGATTTTTCTGAGTGACCTGGATATCCCAATCCAGATTTTCCCTTTTGTTGCAGATTGATTAGCAGCTTGGCACGCTCATCACTCTTGTAGATCATTTCTTTTCCTTTCTTGATCTTCTCTTCAGCAACATTGTATCTTGAGATCAGATCCTTAACTTTTGAGTTAAGAGAGTGAATCTCACTGTCTTTGCTCTTGATCTGTTCTTCCAGATCAGTAATTTTGGTAACAAATTTAGTGTTTGCTGTGCTTAGAGTCTGCTCAATCTTCTTTAATCTGTCATTCTCTTCAACTACTTCTTTGAACAGTCTTTTGATGCTTGAGTAGCTTTTGAACATCTCATCTATTTCATTCCATGAGTATTCTGCTTGATCTTCACTTTCCTGTTCAAGATTATTATCATCATCTGAGGAATTTGAGTTGCAAGAATTTACCTCAACTTCATCTAGACCGTTGTCCAAGCCTACATAGCATTCATTCCAGCTTTCTTCGTCTTCAGCAATGAAAGCCTCATCATTTTCTGATGAGCTGTCTGAGAAATGACTTGAACTGCTTGAATTCTGTTCAGCTATCATGGCTTTGCGCTCATTTTTAAGCTTTCGATCTCTTTTGGCTCTTAGCTCATCTCTTTGACTTCTGGACAGTTCAGGACAATCTGTTTTGAAGTGACCTGTTCTGCCACATTCAAAGCAAGTGTAATCTGTAGAACTTGAGGTCTTTGTTGTTCTAGTAGTCTGCTGTTTAGATTCATTTTTGTCATCAGATCGATCATTATCATACTTCCTGTTGAAGTTCCTCTTATTATCTTTGTAGAAGCGTCTGTACTTCTTCGATCTGGTTTCCATCTTGTCCATTCGTTTAGCTATCATTGCAAATTCTTTTAAGAGTTTGTCATAGCCTTTCTCTTCATCTGGAGTAACAGACTCAGAAGGATCATTTGGTTTGCTCTTCGCTTTGAAGGCTACCTCTTTGTCCTTCTTTGAATTGTTATCTGCCTTTTTGGACAGATGATCTGGTCCTCGAATTCTTTGAATGTCACACTCATGACCTTCGAGATGATCAAATAAGGCTTCAGTGGACAGATCATTGAAGTCTGCTCTTAGAGGTTGCATTGCTGCATAGATCTCCCAACTTGGTGGAAGAGCTCTAAGAACTTTCATATTTTTCTCCCTTTGAGTATATTTGTTCTTCTTGAACGCAGATATCTCTAGAAGAATTCCAGTGAATCTCATCTTCATTTGTTCTATTGTCTCGCCTGGTTTCATCTTGAACTCATCGTATTTGTTGCAGGCTAGAGACAGCTTGTTCTCGATCATCACTTCAGATCCTAGGGCTAGGTCTCTCAAGGCTTCCCACATCTCTTTGGCAGTATCCAGATCTTGGATTTTAGCCAGATGTATGCCTTTGACCGTGCTGGAGATGATCCCTTTGGCAAAGTCATCGAGATTTGCCTCTCTCCTTTCTTCAGAGGTGTATTTTCTGGGATCCTTTAATACAGTTTCCTTAACTGCTCCTGTATCTGTGATACGGGTAGTTTCTTCGGTAATTGCCAATGGTCCTTCTTCGATTACTTTCCACATCAAGCAGTGATGGGCTTTGAGGCACATTTTGATTCTGAAACTCCATTCTCTATATCCTTGGATAGAGAATTCTTCGCAAGCCCTGATTACAGATGATTCCATAACGGATAGTATGCACGTGAATGAAAAAGGTTTTTCTAGATCTATTCAAGTAGACCACGCAGGTTTTAACCTTGTGAAACAAAACAATGGTCAGATTGAACCTGGCTCTGATACCACTTGTTGGTCCCGAAAGAGCAAGGTTTGGTGTATGGGGGGGGGGGGGGAATACACCAAATACTAACTTTTCAGTTTTACTTGACAGTTTGTATGAGAGCTCAAGCTATTCTATACAAGAAATTGCTTGGCAGTGACTAAACAGATCGATATGCAGATCAACAGCTGATTTAGTCCAAACAGATTACTCTCTTAGTGAAAACACTTAGCAGACAATAAGAGTGATCTTATTGCCTTCTAAGTAGAGTGAGTGCGGAATAATGGTGGATTTAGTGAATGCTCTTGTTTAGAAAACCTTAAGAAGTTAATCAGATCGTTTAAGCAGATTGGTTGAGAATGCAGATTATATGATAGTGCACAGGGTTAGAATAATAAACGACAGATAATAAGGAATGCGGGAATGTAAAGCACACAGTTGTTTAACGTGGTTCGGGAAATCCCTACGTCCACGATCTGGTCAAACCTAGACCAGATTATCCACTACTAGGATACTCTGCTTCTTTATACTCGTGGAGAACGAGTCACAAGTACCAATCACAACTAGAGTGATACTTATGCACGAATGAATGGTCGTGTCCCTTTACAACAGATTACCTCTACGTTACCACTAGAAAACTACTAGCTAGCAGGGTGATCTCCTTTCTCTCGACAAGACAGACTTGAATCGAGGTGGTTGGTGTGATGTAGAATCACAAGATGTTGAAGCTCTAAGTCTGGAATGCAGAGTGCTTGAATGATAATTGCAGTATAGCTCGCGTGTATTTCTCTTTTCCAGATTGTTGTCTTTAACTATATAGGCTTTGAATTTTAAATTCTAGCCGTTGTTGATTGGCGTGAGATAGATGGTATATTGCCAATCAATGGTTTCCATCATATCTGTTCTTGCCATATAGGAAAGGTTGACTCAATCTTTGATTTATGGAAATCAGATTGTTAACGGTCTCTTTCCTTATATGTTTAAATCGTAGATCATCTTTCCAAACCCTGTTGGATGGACCTTGATCTTGACGTGGCAAGTGTATATGATGTGTAGGATGATGTCAGCTAATGGCTTGATGACTCAATCGCTCTGGTTCATCGCTGTGGGGATCGATCTGGTCATCGATCTGGTCGCTGTCTGTTACAGCAGATCGACTCTTCTGGGCGTGAAATCTTGACCTTCATCCTATTCTAAGTTGAGAATGACTTCTATAGGGACATATCCTTTACATTTCAAGTCATCTCCTAATCAGATACATAACACAGATCTGTCTATCTATAGCGATCTGGTTTTACACGAAGAACAGATTATGTTCTAAACTAGCTAAGTGTGTTTCGAGAAGCCATCATCAACACTAACACTTTAGGGTTCCCAACA
>JAPKLX010002790.1:0-11987 GCA_026898415.1 Leonotis leonurus | reverse complement strand
GACTATACTTGCTATGGTTGTGGAAGAACAGGACACTTCAAGACAGATTGTCCTGACCTATCCAAAAGTCAGAGAGAAGAACTACGAGCTAAAAGAGACAGAAAGCTAAAAGCTCAACGTAAAGCTATGATAGCAGAAGAAAAGGAAGAAGATGATTCCAGCTCAAGCCATCTATCTGATAGTTCAACAGAAGATGATGAAGCATTCTTTGCTAAAGAAGAAGAAGATTGGGATGAATGCTTTGCAGGACTAGACAACGGTCTAGATGATGTAGAGGTAAATTCCTGCAACTCTAACTCTTCAAATAATACTGATCTGGATCAGGAAATAGAAGACCAAGATGAATATTCATGGGATGAAGTTAATGAAATGTTCAAGAGCTACTCAAGTATCAAGAGACTTTTCAGAGAAGTTGTTGAAAAAAATGACAGATTGAAGAAAACTGAAGAGATATTGAGTAAAGCAAACACTAAATTTGTTGCTAACATCAATGTTCTGGAAGAACAGATCAAGAGCAAAGACAGTGAGATTCATTCCTTGAACTCAAAAGTCAAAGATCTTATAAATAGGAACAACATTGCTGAAGAAAAGATAAAGAAAGGCAAAGATATGATCTACAGAAGTGATGAACGTGCCAAACTACTCATCAACATACAACAGAAAGGCACGTCTGGATTAGGATATCCAGGTCACACAGAAAAAGCAGCAGGTCCAATGAAATTCGTACCAGAAAGAAGTCAGATACCAGATCAAGTAATAAACTTGAAAAATAAGAAAGATCTTCCCCAGAAGATGATTGTTAAACAAGTTGGTAACAGACAATATCATCAAACCAAAGGACATCCTGCCTATTGCACTGAATCCAAACAACAGCCCAAAAATAAAGTCAACAGGACATCACAGAAGAAAGCAGAAAGCAAAGGATCAGAGAGATACCATCCATCTATTCTTCACTCAAAGTCCATTGTTGATGAGAATGGGAATATCATCACCAGCTACATTACTGTTCCAAATTTAAAGCTATTCTGGACTCAAAAAGGGATCTTTGCTAATAACCAAGCACCCAGACAATAAAGGGTAGCTAAATCTATTTAATTGCAGGACCAGAAGGCTGCAAGAAGAAGCAAGATTGCAAAAGGAACAATCTGGATAATTGATAGTGGCTGTTCAAAACACATGACGTGTGACAAGAAACTGCTATCAGATTACATAGAGAAACCAGGACCTCATGTCACTTTTGGATGTAATTCAAAAGGATATACCAGAGGATATGGAAACATAAAAGTTGGCAAGACCACCATCTCAAATGTTTCATATGTTGAAGGTCTCAGCCACAATCTGTTCTCTGTAAGTCAGTTCTGTACCAATGGTAATCAGATTGTTTTCAATGCTAACAACTGTTTGGTTAAGAACAAGGAAGGAGATGAGATACTCCTTACCGGGAAATTGCAAGACAGACTATATATTGTGCAATGGGACAACCAGATAGAGACCTGTCTGGTCACTAAGACAGTGTCAGAAACTAGCTGGCTATGGCATAAAAGATTAAGCCATCTCAACTTCAAGTCAATCAATAAGATTGCACGAGAGAAACTAGTTGAAGGATTGCCAGAACAAGTCTATGACAAAAGCCACGTTTGTGAGGCGTGTCAAGCTGGAAAGCAGACCAGATCATCTTTTTCGAGCAAATCTGCCCAGAGCTCAACCAGAATACTAGAATTACTACATCTAGACTTATTTGGTCCAGTTAAACCATTAAGCATAAATGGTAGGAAATATACTCTAGTTATCATTGATGATTATTCAAGATTTACTTGGGTAATATTCTTGTATAAGAAGAAAGAAACTCTGGAGAAGCTGCCAAACTTTCTCAACAAGATCACCAAGAAAAAGGAAGTCTCTGTTACCACTATCAGAACAGATCGTGGAACAGAATTCCTAAACCAGAAGGTTGAGGAATACTACAACCAGATGGGAATCACCCACCAGACATCTGCCGTAAGAACTCCTCAACAGAATGGGGTAGTTGAGAGAAGAAACAGATCATTAAAAGAAGCAGCTCGTACTATGCTCAATGCAACCAGATTGCCAAAGAAATTTTGGGCAGAAGCCATCTATACAGCATGTTACACCCAGAACAGATCAGTTGTTACTATCAGACATGGGAAGACACCTTATGAGATATGGAACAACAGAAAACCCAGAATTCATTACTTTCGTTCTTTCGGCTGTCTGTGTTACATACACAATAATGGGAAATCTCAGTTGAAAACCTTTGATAGCAAAGCTGATCCAGGAATATTCTTAGGATATTCTGATGTTTGCAAAGCTTATAGGGTTTACAACAAGAGGACTCACGTTGTGGAAGTAACACCTCATATTGTCTTTGATGAATCTGTTATTAGTGACAGAGAACTAGGTGTTGAACAATCACAAGACCAGAACAAGAACCAGAAAGCAAAAGTTATTCTGCTTGAAGATATTCTGATCTGGAATACATCAGAAGAGAATGAGATTGAAGTTCCAAATAATGCTGAAGCAGTAAGCTTACAGCAAGGGGGAACAGAACAGACAACACCAATCACACCAGAGAACAACCAGCCAGAAGGAGAAAATAATGATCCAGAACCAGATCAACCAGAAGAATCAGGTGATACAAATGGTTGGAATAATGATCAAGAAATACCAGAAGATGAAAATCCATTTCAAACTTCTCATCCAGAGTTTGAGGACCCAGCAAGTGAACCAGAACCAGAGTTATCAGAAGAGGAGATATCTAGCAGAAGGAAATGGATTCAAGAAAATCACCCTTCTGAACAGATTGTTGGGAACCCAACAGATAGAGTGAGAACTAGAAGAATGCATGGAGAAAGTGCACTTCTCAGTTGCTATCTATCACGTGTAGAACCCTCTGACACCTATGAAGCACTCAGAAATGCAGACTGGGTCATAGCTATGCAAGAAGAGCTTAATGAGTTCAAGAGAAACCAAGTCTGGTATTTGGTAGACAGACCAAAACATCAAGGGGTGATAGGTGTAAAATGGGTATTCAAAAACAAGCGAGATGAGAATGGAGAAGTAGTCAGAAACAAAGCAAGACTAGTTGCAAAGGGATACAATCAACAGGAAGGTATCGATTTTGATGAGACCTTTGCACCAGTGGCCAGATTGGAAGCAATTAGGCTATTTTTAGCATATGCTGCATACAAGAGATTCAAAGTATACCAGATGGATGTCAAAAGTGCATTTCTCAATGGCATACTTGAAGAAGAAGTATATGTTGAGCAACCACCTGGTTTTGAAGAAGAAAATCCTGACCAGAGAGTATATAGACTAGCCAAAGCTGTCTATGGGTTGAAACAGGCACCCAGAGCGTGGTATGAAACATTATCAACATTCCTACTGGAATCAGGCTTCAGAAGAGGTTCTGTTGACAAGACACTGTTTATCATCAAAGTCAAAGAACATATTCTGCTGGTCCAGATATATGTCGATGACATAATCTTTGGATCACAATCTCCCTATCTGTGTGACAAATTTGCAGAACTAATGAAGAACAAATACCAAATGTCCATGATGGGTGAGATGAATTTCTTTTTAGGATTGCAGGTAAAACAACTACCAGATGGGATCTTTGTTAATCAAGCAAAGTACATCAATGATCTGCTAGTCAAGTTTGGAATGAAAGACAGCAGAACAGTTAAAATTCCAATGCAATCAAATGGAAAGATAGATCCAGACCCAGAAGGAAAACCAGCAAACATCACACAATACAGAGGAATTATTGGCTCTCTGTTATATCTTACTGCAAGTCGTCCAGATATCACATATGCAGTTGGAGTTTGCGCCAGATATCAAGCCAATCCTAAAGAATCACACATGGAAGCTGCCAAAAAGATACTTAGATATCTTAAAGGCACAGCTAATATTGGTCTCTGGTATCCACAAGATGATAATTTTGAGCTTACAGGCTATTCTGATTCAGATTATGCAGGATGCAAACTGGACAGAAAGTCAACCTCTGGAACATGTCAATTTCTTGGAAACAAGTTGATATCTTGGTTTTCAAAGAAACAGACATCTGTTGCTACATCAACCACAGAAGCAGAATATATGGCTGCTGGAAGCTGTTGTGCACAGATACTCTGGTTGAAACAGCAATTAAGAGATTATGAGATTGATGTAAAGGAGATACCTATATTCTGTGACAGCTCAAGTGCTATAGCTATAACACAGAATCCAGTACTCCACACAAGATGCAAACATGTCGATGTAAGACATCATTTTATCAGAGATCATGTAGAGAGAAAGCACATCAAGATTGAGAAGATTCATACAGACATCCAACGTGCTGACATCTTAACTAAAGCATTACCAGATGAAAGATTTAAGATGCTATGTGGAAAACTTGGACTACTCAGTCTGGATGAACATGACCAGAAGATTACCAGATAGCCAAGACCAGAAGGTTACCAGATAGTCATGACCAGATGACTACCAGATAGTCAAGACCAGAAGACTACCAGATAGTCAAGACCAGAAGACTACCAGATAGTCATGACCAGAAGGCTACCAGATAGCTAACACCAGAAGGGTACCAGATAGTTACCAGAAAGCCCAGTTGAAATAAAATACACGTGGGATAATTTTCTCCATAAATTGACGAGAAAGCCATGTGAAAATTATTTCTTAAATGCTAAGTCAAGGGGGAACTTTTAAGGAAATTGAAGCGTCAAGATGAAAGACGTCACTCTCCTAAGGTTACAGGGCTGTAAAAGATATTTTTATCCTAGATTTACTAAATCTTCTATTTTCGTCATGATTAGCACAACCTTGGGAACTGGGATCGAGGAAATCCCTGCAAGAAACAGGAAAAAGGAAAGTTGCCAAAAGTAAGAGATACGCACACGCTCGCATATAGACCCTAGGATCTAGAGCGTCCATCTCACGCAAGGAAAAGCGGCAAAACAAATCTTGAAGCGGGAAAAATCTAAAAAGGGAGAAAATCTTTTCAACTCTTCGAATTTCTTTTCTCATAATTATTATTGTTATATATATGTGCGATATCTTCTCTAAACTGTTCACCTTCACTTTCATCGCACTGAGCACTCTCAAAATTCTAAGCACTTAAGCATTTCAAAATTCTCTGCAACTCTTCTCAAAAACTTCTTTGCGTTTGACTATGGCACCACCAACTTCACTCTTTCTGCAACACGTAGCTGAGGTTCAGAAGTTTCTCTCACCTGAACCGTATGCCGTTCTTGAAACTCATGGTTTTCGAAAGCTTGATGAAATTTTTGCCATGGTTTCACGCTGCAAAGGTTTTCAAGTTATTTCTTTCTTTTATTTATCTAAAGTTCATTGCATATTCTGTGACTCCTTGTCCTATGAACTGCTATATTTATACTTGTTCATATGAACTGATGAATATGTATATATTTGTGTGAATGCTCTTATGATGCTAGGTTTTTGCAACATTGTCACCTCACATCCTAAGATGTTTTTGGCAAAACAAGTAGCATCTTTTTATCTGACATGGCAAAATGACAAACACGGCTTTGAAGCCAATGTCTTAATGCCTATTGGTGACAGAACAAGCAAGACCCCATACAATGTGATTGAAATGATTAATCAAACATATAGAGTGAAAGACGAAGGTCTAGCTTTGGAAGATATCACAATGGAGCAATTGCAGGAGGCTATTGAGATCATGTTGGTGATACCTATCTCTTATACTGGACGGATGTTCCAAAGATCCCTACTCCAACCAGGGTTCAAGCTACTCTTAGAAGTGGTTCAGAGGATTTTTCTCAACCACAGTGGCACTTATGATCAAGTCACACCTGAGAAATTCAGAATTCTCACAGCAGTTGTTCTCAACCTTCGAGTCAACTGGAGCAGAATCCTTTTTGAGCTAATGGCTAAAGAAGCAAAGCTGGTGACATACTCAAAGGATAGCAAGGGCAGAGGCACTTCGGTGGAAGTTAGGAGGAATTTGCGTCATTCGACCAAGATAAGTCTGATGATTGAGCGATTCTTCACCCAGAAAGCCTGGGAAGATGCAGTAGAATTCAACACTGGTCATTCTATTCCCAAGGACCAGCACCAGCTGGAAATGTCGTTGGGACTCGCTCCTCAATTCTTCAACAAGATTCCTGATGAAGTGCACCGTGTTGCTGCACTAGAAATGGGTAGTTCCAACCCTTCTTGGATGCCACCTACTAAAGGTGTGGAGAAGAAGAAGGAGAAGGTGGTGAAGGAGAAGGCAGCCAGAAAGCGAGGCAGTTCTGTGGAAACAGAGACTTCTGCCTCCCTGCCAAAACAGAAGAAGAGAAGACTTCAGAAAGTACAAGAATCATCACCACCACCAGCTGCAACAGAAGAACAATCTGATAGGCCAGAACATGAAGCAGAAACTACACCAGCAGCAACAGAACAACCAGAAACTCCAACAGCAGAACATACAGAGGAGATGCAACCAGAAACAAGCCAGCAAGACTTTTCTCCCGCCAGAACAGCTACACCTTCTCCACCTCGGATGGAAAGGATTAGTGAAGAAGAAGAAGGAGAGTCCGCTGATGAGGAGGAAGAGAAAAAGCGACAGGCAGAGCGTGTGATCAATCTGCTTGAGAATGAAGTAGAACACTCAGTGCTGGCAGACTTTCCTGGTATACAATCCTTACCATAAAGTTTGAATGCGGCTAAGCGTATCAAGTTCTACTTGCTGGTTAAAGACAGGGAGTACTACATTTTCGATGCTCTGCTTCAACTCAAGTCAATCGAAGATTTAAAGAAGGTAGAGGCAACTTTGCTCAATCTACTTCAGGTCTCAACCGTTCATGAGGTGCGTACAGAATATCCCCAACTTATCTCGAGCCTCATGAAGCAGGAGGCAGCAGCTCTGAAGATTGACATGCCCACATCACACTCTGAACAACCTCAACAACATCAACAATCAGAACAGGGAGCACCTACAATAAGTCAGTCTCCCAAGAAAACTCCTATCATCGACCTGGATTCTGGTGATGATGAGCCAGTGGGTCAGCATATTGGTGGCGAGCCCAGCAATGAAATCTACACACATGGTGCTGCCCAGAAGCTGAAGAAACATGTAAATTTTTACACCATGGAAGAATTGCTGGAAAGAGAAACCAGACCGTTCAACAATTATCAACTGGATAATCTTATCACTCTGCGAGTTGAAGACCACATGACAGATGTGTGCAACTCCATTCAAGAAAAAGCCACTCAAATACTTTCTGATTTTAACCAACACCAGAAAGATTATGTTAATGATATGGATCGTGATATCCGAGGAAAGCTCAGAACTATCAGGAAAGAGCTAGATAAAAAGATAGATGATGACAGAGCATCAGCTGAAGCTAACCAGAACAAGATCAATCTCCGTCTGACTGGAATTGATGAAAAAGCTGAAAAAGCCACTGCCTTGCTTGCTGACCTGCTAGCCAAACAAGATGAATCAATCAGCGCTGCTGTTGACAAGAAAGGAAGTACACTTGCTGCTCAACTGAAAGAAGACACTGACCTGTCCATCCACTCCCACTTAGCTCTTTTTGAAAAAGAGAAATTTGTGGAGCTGATGCGGAAAAACCAGGTCGCTGTCTTGAATGATCTTCTGTATCCAACCCCTGAAGAATTTGAAAACCAGAACAATCGACTAACTGCTGTTGAAGAACTCCAAGAGACATATGACAAGACTTTGTCAACAATGAACAGCAAGTTAGAGCAGAAATTAGACGCCTCAAACCAAACAATTAATTTCCTGCTTGGATTCAAAGCAGAGGTTGAAGATCAGATGAAGCACTTGAATGAAGAACTTGCGTCTATGCGCACACTTCTGGCTACCCTATTTGATGATGTCAAAAAGGGGGAAATAGCAGAAGGCAAGGGAGGGAAAGGAAGCAGCAAGAGCATACCAGAAGAAACAGTGGCTGGTCCAGAAGCAACAGATGCTGGAACAGAAACACCAGCAGCACAACCCAGACCAACCACTCCTCCCAGACCAGACCCCACACTGATTGGAGCAGAACCAGCACCTCAGATCCCTGACAAAGGAAAGAAACCAATCGATGAAGGGGACCAGATAGCTGAGCTTCTGTTGTTCGGAGTGAGCATGGATCAGGCATGTGATCCAGTGTTCAGAACACAATTTTATAAAGAACAGGCGGAGAGAGAGAGAAAGCTGGCTGCCCAGGAAGCCAAAGAGAAATCTTATCAAACACCTTTCTCCTCGCCTACATCTACAGAACGCTCACAGCAGCAGTCATCACAGTCAACAACTCAGTCAAAGAAGAAGAAGAAGAAGAAGCCCTTCTCCTGGAACCTGTCATTACAAAAACAGACACCCAAAGATACATGGGTTCCAGAAGAGGATCAGATTGACTGGGAGAAAGTGAAACAAGGTTTTATCCTAAACCGATATTTTTTGAAGGAGCCCACATACTCAGAGTCTATTCCAGATGAAGACTTCAACCGCTACCTGGAGAACTTCAAAGATCAAGACCTCATAAAGAGAATCAGAACAGCAGCAGCAGATGCCAACATCCAGCTGAAGGCACCAGAGAAGGAATATATGATCTGCCCAACTATACCAGGCAGTAATCTACCAGATAAGACATACATTCTGAATTACATCAACCAGCTGGCCAAGATCAAAGGATACAAAATAGATAATCATGATCCTAACTATGCCAGAGTTAGAGATGGGATCTATGAAAGCATCCAGCTGGTATCTGATGCACAGAGGGAAAAGATGAAGAAGGGAGGAGCAGCAAGATGGTTTTCTTAGATAGATCTTTGCATCTTCTGCTTTTGTCTCTCTGTTATTTCTGTTGATCTTTTGTACTCATCAATTCATACATCAATGAATTTGGAGTTCTCTTATCTCTCTGTTATTTACTGTTATTTAACTTAAATAACAATTAACCTAACTGTCCAGAACATGATACAAGTTACATTGTTATCACTGACTAAGCGTGGTTTTGACATCATCAAAAAGGGGGAAATTGTTGGGAACCCCATAAAATACTCTAAGTTTTGATGATGCTCTTTCAAAACACACTTGGTATTATACATGTTCTGTACCTTTTCTCTTTAGTTTCAGCATAGTCGAAACTGGTTCAAAGAGAATGATGGAAGATGTCTCGGACAGATAAAACCAGCCAGTCTCAAGCAGAAGGGTGGAGCAGAAGGCTGGAGCAGAAGGTCAAGTCTTAAGACAGAACGCTAACCAGCAAGTCTTAAGACAGAACACTAACCAGCAAGTCTTAAGACAGAACGTTAACCAGCAAGTCTTAAGACAGAACGCTAACCAGCAAGTCTCAAGACAGAATGCTAAACCAGAGAGTCTCAAAACCAGCAAGTCTCAAGACAGAATGCTAAACCAGAGAGTCTCAAAACCAGCAAGTCACAGACAGAATGCTCAATCAGAAAATCTCAAACAGAAGATGAAGCTAGTCAACTTTAACAGAAAGTTGAACCAGAAAAGCTTCAGGCAGAAAGATAGAAAATGCTTCAACCAGAAAGTACTTCTACCAGAAAGTGCTCAACCAGAAAATGTCTAAGTCTATACTCAACCAGAAAGTCACTAGACCAGAGAGAACACAACCAGAAAGTACTTCTACCAGAAAGTACTCAACCAGAAAATGTCTAAGTCTATACTCAACCAGAAAGTCACTAGACCAGAGAGAACACAACCAGAAAGTACTTCTACCAGAAAGTACTCAACCAGAAAATGTCTAAGTCTATACTCAACTAGAAAGTCACTAGACCAGAGAGAACACAACCAGAAGGTCAGAAGCAAACCAGAAAGAGCAAAACCAAATCTGTCAGAGAAGCATTAAAGACTTTCCATCGAAGAAATAGAAACTGAATCACTGATTGACATGAAGAAGGAAAGCAATCACAGATGATCTTCTTTCCATACATAGAAGATTCAGTCAACAACTCTACAAGGAAAGAAGAGTTATGACTGATTGGCAATCTACAAATCAAATCACGCCAATCAACAAACGGCTAGAATTTCAAATTCAAGCCTATATATGTTTGAAGTTTCAAAGTCTGAATATACGCAAGCGCTATACTGCAGAAATATTCTCAAGCATTCTATCTTCAAATCAGACAAAAGCTTCAAACCGTTCGTGATCGCAATCACACCTCGATTCAAGTCTGTCTTATCGAGAGAAGAAGGAGATCTTTGCTAGCTAGTAGTTTTCTAGTGGATTAACGTGAAGATAGCCGGTTTACAGTAGTTTTCTGTAAGTTGTAAAGGGACACGACCCTTATTCGTGCATAAGTTTCAAATCTAGTTTGTAATTGAAACTTGTGGCTCGTTCTCAGCGAGGTTAAATAAGAAGAGTATCCTAGTAGTGGATATCTAATCCAGTTTGGATTAGACCGTGGACGTAGGGGGTTTCCCGAACCACGTAAAAATAACTGTGCCATTTAAATTCTGCATTTTATGTTCAGTTGTTTTTATTCTGCATCTATCATACTCATCCAAACCTGCATTCTTAATCTATCTTCTAAATACTCGATTAAGCTTTCAAAAGATTTTCTTAACAAGAGCACCGACTAAGTCCACCATTATTCCGCACACAATACATTGCTGGAATTTAAGTTCACGCTTACTTTCTGCTTTGTATATCTCACTTGAGAGAGTTTATCTGGATAGAATCTAATCGATTAGAAAATCAATTCATTCTATCATCTGGAGCAATCTGTAATTCAGAAAGCTCACATCTCTCTGATTGAAATAGTCAAGAAAACTGAAAAGTTTGCATTTGGTGTATTCCCCCCCCCCCATACACCAAACCTTGCTCTTTCGGGACCAACAAGTGGTATCAGAGCAGTGGTTCATACGACCATTGTTTTGTTTTCACAAGGTTAATACCTGCGTGGTTAACTTGAATAGATCTAGAAAATCTTTTCATCATCTGCATATTATCTGTTATGGAATCATCTGTTATCAGGGCATGCGAAGAATTCTCCATCCAAGGTTACAGAGAATGGAGCTTCAGAATCAAGATGTGTCTCAAAGCTCATCACTGCCTGATGTGGAAGGTGATAGAAGAAGGACCTTTGGCTATTACCGAAGAAACCACTCGTATCACTGAGACAGGAGCAGTGAAGGAAACTGTACTAAAAGACCCCAGAAAATATACTTCTGAAGAAAGAAGAGAAGCAAATCTAGATGATTTTGCTAAAGGAGTTATCTCCAGTACTGTGAAAGGAGTTCATCTGGCCAAGATCCAAGATCTTGATACAGCCAAAGAAATGTGGGAAGCACTGAGAGATCTCAGCCTAGGATCTGAAGCTATGATCGAGAACAAGCTATCCCTAGCATGTAATAAGTTCGATGAATTCAAAATGAAGCCTGGAGAAACTATTGAACAAATGAAGAACAGGTTCACTGAAGTATTACTTGAAGTGTCTGCCTTCAAAAAGGATAAGTACACACAGAGAGAGAAGAACCTCAAGATTCTTAGAGCTTTACCACCAAGCTGGGAAATCTATTCAGCTATGCAACCTCTACGTGCTGATTTCAATGATCTGTCTGTAGAAGCACTATTTGATCATCTAGCTGTCCATGAATGTGATATCAGAAGGATACATGGACCAGATCATTCCTCCAGCAAGAAGAATGAAACTAGCACTAAGAAGGAGAAAGAGACTGCCTTCAAAGCGAAGTGCAAAACAGATGAATCAACATCATCTACTGCATCAGAAGAAGGAGGATATGATAAGTTACTGAAAGAATTCTCATTGATTGCTAAGAGAATGGACAAGATGGAAGTTAGATCAAGAAAGTATCGAAGGTTCTACAAAGACAACAAGAGTAGATACCAGAAGAACAAAGAAGCAGAACGATCTGATGACAAAACAGAAAGTAGAGGTAATGGTAAAATCACTAATCCTACTGACTATACTTGCTATGGTTGTGGAAGAACAGGACACTTCAAGACAGA
>JAPKLX010000359.1:196257-217378 GCA_026898415.1 Leonotis leonurus | reverse complement strand
TTGCTGAAGAGATCATACAGCAAGGGGGAATATCACAACACAATCTGGATGAAAACAGATCATCAACAGAAGACAATGAAACAATTATTACAAATGATGATCAACATGAAAATTCAAATCCAGAAGATAGTCCAGATGAGAATCCATTTCAAACTATAGCAACAGCACATCCTGAATTTGAGGAACCAACAGATCAACCTGATCCTGAAATATCTGATGAAGAGATGACCAGGAGAAGGAGATGGATACAAGATCATCCACCAGAACAGATCGTTGGGAACCCATCAGATCATGTGAAGACCAGAAGAATGCATGGAGAGAGTGCATTGTTAAGCTGTTACCTCTCTCGCATGGAGCCATCTGATGCTTATGAAGCACTTCAAGATGCAGATTGGATAACAGCCATGCAAGAAGAACTCAATGAGTTCAAAAGGAATGAAGTCTGGTATCTCGTGGACAGACCCAAACACCAAGATGTGATAGGTGTAAAATGGGTGTTAAAAAATAAACGAGATGAGAATGGTGAAGTAGTCAGAAACAAAGCCAGATTAGTAGCTAAAGGCTATAATCAACAAGAAGGCATTGATTTCGATGAAACATTCGCACCAGTAGCCAGATTAGAAGCAATAAGGCTGTTTTTGGCATATGCTGCTCACAGACAATTCAAGGTATACCAGATGGATGTCAAAAGTGCTTTTCTCAATGGTATTCTTGAAGAAGAAGTATATGTGGAACAGCCACCTGGATTTGAAGAGGCAGATCCAGATCAGAAAGTATACAGACTGACTAATGCAGTCTATGGTCTAAAACAAGCCCCTAGAGCTTGGTATGAGACCTTATCAACTTTTCTACTAGAATATGGATTCAGAAGAGGATCTGTTGACAAGACTTTGTTTATCATCAAAGTCAAAGAAAATATTCTCTTAGTCCAGATCTATGTAGATGACATCATTTTTGGATCTCAATCTACCTATCTGTGTGAAAAATTTGCAGAACTTATGAAAAATAAGTATCAAATGTCCATGATGGGAGAAATGAGCTTCTTTTTAGGTTTGCAGGTCAAGCAGCTACCAGATGGTATTTTCATTAATCAGACAAAATACATCAACGATCTGCTGACCAAATTTGGGTTGAAAGACAGTAACTCAGTGAAAATCCCAATGCAGACCAATGGGAAAATTGATCCAGATCCAGAAGGAAAACCAGCTAAGATTACTCAATACAGAGGGATCATAGGATCACTACTATACCTAACTGCCAGTCGACCTGACATCACATTTGCAGTAGGTGTATGTGCAAGATATCAAGCAAATCCCAAAGAGTCTCACATGGAAGCAGCTAAGAAGATATTAAGATATCTCAAGGAAACAGCCCATGTAGGATTATGGTATCCATGTGAAGATAATTTTGAGCTAACTGGATACACTGACTCAGATTATGCTGGATGTAAACTGGACAGAAAGTCAACATCTGGTACATGTCAGTTTCTAGGAAATAAACTGATTTCTTGGTTCTCAAAGAAACAGACATCAGTTGTCACCTCAACTACAGAGGCAGAATATATGGCAGCTGGAAGTTGTTGTGCACAAATACTGTGGTTAAGACAACAACTTAAAGATTATGAGATTGATGTCAAGGAAATACCAATCTTCTGTGATAGCTCAAGTGCTATAGCTATCACACAGAATCCTGTTCTGCACACCAGATGCAAACATGTGGATGTAAGACATCATTTTATAAGAGATCATGTTGAAAGAAAACATGTACAGATCGAGAAAATACACACTGAAATACAGAGAGCTGATATTCTTACCAAAGCATTACCAGAAGAAAGATTTAAGATGCTTTGTGGTAAACTAGGATTATTAAATCTTGAAGCAAGGACCAGATTGATATAAACCAGATCAAGTTAAATGTTCCAACAGGGAAACAAAACCAGATTGACATGGTACAGATCGATAAAATTTAGATCATGTGAAATTCCAACAGGGAATTGATACCAGATTACTAAGTACATATCAATACAGATTAATTAAAATTCCAACTGGGAATTAGTAAAAGAGTCAAAACACCAGATTTGACAGTGGCACTACCAGATCAATAGTTCTCACTATGCAGGAGATCGACCTTGACCAGATTACTTAATGCCACGTGGATATTAAATTAATAATTCTTATTAATTATCCCATTACTTGGTTAAGGGGGAAAGGTCAACTATATAAGGCAACTAATTATATATATTCTGACATCAGATATCATATCTTTTATTTTTGATGATTAAGTACAGTAATTGGAAAACGTGATCGAGGAAATATCTACCAAATCAAGAAAAAGGGAGAAAAATAACTGCAACAAAGACAACGCGCCACACTACAACCATTCGATCAAAGCGCGTGCATCATACGATAAATAGAGGCGGTGATAGACTGAAAACCTAGAACATGGAAAGGCGGGAAAGCTGAAAAAGGGAAGGATTTCTGAATATTTTATTACTCTACTTATCTTCTCATTCGTCTATATACATTGATAAGGCGTTTCATGTATCACTCACACTTATATCTTCCCAAACACTTAGCATTTTTTCCTCTCCTCCAAAACTCTCTCTACCACCGAAAATCACTCTGTTCTAGTAACAATGGCACCCAAATCCTCTGTTTTTCTTGATCAAGAAACCTTTTTGAAACCATACTTGCACCAAGACCTCTTCGCAGTTCTTGATACCTTCGGGTTTCACAAACTGGAAAAGGCATTTGATCTTGTCCGCCAGTTCAAAGGTTCATTGCTTTGTGATTCTTGTTTCCGTTTGTCTTATATTATCTCTTAAACATGCTTTTGACAAACTGCCTTTACTCATCTGCATATATATATACTTGTAATTTCTGTGATATCGATTGCTAGACTGCATAAACTGTTTTGAGCACTTATACTTCACTGATGGAAGGATAGTGCTCACATATACTCTATTATGTTTCTTGTAGGTTTTTACAACATTATCACTTCACACCCAGTTCACTTCCTACCCAAGGATGTTGCTGCTTTCTACCTCTCATGGCAGGGAGAGAGGGGTGGACATGAGGCAACCATCAGGGTTAGTAAGGGGAATACTATTAGCAACACCTCTTATAACGTCATCAACATCATCAACGATGTTTACAAATTGAAGGACGAAGGTCTTGACCTTGGGGACATAACTGCAGAACAGCTGCAAGAAGCAGTAGAGATAGTGATGATCATACCTATCCAATATACAAACAGGATGTTTACCCGTGCTCTTCTCGCTCCAAAATTCAGAATTCTGTTTGAATTCGTACAGCGCATTTTTCTCAACCACAACGGATCCTATGACCAGGTCACCCCTGAGAAGTTCAGGATCCTAGCAACCGTGGTACTCAACCTACCAGTGAACTGGAGCAGGATCTTATTTGATCTCTTGGCAAAGGAGGCCAAGATGATCTTGTTTGGAACCTTCTTGTTACGCCCTTTCTGGTAGAGCACTACTGGTTAAGTACTCTCTGGTTAAGCACTGTTTAAGTACTTTCTGGTTAAGTATTGGTTGAGTGCTTTCTGGTTGAACAACTTTCAGTTAAAGTTGATTTGTTTCAACTTTCTGTTCGAGACTTGCTGGTTCAACTTTCTGTTGCTTAGATTTGCTTCAGCTTTCTGTAGCTTAGATTTGCTGGTTTAGCTTTCTGTCTAAGTGTTACTGGTTCTGCTTTCTGTTTGAAGCTTTCTGGTTCAACTTTCTGTTAAAGTTGACTTGCTTTAGCGTTCTGTCAGAGACATCTTTCATCTTTCTGGTTGAAGCTTTCTTCAACTTCCTGGTCTATAAAAACCAAATAGAAATGATATAGAACATGAATAATACCAAGTGTGTTTTCGAGAGAACATCATCAAAACTTTAAAATATTTGTGGGGTTCCCAACAATTTCCCCCTTTTTGATGATGTCGAAACCACACTTAATCAGCGTAATTAACATGTATCATGTTCTGGAGAGATTAACTATTTGTTATTTAAGTTAAATAACAGTAAATAACAGAAAAACAATGGAACAGAAAGATTTTGTCTCCAGAAAACTCCACATTCATAGATATATGAATTGATAAGTACAGGAGGTCAGCAGAGAATAACAGAGAGCAAAAACAGAAGATAAGAAATAAGATCTGTCTAAGAAAACCATCTGGATGCTCCGCCCTTCTTCATTTTCTCTCTCTGCGCATCAGATACCAACTGGATGCTCTCATAAATTCCATCTCTCACCCTGGCGTAATTGGGATCATGATTGTCGATCTTGTATCCTTTAATCTTGGCCAGTTGATTGATGTAATTTAAAATGTAAGTCTTGTCAGGTATGTTGCTGCCAGGTATTGTTGGGCAGACCATGTATTCCTTCTCCGGAGCTTTGATCTGTATCTTGGCATCAGAAGCTGCTGTTCTGATCCTCTGTACTAGCTCCTTGTCACCGAAGTTGTCCAGATATCTGTAGAAATCCTCATCTGGAGTTGATTCTGAGTAAGTAGGCTCCTTCAAAAAGTATCTGTTTAAAATGAAGCCTTGCTTGACCTTTTCCCAATCATTCTGGTCACCCTCTGGAACCCATGTATCATTTGGTGTTTTCTTCTGCAAAGATAGGTTCCAGGAGAATGGTTTCTTCTTCTTCTTTTTGGACTGAGTGGTTGATTGGGATGACTGTTATTGTGAGCGTTCTGTAGATGAAGGCGAGGAGAAAGGAGTTTGAAAAGATTTTTCTTTGGCCTCCTGAGCAGCTAGCTTCCTCTCCTTCTCTGCCTGTTCTTTGTAGAACTGCGCTCTGAATACTGGATTACATGCTTGATCCATGCTCACACCGAACAGCAACAGTTCGGCAATTTGATCTCCCTCATCCACTGGTTTCTTGCCTCTGTCCATGGGAGGTTGAGATGTTGGTTGAGCTGTTTCTGGTCCGAGCAGAGTAGGGTCTGGCCTTGGAGGAGTGGTAGGTCTTTCCTTTGGTTTCTCCATTGAAAACACAGGTGTTTCTGTTCCAGTACTTGCTTGTTCGGGTTCCTTCTCTGTTGTAGCGATACTCTTGCCTCCTTTGCTGCCTTTTTCACTCAGGATTTCCCCCTTTTCGGCATCATCAAAAAGAGTCTGAATGAGTGCACGAAGCGAGGTAATTTCCTCTGACATCCTCTCCATTTTTTCTTCAGCATCAGCCTTGTACCCGAGCAACAGATTGATTGTCTGGTCAGTTGCATTTAGTTTCTGCTCGAGCCTGCTGTTCATCGTTGACAGAGTCTTGTCATATGTCTCTTGCAGTTCTTCCACAGCAGTAATGCGGTTGCTCTGAACTTCAAATTCTTCTGGGTTTGGGTAAAGAAGATTATTTAACACATCCACTTGATGTTTCTGCATCAGCTCCACAAATTTTTCATTTTCAAATTTGGCAAATTGAGAATGGATGGATAAATCAGTATCTTCTTTTAACTGAGCAGCAAGTTGAGTGCCTTTCTGTGCTACAGCAGTAGCAATGGTTTCTTGTTGTTTTGCTAACAGATCAACTACCAGAGATGTTGTCTTTTCTGCCTTCTCTTCCATGCTGTTGAGACGAAGCTCGATCTTTGCCTGTTCTGCTTCATTTTGGAGGCGGTCATCATCTATCTTTTTGTCCAACTCCTTCCTGATTGTTCTGAGCTTGCCTCTGATGTCACGATCCATGTCATTTACGTAGTCTTTCTGATGTTGATTGAAGTCAGAAAGAATCTGGGTTTCTTTTTCTTGGAGGATGTTGCAGATATCTGTCATCTGATCTTCAATTCGAAGAGTGATCAGATTGTCAAGTTGGTAGTTGTTGAAACTTTTGGTTTCTCTCTCCAGAATCTCCTCCATGGTATAGAAATTGATGTGCTTCTTCAGCTTCTGTGCAGCTCCTTGTGTGTAAATTTCATTGCTGGGCTCTCCACCAATGTTCTGGCCTGCTGGTTCATCATCACCTGAGTCAAGGTCGATGATAGGTGTTTTCTTGGCAGGTTTCTTTGATGAAGTTTCTCCCTGTTCTGGTTGATGGGTTGTTCTGTTGGAGCTGCTTCATCCATCTGGACTTCAGGATGTGTGGGTGGTAGATCAATTTTCAAACTCTCTGCCTCTTGTTTCATAAGGCCAGAGATGAGTTGCTTGTATTCTGCTCTGATTTCTTGGATGGTGGTGACTTGAAGTAGACTTAGCAGTGTTGCTTCTTCCTTCTTTAGTTCATCAATGGTTTTGAGCTGGAGCAGTGCATCAAATACATAGTACTCGCTGTCCTTGACCAACAAGTAAAATTTGACGCGTCTTACTGCTCCCAAACTCTCTGGAAGCAGGTTGATTCCAGGAAACTCTTGCATGACAGAATGTTCGGCCTCGTTTTCCAGCAGATTGATGACACTCTCTGCTTGTTGTTTCCTTGCTTCTGCTTCATCTGCGGATTCTCCTTCCTCGTCATCCTCGCTGATTCTCTCTATTCTGCTAGGTGAGGGTGTTGGTGTTCTGGCTGGAGAGAAATCTTTCTCTTGATAAGGATGGGAGCTTGACTCAGGGGCTGCTTCTGCTGCTGGAGTTTCTATTGGTTCTGTTGCTGCCTGTTGTGCTTCTTCGTCTTGTTCTGTTTGTGTGTGTTCTGGTATATCCGATTGTTTTGCTGTGGCAGCTGGTGGTGATGATGGCTCTTGTACTTTCTGCAGTCTGCGTTTCTTCTGTTTAGGTTGAGATGCAGATGTCTCAGTCTCAACCGAGCTTCCTCGTTTGCGGGCTGCCTTGTCTTTTACCACTTTCTCCTTGGTAACTTTGTCTTTCTTCTTTTCAACACCTTTAGTAGGTGGCATCCATGTGGGGTTAGAGCTTCCCATTTCCAGCAGTGCATCACGATGCACTTCATCTGTGACCTTGTTGAAGAATGCTGGTGATAATCCCAGAGACATCTCCAGTTGATGTTGGTCTTTGGGTATGGAAAGGCTGGTGTTGAACTCCACTGCGTCTTCCCAGACTTTCTGTGTGAAGAATCGCTCCACCATCAAACTGATTTTGGTGGAATGACGTAGATTTCTTCGAACTTCCACTGAAGTTCCTCTGCCCCTGCTATCTTTGGTGTAGGTAATCAATTTGGCTTCCTTAGCCATCAAATCAAATAAGATTCTGCTCCAGTTAACGCGGAGATTTAGGACGATAGCTGTGAGAATTCTGAATTTTTCTGGAGTCACTTGATCGTAAGATCCGCTGTGATGGAGAAAGATTCTCTGAACCAGTTCAAGCAATAGTTTGAAGCCTGGTTGAAGCAGGGATCTTTGAAACATCCTTCTAGTGTAGGAGATGGGTATCACCATCATTATTTCCACTGCCTCCTACAGTTGCTCAGAAGTGATATCATCCAGGGTCAGTCCTTCGTCCTTCAATCGATATGCTTGATTGATCATTTCAATCACGTTGTATGGTGTCTTGCTAGTTCTGTCACCAATAGGCATCAACACATTTGCTTCAAATCCATGCTTATCATTTTGCCATGTCAGATAAAATGTGGCAACTTATTTTGCCAAGAACATGTTCGGGTGGGAAGTGACAATATTGCAGAAGCCTAATTTCATAAGAACATACACGATATAGATGTATATTCATCAGTTGAAATACCAAATAACGCACAAACAATATAATGGACACCATAAAAGGAATTAGCGATAAAGAATGATGACAATGAGATGCAGATAAGGATAAAGAACTATAAAAACCTTTGCAGCGTGTAATCATAGCAAAAATTTCTTCAAGTTTCCTAAAACCATGAGTATCAAACACAACATAGGGTTCAGGTGAAAGAAATTTCTGAACCTCGGCCACATGTTGAAGAAACAGAGAAGTTTGGGGTGCCATGATCAAACGTAAGATGTTTTGGAAGAGTTTTGCAGAGAAATCAAGTAGGGAAAATCTTAAGTGCTTAGTAAGAGTAGTGCTCAGTGCGATGAAAGTGAAGGTGAACAGTCTAGTGAGAGATATCGCATATATATAACACAATAACCAATAGTAAATATTAAGGCGGTAAGTAATTGAAGGGTTGGATAAATTTTCTCCCTTTTTAGGTTTTCCCGCTTCAGTTGATTGGTTTGCCGCCTTTCGTTGCGTGTGATATACGCGCTAGATCCTAGGGTTTGTAGGCGAGCATGTGCGTATCTCTTACTTTTCGGCAACTTCCCTTTTTCTATTTCTTGCAGGGATTTTCTCGATCCCAGTTCCCAAAGTTGTGCTAATCATCACAAAAATAGAAGATTTAGAAAATCTACGGAAAGAAATAGCTTTTCAGACTGCAATCTCGTAGATTGATTATGGGGAGCGACGTCTTTTATCTTGGTCGCTTCAATTTCCTCAAAAAGTTCCCCCTTGACTTAGCATTTAAGAAATAATTTCCACATGCCACGTGTGATTTTTATTTTCATCTTGGTGCTTTGTTATTCTTTAAAAGTCTGGAAAATTTCGATCTGGTAACTTTTTTGTTGTTAACTATCTGGTAACCTTCTGTTGTCAACTATCTGGTAACCTTCTGTTGTTAACTGTCTGGTAACCTTCTGTTGTTAACTATCTGGTAACCTTCTGTTGTTAACTATCTAGTAACCTTCTGTTGTTAACTATCTGGTAACCTTCTGTTTAGACAATCTGTTATTGTCTTTCTGTCTGTTTATCCAGATTTAGTAATCCAAGCTTTCCACATAACATCTTAAATCTGTCTTCTGGTAGGGCTTTAGTTAAAATGTCAGCACGTTGGATGTCTGTGTGAATCTTCTCGATCTGGATATTCTTTCTCTCCACATGATCTCTAATAAAGTGATGTCTCACATCAACATGTTTGCATCTTGTATGAAGTACTGGATTCTGTGTTATAGCAATTGCACTTGAACTGTCACAGAATATGGGTATCTCCTTTACTTCAATCTCATAGTCTTTTAGTTGCTGCTTCAACCATAGGATTTGTGCACAACAACTTCCAGCAGCCATATATTCTGCTTCTGTTGTTGATGTGGCAACAGATGTCTATTTCTTTGAAAACCAAGATATCAGCTTGTTTCCTAGAAACTGACATGTGCCAGAGGTAGACTTTCTGTCCAGTTTGCATCCTGCATAATCTGAGTCAGAATAGCCTGTTAGTTCAAAGTTGTCGTCATGCGGATACCAGAGACCAACTTGAGCTGTTCCTTTAAGATATCTAAGTATCTTTTTGACAGCTTCCATATGTGATTCTTTGGGATTGGCTTGATATCTGGCACATACTCCTACTGCAAACGTGATATCTGGTCGACTTGCAGTGAGGTATAAAAGTGAGCCAATTATGCCTCTGTATTTTGTTATAGGTGCTGGTTTGCCTTCTGGATCTGGGTCTATCTTTCCATTCGTCTGCATTGGAATCTTGGCTGGCTTGCTGTCTTTAACTCCAAACTTGTTGACCAGATCGTTAATGTACTTTGCTTGATTTACAAAGATACCATCTTGCAACTGTCTTACCTGCAAACCTAAGAAGAAATTCATCTCGCCCATCATGGACATTTGATATTTGTTCTTCATTAGTTCAGCAAATTTATCACATAAATGGGAAGATTGAGATCCAAAAATTATGTCGTCTACATATATTTGCACCAAAAGGATATGTTCTTTGACTTTAATGACAAACAGTGTTTTATCAACAGAACCTCTCTTGAATCCTGATTCCAGCAGGAAGGTTGATAGCGTCTCATACCACGCTCTTGGTGCCTGTTTTAGACCATAGACAGCTTTAGCTAATCTATATACCTTCTGGTCAGGATTTCCTTCTTCAAAACCAGGTGGTTGTTCAACATATACTTCTTCTTCAAGTATACCATTTAGAAATGCACTTTTAACATCCATCTGGTACACTTTGAATCTCTTGTATGCTGCATATGCGAGAAATAATCTAATTGCTTCCAATCTGGCAACTGGTGCAAAAGTCTCGTCAAAGTCGATACCTTCCTGTTGACTGTATCCCTTTGCAACAAGTCTAGCTTTGTTTCTGACTACTTCTCCATTTTCATCTCGTTTATTCTTGAATACCCATTTGACATCTATTACTCCCTGATGATCTGGTCTGTCTACCATATACCAGACTTGGTTTCTTTTAAACTCATTGAGTTCTTCTTGCATAGCAATGACCCAGTCTGCATCTTTGAGTGCTTCATAAATGTCAGAGGGTTCAACACGTGATAGATAGCAACTGAGAAGTGCACTCTCTCCATGCATTCTTCTGGTTCTTACTCTATCACTTGGGTTCCCAACAATCTGTTCAGGAGGATGATTGTCCTGTATCCATCTCCTCCTGCTGGTCATTTCTTCTTCTGATATCTCAGGTTCTAGTTCATTTGTTGGGTCCTCAAATTCTGGATGAGATGTTTGAAAAGGATTGTCCACTTCTGGTTCTTCTATTTCTTGATTATTGTTCCAACCATTTGTATCTCTTGATTCTTCTAGTTGATCGTGATTTTGTTCATTGTTATCTTCTTCTTCTGGTTGAATACCTTCTGGTTGAATTCTTGTTCTGTCAAGGTCCAGAATGATGTGTTCTGTTCCCCCTTGCTGTGAGCTTATTGCTTCAGCATTAGATGGAACATCAATATTATTGTCATATGTTGTATTCCAGATTAGAATATCTTCTAGCAGAATTTCTTCTGTTCTCTTTTCCTTGTTCTGGCCTTGTATATGATCATCACTCAACTCTCTATCAATGATAAAAGACTCATCAAAGACAATATGAGGTGTTACCTCCACAATATGAGTCTTCTTGTTGTAAACCCTATAAGCTTTACTAACATCAGAATATCCTTAGAATATTCCAGGGTCAGCTTTGCTATCAAAGGTTTTCAACTGTGATTTCCCATTATTATGGATGTAACATAAACAACCAAAAGTACGGAAGTAATGTATCTTGGGCATTCTGTTGTTCCAGACTTCGTATGGTGTCTTCCCATGTCTGATGGTAACTACAGCTCTATTCTGTGTGTAGCAGGCTGTAGAAATTGCTTCTGCCCAAAATTTCTTAGGTAATCTGGTTGCATTAAGCATAGTGCGAGCTGCTTCTTTTAATGATCTGTTTCTTCTTTCAACTACACCATTCTGTTGAGGTGTTCTGGCTGCAGATGTCTGATGTGTGATTCCCATCTGGTTGCAGTAATCCTCAATTTTCTGGTTTAGGAATTCTGTACCACGATCTGTTCTGATGGTAGTAACAGAAACTTCCTTTCTCTTGGTAATTTTGTTGAGGAAGTTTGGCAGCTTTTCCAATGTTTCTTTCTTCTTATATAAGAAGATTACCCATGTGAATCTTGAATAATCATCAATGATGACCAGAGTGTATTTTCTACCATTTATACTTAATGGCTTAACTGGACCAAATAAGTCTAAATGTAGTAACTCTAGGATTCTGGTAGATGACTGAACAGATTTGCTAGAAAATGATGATCTGGTTTTTTTTCCAGCTTGACATGCTTCACAGATGTGATTCTTGTCATATATTTGGTCTGGTAGTCCTTCAACTAGTTTCTCTCATGCAATCCTATTGATTGACTTGAAATTGAGATGGCTTAGTCGTTTATGCCACAGCCAACTAGTTTCTGATGCTGTTTTAGTGACCAGACAAGTCTCAATCTGGCTGTCCCATTGCACAATATATAACCTATCCTATAATTTTCCGGTAAGGAGTATCTCATCTCCTTCCTTGCTTTTCACGAAACAATTGTTAGCATAAAAAACAATCTGATTACCATTAGTACAGAACTGACTTACAGAAAACAGATTGTGGCTAAGACCCTCAACATATGATACATTTGTGATTGTGGTCTTGCCAACTCTTATGTTTCCATATCCTCTGGTATATCCTTTTGAATTACATCTAAAGGTGACCTGGGGACCTGGTTTCTCTATATAGTCTGACAGTAGGTTCTTGTCACATGTCATGTGCTTCGAACAGCCACTATCTATGATCCAGATTGTTCCTTTAGCTATTTTGTACCTTCTTGCAGTTTTCTGGTCCTGCAATTAATCACACTTAGCTACCCTTTCAATATTTGGGTGCTTGATTATTAGTAAATGTTCCTTTTCGAATCCAGAACACTTTTGGATTAGGAACAGCAATATAGCAAGTGATAGTATTTCCATCATTATCAACTTTTGACACAGAATGAAATATGGATGGATGATATCTTTCTATTCCATCATTCTTCAGTCTTTTATTAGTGAGTACTGTCCTGTTGACACTCTTGTTGGGTAATGTCTGGTTGACATTCTTGTTGTGTACCCTTTCTGTTCTTGTGTAATCTGCTGGTTGTTCTCTTGTTTGATGGTACTGTCTGTTGCTAGTCTGTTGCACCATCATCTTCTGTGGTTGATCTTTCTTGTTTTTGAGGTTTATCACTTGGTCTGGTATCTGTTTCCTTTCTGGTACGAATTTTATGGTGCTAGAGGACTTCTCTGAGTGACCTGGATATCCTACTCCAGATGTGCCATTTTGCTGCATATTAATTAACAGTTTAGCACGTTCATCACTCTTGTAGATCATTTCTTTTCCTTTCTTGATCTTTTCCTCAGCTACATTGTTTCTTGTGATAAGATCTTTCACTTTTGAATTTAGTGAGTGAATCTCACTATCCTTTCCTTTGATCTGTTCTTCCAGAACGTTCATGTTAGCAACAAATTTAATGTTTGCTTTACTCAATATCTCTTCAGATTTCTTCAATCTGTCATTTTCTTCAACAACTTCTCTAAAAAGTCTCTTGATACTCGAGTAGCTCTTGAACATCTCATTAACTTCATCCCATGAATATTCATCTTGATCTTCTATTTCCTGTTCCAGGTTAATATCATTTGAAGAATTAGAGTTGCAAGAGTTTACCTCTACATCATCTAGACCGTTGTTTAGTCCTACATAGCATTCATCCCAATCTTCTTCTTCATTGGCAAAGAATGCTTCATCATCTTCTGATGAACTATCTGACAGGTGACTTGAGCTAGAGTCTTCTTCTTCTTCTTCTTCTGCTATCATGGCCTTACGTTGAGCTTTTAGTTTTCGATCCCTCTTAGCTCGTAGTTCTTCTCTTTGACTTTTAGATAATTCTGGGCAATCTGTTTTGAAATGATCTGTTCTCCCACAACCATAACAAGTATAGTCAGTAGGATTAGTGATTTTACTATTACCTCTACTTCCTGTTTTGTCATCAGATCGTTCTGCTTCTTTGTTCTTCTGGTATCTGCTCTTGTTATCTTTGTAGAACCTTCTATACTTTCTCGATCTGATTTACATCTTGTCCATTCTCTTGGCAATCATTGAGAATTCTTTGAGTAACTTGTCATAACTTCCTTCTTCTGGTGTGACAGATGCTGTTGATTCATCTGTTTTACACTTCGCTTTGAAGGCAGTCTCTTTCTCCTTCTTTGAGTTATTTTCACTCTTCTTGCTGGAGGAATAATCTGGTCCGTGAATCCTTCTGATGTCACATTCATGGACAGCTAGGTGATCAAATAGTGCTTCTACAGATAGGTCATTAAAATCAGCACGTAGAGGTTGCATAGCTGAATAAATTTCCCAGCTTGGCGGTAGAGCTCTCAGAATCTTGAGATTCTTCTCTCTCTGTGTGTACTTATTCTTTTTGAAGGCAGAAACTTCAAGCAGTACTTCAATGAACCTGTTCTTCATCTGCTCGATGGTTTCTCCAGGTTTCATTTTAAATTCATCAAACTTGTTGCATGCCAGAGAGAACTTATTCTCAATCATCGCTTCAGAGCCTAAGCTGAGATCCCTTAGAGCTTCCCACATCTCTTTGGCTGTGTCAAGATCTTGGATCTTAGCCAGATGGACTCCTTTTACAGTACTGGAAATAACAACTTTAGCAAAATCATCTAGATTTGCTTCTCTTCTTTCGTCTGAGGTGTACTTTTTGGGATCTTTTAGTACAGTTTCTTTAACTGCTCCTGTCTCAGTAATACGTGTAGTTTCTTCAGTAATAGCTAGAGGTCCTTCCTCAATTACTTTCCACATCAAGCAGTGATGAGCTTTGAGACACATCTTGATTCTGAAACTCCACTCTCTGTATCCTTGGATAGAGAATTCTTCGCATGCCCTGATAACAGATGACTCCATAGCAGATAATATGCTAGTGAATGAATTTTTTTTTTTTAAGATCTATTCAAGTTGACCACGCAGGTTTTATCCCTGTGAAACAAAAACAATGGTAGTTTGAACCACTGCTCTGATACCACTTGTTGGTCCCGAAAGAGCAAGGTTTGGTGTATGGGGGGGGGGGGAATACACCAAATACAAACTTTTTCAGTTTACTTGACTAATTAAGCAGAGAGACTTAAGCTTTCTGGATTACAGATTGCTCAATGTGACAGACTAGATTGACAAACTAATCAATTCTTGTTCTGTCCAAGCAGGATCTCTCAAGTGAGTGATACAAAGCAGAAAGTAAGAGTGATCTTATTTTCTAACAGTGTATAGTGTGCGGAATAATGGTGGATTTAGTCGATGCTCTTTGATTAGAAAACCTTTCAAAACTTAGTCGAGTATATAGAGGATTGATTAATAATGCAGTTTGAATGAGAGTGACAGATAGTGAATAAGACAACTGGAATATAAATGCAGAAAGTAAATAACACAATTATTTTACGTGGTTCGGGAAACCCCCTACGTCCACGGTCTAATCCAAACTGGATTAGATATCCACTACTAGGATACTCTCTTATTTATACTCGCTGAGAACGAGCCACAAGTTTCAATTACAAACTAGATTTGAAACTTATGCACGAATAAGGGTCGTGTCCCTTTACAACTTACAGAAAACTACTGTAAATTAGGATCCCTTCACGTTAATCCACTAGAAAACTACTAGCTAGCAAAGATCTCCTTCCTCTCTCGATAAGACAGACTTGAATCGAGGTGTGATTTCGATCACGAACGGTTTGAAGCTTTTGTCTGACGTGAGATTGGATTGCTTCAGAATTTTTTTAGTAATATATCGCTCTTACAATTCAGACTTTAAATCTCCAAACATATATAGGCTTGAATCTTGAAATTCTAGCCGTTAGTTGATTGGCATGATTTGATTTGTGGATTGCCAATCAATCATATCTCTTCTTTCCCTGTAGGTTCGTTGACTGAATCTTCTATGAATGGAAAGCAGATCAACTGTGATTACTTTCCTTCTTCGTGTCAATCAGTGATTCTCTTTCCAATTCTTGATGGATGAATTTTAATATTGACGTGGTAAGAGATAGCTTTATTGATCTGTTACCATAATTGACAAGTTTGGTTCAACTCTTTCTGTTTTGGAACCTTCTTGTTACGCCCTTTCTGGTTCTAATGCCTTTCTGGTAGAGCACTGGTTAAGTACTCTCTGGTTAAGCACTGTTTAAGTACTTTCTGGTTAAGTATTGGTTGAGTGCTTTCTGGTTGAACAACTTTCCGTTTAAGTTGATTTGTTTCAACTTTCTGTTCGAGACTTGCTGGTTCAACTTTCTGTTGCTTAGATTTGCTTCAGCTTTCTGTAGCTTAGATTTGCTGGTTTAGCTTTCTGTCTAAGTGTTACTGGTTCTGCTTTCTGTTTGAAGCTTTCTGATTCAACTTTCTGTTAAAGTTGACTTGCTTTAGCGTTCTGTCAGAGACATCTTTCATCTTTCTGGTTGAAGCTTTCTTCAACTTCCTGGTCTATAAAAACCAAATAGAAATGATATAGAACATGAATAATACCAAGTGTGTTTTCGAGAGAACATCATCAAAACTTTAAAATATATGTGGGGTTCCCAACAGTAGTGCCGTTGTGTGTCGGAGAATCACGGAGGTGTGGTCGGATTTGGAAGAATAAGAGGGATTTATGGAGAGTGGGTGAAATTAGGGTTTGAGAAATTGGGGAAATTAAGAAATTAGGGATTGAGGGTTTATGGAGGACGAGAATTTGGATTTGGTGGATTGGAGGTGTTTGGATGGTGAAATAGATGGAAGGAAGGTTAAAGATGGTGAAGGGTTTGAAGATTTAGAAGAAGAAGGAGGAATTGGGTGGAGGAATTGAAATTTGGGGAGGAAATTCAGAGTGGGTCGCGAGTTGTATTGGAGAAGAAGAAGAAGAAATTTGGGGGAAAATTGTGGGAGAAGGAGAGAAGAAAGAAGGAAAGAAATAGGGGACAGCGAGGGGGAGGGAGGGTAGCGGTCGCTGGGGGGGTAGCGACCGCTACCCTAGCGCGGATGATATGCAGACAGAGAGTGAGGGTAGCGCTCGCTGGGGGGGTAGCGAGCGCTACCCTAACGCGCTGGATAGGGGAACAGGGACTAGGGGTTAGCGAGCGCTGGGGGGGTAGCGCTCGCTACCCCAACGTTCTGGTTAGGGGACAGAGACTGGGGTTAGCGCTCGCTGTGGGCTAGCGAGCGCTGGCCCAGCTCTCGTAAATGTCTTCTTTTTGCCCATTTTTTCCACTAGTCTCGTGCATTCTTCCCGATTTCTCCTGCAACATAGAATTAACTTAAAATAAGTTCTTTCCCTAACTAAGTACGAAACAAAGAAACGGAAAGAAAAATTAAAACAACAAAAATAAAATCAACGGAAATAAAAGACCGCTTGTTTAACGTCATTAGCTCGACGGGAATAAATGATCAATTAGAGGGTGGATCTTCAAGCGATGTAGACTCCACCGTGAAGTTAGTAGGCCATCCCTCCACGTACAGCTTCACGCGATGCCCATTCACCACGAATGAGTCATCGTCTCCTTCTTTACTAAGCTCTATCGCCCCGTATGGCTTAACATCCTTCACTACAAATGGGCCGCTCCATCTACTCTTCAATTTTCCGGGAAACAACTTCAACCGTGAATTGAAAAGAAGCACCTTCATACCAGGCTTCAAATTTTTGTGAAGAATTCTTCGGTCATGGATTGCCTTCACCTTGTCTTTGTAAATCCGAGCGTTGTCATACGCCTCGTTCCGCAGCTCGTCTAACTCCGATATTTGGAGCGAACGGTGCTACACTGCTTTTTGTAAATCGAGATTGGAGGTCTTGATCGCCCAATAGGCTTTGTACTCCACTTCAACGGGTAAGTGACACACCTTTCCGTACATGAGACGATACGGGATCATCCCCAACACGCTTTTGTATGTCGTGCGGTATGCCCAAAGAGCGTCGTTTAGTTTGATTGCCCAATCCTTCCTAGATAGCTGAATTGTTTTCTCCAAGATATTCTTGACTTGTTTATTGCTTGTCTCAGCTTGGCCCGACATCTGTGGATGGTATGGAGTCGCGATCTTGTACGCTATCCCATTTTTCTTCATTAGCCTCTCGAACAGTCTATTGCAGAAGTGTTTGCCACCATCGCTAATGATAGCTCGTGGGAAGCCAAACCTGCACAAAATATTTTCTTGCACGAACTTGAGCACAACGTGAGAGTCACATGTCCTAGTGGGGATAGCCTCAACCCACTTGGACACGTAGTCAACAGCAAGTAAGATATACTCGTACCCATTAGACATAGGGAAAGGACCCTTAAAATCAATTCCCACACGTCAAAAATATCAACAACAAGCATATTATTCAAAGGCATTTCATTCCTACGACTTATAGTACCGACTCTTTGACATCTATCACACGAGAGATAATAAGCATGTGCATCCTTAAACAAAGTAGGCCAGAATAAACCTGATTGAAGAACCTTGTGTGCCGTTTTTTGGCCTCCAAAGTGGCCGCCACAATGAGTCTCATGGCACATCTCGAGCACTTTCGGTTTCTCCTCCTCTGGAACACATCGTCTTATCACTTCGTCTTTCCCGAGCTTGAAAAGGAAAGGGTCTTCCCAAAAGTATTGCCTGCACATATGGAGAAAATGCTTCCTTTCTTGGGAAGTGAGGTCAGGCCTTAATTCGCCACAAGCCAAATAATTAACTATGTCAGCAAATCAAGGCACATGATTAACACTATAAGCATGCTCATATGGAAAAGACTCGTCAACTAGATCATAAGATGGGGGAGAAGGGACATGCTCTAAGTGAGAGAGTTGATCGGCAACGGCGTTCTCACTCCCTTTTCTATCACGAATCTCAACATCAAATTATTGCAATAATAAGACCCAACGAATCAGCCTAGGCTTCGCCTGAGGCTTAGTCAACAAATATCGTAATGCAGCATGATCACTATGAATTATAACTCTAGACCCTATAATATAAGCACAAAACTTATCAAGAGAGAATACTTCAACTAACATCTCTTTTTCAGTAGTAGTATAATTTATCTAAGTAGGAGTTAAAGTAGAGCTAGCATAATAGATCACAGACAACATCTTGTCAACACGTTGACCTAAAATGGTACCTATAGCAGAGTTAGACGCATCACACATAATTTCGAAGGGAACAGACCAATCAGGGCCAACAATAACAGGTGCACTACATAATTTCTCTTTCAATGTAGTAAATGCAGAAAGACAGTCAGCATCAAAATTAAAGGGAGTGTCCTGAGCAAGTGAACGACAAAGAGGTTGACAAATCTTAGAGAAGTCCTTAATGAATTTACGATAAAAACCAGCATGATCTAAGAAACTTCTAATTCCCTTAACATCAGTCGGTGGTGGTAATTTTTCAATCACCTCTACCTTAGCCTTATCAACCTCAATTCCTTTACTAGACACGACATGTCCCAAAACAATTCCACTACGTACCATAAAATGACTCTTTTCCCAACTCAAAGTAAGACAAGTTTCAACACAACGATCAAGGACACGATCAATTTTAGAAAGATAATCATCAAAGGAAGAGCCAAAAATAGAAAAATCATCCATAAAGACTTCTACAAAGTCACTAATCATGTCAGAGAAAATAGACATCATACACCGCTGGAACGTACCTGGTGCATTGCACAGCCCAAACAGCATCCTCCGAAAAGCATAAGTCCCGAAGGGATTGGTGAAAGCAGTCTTTGCTTGGTCCTCCGGGTCGATCGCGATCTGATAATAACTTGACAAACCATCCAGAAAAACAAAAATAGTCATTTGATCCTTTTTTGTAGCCGCATTGAGCTTTTGGTAATCGATACACATCCTCCATCCGGTAACGGGTTTGGTAGGGACGAACTCTTTCTTCTCATTCATAGTAACCGTGATCCCACCGTTCTTGGGTACAACGTGGACTGGACTTACCTACTCACTGTTAGTGATCAGATAGATGATCCCTTCGGTTAGAAGCTTGAAGATCTCCTTCTTCACGACCTCCATGAGTACTGGGTTGAGCCGTCTCCTGTCCATCCCTCTTTGGAAGGGAATCATCGGCGAGCTATATCTTGTGCATACACATCGCTGGGTTGATACCTCGAAGGCTAACTTGTGCTTTTTCAACACAGTTACTAACCGAGCCTGCTGGGCATCAATCAGATCAGCTGAGATAATTACCGGCTTTTGCTTGTTCTCCTCGAAAAAAACGTACTTCAGATTCGCAAGAAGCTCTTTTAACTCCAATTTCTCCGGTGCTGGTGGATTTGCTAACAGCATTGGTGGTGGTTTTGCGAACTGGGCCTCCAAACGGAGCCTCTCCTCCACATCGGCTGATCCTTCAAAGATCTCCTCCAAACTGTAATCCTGCACAAAAGAAATCTCGGCCAGAGCATCAATCAAATCGATGAATGAACAATCCTCAATAGAACTCACAAAAGGCATAGCTTTATGCTGATGCACAGAAAACGAAACTTTGTCTCCTAACACAGACATTTGAATATTACCATTCTTCACATCAATCAAAATATTAGTAGTCGCCATGAATGGTCTACCTAACAAATGCAAACTTTTCAGTTTACTTGACTATTTCAATCAGAGAGATGTGAGCTTTCTGAATTACAGATTGCTCTAGATGATAGAACACTATGATTTTCTAATCAATTAAGTTCTATCCAAGTAAGATCTCTCACGTGAGATAAACAAAGCAGAAAGCAAGTGTGAACTTGATTCCAAACAATGTTTTGTGTGCGGAATAATGGTGGACTTAGTCGGTGCTCTTGTTAAGAAAACCTTTTGAAAACTTAATCGAGTATTTAGAGGTTGATTAAGAATGCAGATTTGAAAGAGTATGATAGATGCAGAATAAAGCAACTGAATATAAAATGCAGAATTTAAATGGCACAGTTATTTTTACGTGGTTCGGGAAACCCCCTACGTCCACGGTCTAATCCAAACTGGATTAGATATCCACTACTAGGATACTCTTCTTATTTAACCTCGCTGAGAACGAGTCACAAGTTTCAATTACAAACCTTATTGAAACTTATGCACGAATAAGGGTCGTGTCCCTTTACAACTTACAGAAAACTACTGTAAACAGGCTATCTTCACGTTAATCCACTAGAAAACTACTAGCTAGTAAAGATCTCCTTCTTCTCTCGATAAGACAGACTTGAATCGAGGTGTGATTGCGATCACGAACGGTTTGAAGCTTTCTGTCTGATTAGGAGATCGAATGCTTGAGTATATTTCTGTAGTATATCTCTTGCGTGTCACTTCAGACTTTTAAACTTCAAACATATATAGGCTCTGATTTTGAAATTCTAGCCGTTTGTTGATTGACTTGATTTGATTTGAGGATTGTCAATCAATTATATCTCTTCTTTCCTTGTAAAGTTGTTGATTGAATCTTCTATGATTGGTAAGCAGATCATCTGTGATTGCTTTCCTTCTTCATGTCAATCAGAGATTCGATTTCCAAGTCTTCAATGGAAAGTTTTTAATGCTTCATCGACAGGTTTGGTTCTGCTCTTTCTGGTTTGCTTCTATCCTTCTGGTTGTGCCCTCTCTGGTCTAGTGTCTTTCTGGTTGAGTATTGATTTAGACATTTTCTGGTTGAGGTACTTTCTGGTAGAGCATACGTTAACCTACTCTCTGGTTGAAGTATTTTCTGGTAGAAGTACTTTCTGGTAGAAGTACTTTCTGGTAGAGTTGCTTTCTGGTAGAAGTACTTTCTGGTAGAGTTGCTTTCTGGTAGAAGCATCTTCCATCTTTCTGGCTGAAGCTTTTTGGTTCACCTTTCTGTTAAAGTTGACTGGCTTCATTTTCTGATTTGAGACTATCTGGTTTAGCCTTCTGTCAAAGACTTGCTGGTTCAGCTTTCTGTTA
>JAPKLX010000359.1:137142-196247 GCA_026898415.1 Leonotis leonurus | reverse complement strand
GCTGGTTCAGCTTTCTGTCTGAGACAGATTCCATCTTTCTGGTTGAACTGGATTCGACTATCTGGTCAATAACAATCAACAGAAAAGATACAGAACATGAAGAACGCCAAGTGTGTGAATTAGTGAACATCATCAAAACTTAGAATATATTGTGGGGTTCCCAACATCGGTTCTCATGCACATCACCTATTTCTAAGACAACGAAATCCATAGGTACAATCAAACCACCTACACTCACTAGGATGTTCTCAATAATACCTTTAGGATATCTAACAGAACGATCAGCTAACTGTAAACTCATGCGTGTAGGTTTCAATTCACCTAACTCTAACTCCTTAAAGATCGAGTAAGGCATAAGATTAATACCTGCACATAAATCAAGCATGCCTGTTACAGTTTTACCATTCCCAAGAGCTATAGTGATAACAAAACTACCTGGATCTCGCAATTTCTGAGGAAGAGGTTGCTGCATGATTGAGTTGGCCATCTCAGACACCATGATAGACTCATTGTCTGCAAATCTTCTCTTTTTGGAGGCTAGCTCCTTAAAGAATTTCAGGTATGCCGGTATGTTGCGGATCACGTCCAGAAGTGGCAGATTGACATGTACTTGAGACAACATCTTATAGAACTTCGCGAACTGCTTCTCAAGCTTCTCGTTTTTAAATCTTCTCGGAAAGGGCAAAAGGCTTGTATGGATTTGCCGTTTTGTGCAACTGAGTAGCTGGCTGCTTCGGCTCCTTTCCTTTCCCAGCATCTTCCACCTCTTTAGTGGGCTCATCCTCTGGCATAGCCACCTTGTTGTCGACTTTCTTGCCACTACGAAGGACAGTAATGGCTTGAATCTGCTGCGCTGAGTGCCCCTGCCCGGGTATCTTTCTGGTCTGCTGCTGCTGCTGCATTTGATTGACAGCTCCTGAGATCTGCCCGACTTGACTCTCGAGACATTTGATAGTAGCCTCTTGAGCCTCCCGAGCCAGTTTGCTTTCTTGCATGAAGGCTGCAAGACTGTCCTCTAGAGATGGTTTAGGCTGGGCTGATCGTGGTGCAGACGAGAACTACGACTGGAACTGAGGCGTCGGCGGCGGCTGCTGATAAGGTGGAGGAGGTGGATAATAACCTGACTGAGGTGGGTAATATGGCTGCTGTGGATAATACCCCTACTGTGGTGGGTAGTAATGCTGTGAAGGTGCTCGTTGGACCGGGAAATTTGAATTTTTCCCTTGATTTGGCCCCTTCCATGTAGAGTTATTTTAAGCTTTCCATCCCGAAGTCTGCTGAACTGGATGCTGCTCGAATGGCAGACGTGGTGGGAAGCTTTGTGCAACATAGACTTCTGCTTCTCCTTCATAAGTCATCTCTGCCATCCTGGTGCATTGATCTTTATTATGTGTCAGATCACCAGAAATTGAGCACGGCTCGGGTGTGGGCTCGTGCTTCGCTATTGCAGGGGGCTTACTCATCTTCAACTCTTAGAGTTCTCGCATCATATCGACCATCTACTTCTTGAGGTCCGGGTTGACTCCAATCTCTCGGACTTCCACTCTCTTGGATCGGGAGATTTTCTGCTGCGAATTAGTGGCTGGCGTCTCGAAAATCTCAATTGCTTCATCAGCTGTCTTCTCAGATATATTTCCCCCAGCCACTGTATCCACCATGAACTGATAAGTGTGCTACAGCCCATTGTAGAAAATCTGCCAAAGAAGTTCAGGCATGATCTGATGGTGCGGGCACTGCTGCTGGAGCTCTCTTAATCTATCTAGGGCCTCGTGAAAAGGCTCATCAGGCTCCTGAGTAAACTGCATTATCTGAAGTCGGATCTGTTGCATCTTATGGTTCGGATAGTACTTGAGCAGAAACGTAGTACTCACCGCCTTCCAATTAGGTAACGATCTTGCTGGAAGGGAGAGATACCACGATTTCGCCCTATCCTTGAGTGAATAGGGGAAACACTTCCTTAGCAGCTCGTCCTCGGTGATAGTCTGGAGTGGAATAGACTGGACAGCAGTACAAAATTCCCTGATGAAGAGGAGTGCATCTTCGTTAGGTAGCCCGTAAAACGATGGAAGCAAGTTGATGTGGTTATGCTTCAACTCATAGTTCCTCCCCGCAGCCGAGAACATGATAGCAGATGCGGTTATGCCATACCTTGGCCTAGCAAAGTCTCCGAGTTTCGTAGGGACTTCATCTTCCTCGGCCATTATTACTAGTTGTTCTTCGAATAATGATGTGAGATTGACAACGTCCCTAAATCGCTCCTCAAGCACGACTTCTCTTCTATTGATATTGTCAACGTAGGGTACCAACTCTTGTCTCAAGCTTCGGCGACCTAGCATACACAAATCAAAAGAAGATTAAACGTACCGTGCGGGAGCAAAGGAATAAACAAAAATAAAAGAAAAATAAAAATAAAATAAAAGGCAACACAAATAAATGCCTAAAGCCTTCCCCGACAACGGCGCCAAAAATTTGTTTCAACTTATTTTAAACCTTCAGTACGTGGCATTGTTTAGACCAGACCTACTGTTCGATAAAGGGACTCAGTATCGGGCACGAGAAATATTTCCAGCCGATATACTTCCAATTTATTGTATTAAATTGCTTGCAAGAGTACGAGTTCGTTATAGAGTAATAAGTTGACCCTAAGTCGTATTCTCAAGGAAGGCTAAGCAGGGCTTTATCTATGTTGCAGAACAGAAAGTAATTAAAAAGAAGGAGTTTTGATATTTTAACTAATCTAATTAATCTATCTAGGCGAATGAAATTAAAGAACTTAAAGTACGAATAACCTAGGCAAAAATCAATAAGGCGATTAAATCCTAAATCTAAGAACAAGAAATTAAGGAAACTAAATTTAAACATGCCTTGAATTGATTAATTAACATGATTGAAGGGTTTGTATTACTGAATTGGAAATTAATCAAGAAAAGAGCAGAAAGAAAAGAGATCATAAAGCAATAAAGAAAGCAGTAAGGGAACTCACGAATTGAAAAGGTAAATAGTGCATTAAAGTACTCCGGGTTTGAATCACGAACGAATCCACAACGAAATTTGGAAAGACAAATAGCGGAATGAAAAATCTAACTATGGTGTTCTTTCTCGTGGTCTAAACCCTAGACTAGAAGTAAAAAAACGTGAAGGAAAAAAACTGTATTGTATATCGCGCGTGGAGGTTTAAATAGGAAAAGGAAAATCCGTCGGGCTAGCGAGCGCTAGGGGGTAGCGCTCGCTACCCCAACGATCTGTGCCATCCAACGTCCAGGGGACCTAGAGACCGCTAGGGGCTAGCGGTCGCTAGCCCCTTGTTCTGTCTAATATCAGGTTCATGACCTAGCGAGCGCTAGAGGCTAGCGGCCGCTAGGTCAACTCTCGGCAAGGATGTCCTTTTTACACCATTTGTCCGTCTTTTGGTCTCGTTTCTATTGTCGAACCCTCGGAAGTCATTTTTGTTGATTGTCACCTACAATGCAGTATAAAGAAGACCGAAGCATCAACTCGAACAATAAAAATAAGCATTTGAAGACCAAAAGCATACTAGAAACGAGACCAAAAACATATAAAACAATAGCGTTGAGAACTGCAGTGTGATCTACATCAGCGGTTCCTGGTATCCTCGGATATAAAAGTGTAGTTTTCTTAGGGGCAGTGAGTGGAATGTTCGTCATGGCAGACTGTCTGAACAGATATTCAATGAATGATTGATTTTTATGTTGGGAGAGAAATTCTCTGAACATATCGTCCACAGATCCTCCTTGAATATCTTGATCCATTAAGTAGTAGTGCTGCATGATGAATTCTTTGACCAGCTTGTTACATTGAGATACTTTCTTGCTTTGAATCCATGTCAAATTTTGAGGCTCAGTCAGTTGGAATTTTTCAAAAAATTTGAACATTGGATTTGATGGCTCATCTGCATCCTCATCTGGAGTCTCATCTTTGTCATCATGCTTTGCCTCTGTTTTCCCTTACCTTTGCTTTTTGGCTCTCCATAATTTTCGGAATTCAGGATCAGCGATCTGCTCTGCCTTATAACCATCCAAGTACATCTCTTCCTCTTCATCAGCCTCTGTCATCACTTTCTTTCCTTTTCGATCAGCTGCCCTTCGTGCATCCTCTTCCCTCTTTTGTTTTTCTTCATTTTCTCTTTGTAGCAATCTAACATCAGCGGCCTGCTTTGCTGTCATCTTCTTCTTCTTAGCTGCGGTCTTAGCAGTAGGCTTCTTCTTGATTTGGACAGCGGGCTGGGCAGTGTCTTTTTCTTCCCCCTTTTCGACATCATCAAGGAAATCCTTAAATATGATGAGTCGAAGAGAGGCAAACTCATCATTAAGTGCTTTGAATTTTACTTCGGCATCTTCTTTGTATTGCAAAAAGGTGGATATGTTGCCAGTGACTTCATTGAATTATTGGGATGCATCCTTGAGATGTCAGTTGAAGTTAACTGACAGTTCGCTGTGTGCTACTTTCATATCTGAGATAAATTTGTTGATCTTGAAAATCTCATCCCCAGTAGCCACATCAGCCTCTTGTAAGGCAGTCTTCAATTTTTCTTTGAGTAGAGCAGGCAGTTCGTTTTTGACCACTGTGGGAATAGTGGTTTTCTCCATATCTTCGTATTGCTGCTCCACATGTTTCTTCACCTCTGCCACCATCTTTCCTCCAGCCATATTCATCTTTTGATCAAATGAGTTGACCTCCTCTTGAATAGCAGCGATCTTGCTGTTTGTTTCTTCCTTATATTTGTCAAACACATCCCTATCATTGTCTAAATCTTTGTGCAGCTCGCTGGATAAATTTGTATGAGTGAGCTGGAAGTTGCTTTCAATTGCGTGCAAGGCTTTCTCTGCTGCAGAATAGATAAAGTTTGCCATTGCAGCAGATCGATTGTTGATTCGGAGGTGAATGAGCTCGCTGAGCTGTTTTGGAGGCATTTGTGGTCCAAGAGAAGCAGTCAGTAGTTCCTCCAGATTGTGCTGCTTGAACCCATCTGGTGTTGTGCCTTGTGTATATATTTCATCGTCTTTCTCAGCAACAGCCAGATGTTCAACACCAGCGGGTTCTGCGGGGGCGGATGGTTCACAAAAATCAACTGCTTCCTCTAGAATAGCAGTATCTTCCATTTTAGGCTCTGCAGCAAGTTGTGTGGAAGATGGTGAGGCATGTGACTTTTCTTTCTCCACAGTCTTCTCTTCAAAGTTGAAGATGTCATCAAAATCTCCTGATTGCAAGTCCACTGTAAAGTTGTAAAAGTCTTGTTCCTTTTCATAATACGGAGCAAGGTCAACCTTTAGTCTAATGGCCTCTTCCTTCATCTTTGTCAAAACATAAGTCCGAAAATACTGACGAGCATCAGGAATATCAAGAAATCCAAAATATTGAAGAAGTTTGCTTTCCTCAGACTTCAGCTCATTGATGGAGAATAGAAGTAGAATGGCTTCTAGGATATAGAATTTGTAGTCACGAATTTCTAAATACGTTTGGAAGCGTTGAGCCATTTCAAACGTGGCTGGAGTCAGATTGATGTCGGGCATGGATTTGACTACCACTTCAGTGGCCTTTTCTTGCAATTGTTGAAAAATCAATTGAGCTCCTTTCAATCTTTTATCGATGTCAGCAGCGGGCTGCTCATGCTCATTGATCTGTACCTCAGCTTCGTTTATTTTCGGAGTAGATGGCTCCCTAACTTGATCAACTATAACATCCAACTCACCCTCTAGATTGCGAGCAGTGGGCTTGCTCTTTTCCATCTTGGTGACCCTTTTACTTGGCTTTTTCATTCTTTTGGCAGCAGCAACTGGTTTAGGATTACCAGCTGCTTTTCTCTTAACAGGTCAATCAGCAGCAACCTCCTCTCGAGCTTGTGCTACAGCGGCCTCACCAACAGTTTCGGGTTTCTTGGTCAGAATCACCCATTCCAGATTCGATTGTCCAACCTTCATCAGTGCTTGCTTGATTTTATAGTCGGTGACTTTTAGGAAAATCTGAGAAGCAATCACCAAGGACATCTCCATCTGGTGCCTTGTCCTAGGCAAGATCCAGTCCTTGCTAAAATCCATGGACTTATGCCATTTGTCCTTTTGAAAGAATCCAACAATGATGGTGCTGAGTTTGGTAGATAGGCGAAGAGGTCGCTTGATATTCATCCGGGTGCAGTTTACATTCTTGTCTTGGCGAATATCGATCGGCTGTTCTTCATCTACTATGAGTTTGAGCAGCGACCTGGCCCAATTCACCTTAAGATTCAATAATACTGCCGTCATGACTTTGAGCTTTCCTGATGTAACAGAGTCATATGTCCCTTAGTGTCCAAGAAACACCTTCTGGACGTAGTTGATGAGGAGTCGGTAACTGGGAAGCATTAACCCCCTATTAAATGCCTTTCCAATCCACGAGAATGGGTGTGTAAGCATTATGTCAAGAGCTTGTTGGATTTGGTCATCCGTGACTTCTTCAACCACAATATCACCTTCATCGGTTAAGTGATAGGTTTGAAGTATCATCTCGATCACGGTAGTGCGAATGTTGTCCTCCTTTGTCTTTCCAACAGGTATCTTCACAGTGTATTCTTCTCTTTCATCCACCATCCATGAACAATAGAATAACGCAATTTGTCGTGGAAGGATATAATCTGGTTGCATGGTGATAATCTTGTGGAACCCTAAATAAGAACAAATTTTGGTAAAGTGTTTGTAAATGCTTGCTGTTAAAATACTTATATGTGGAATGACCAGTGAGCCACCATGTAAAGATATTACAGGTACATGAATAGTAATGAACACATAATTAAATATATTTAATCCAGTGAGTACACAAGATAAGATTTTAAACAATTATAATACAGTAATCATACATATATGAAGTGTTCACATAATCATGCTTTCATAGACGATAGAGATATGTACAATATATGCATTATGAGCAACATATGCACAAACATTAAAACCTAGTTCATGCTTTTGTGAGTTTTAACCTGTGCACGCCTCAATTTTAGTAAACAACACATCTAAGGTACGAAATCCGTGATGTGTAAGTACGGCGCGAGGCTCCGAAAATAATTTTGCCTCTATCCTATGCAGCATCTCCATCAAGAGAATCGGAGGTGCTTGAGAAGATGAAGAACTGGCTTCTGATGTAGTCATTTTGATAGTGTTACGAGTGATTTGTAAAAGTGAGAGTTTTGCAAGAAAGCATGAGTACAACAATGGCGGTTTTAGGTTTTTGTGAGAGGGAATTTTTGAAATTGTGAGAATAACAGTCAAACAACCACATATATATAGGCAAATAATGAGCGATCCAGATTAAATCGTATAAAAGTAATAACAAGTAACGGTCGAGATTACTCCCTGATTTAATCATTTGCCGCCCAAAAACGATTGAAGTGCATACGCCAACAAATTGCGTCTTCAAAGAAGTCACATCATTGCCTCGAAACAGGAACCGAGGACTGCAACATTAAATGGTTTTCACTTTATCCTTCACTTTTTTTTCTGACATTTAGGCTTTCGGTATTTCCTAACATTAAATAGTTTTTATTAGTAATCATGAAACATCAATACTAAAAGAGTTAGAGAAATAAATGAACTTTATAATTCTAGTTTAAATTCCCCCTTGATTAATGCCCTGGCAGATCGTTTTGTGGCTCGAACGATCTGCTATCCTCGTTTTTGACAGCTAGTTGCTAATTTTCCACTTTATGCAGCTTGCTGTTGTTTTTGATATGTAAGCAGATCGTTTTCTTCGTTGATCGATCTGCTATTCTTGATTTTGATAGTTAGTTGCTGTTGTTGATAGATAAGCAGATCCCTTTCTTCTTTGATCGAACTGTTATCCTTGATTTTGACAGCTAGCTGCTAATTTTCACTTTATGCAGCTCGCTGCTATTGTTGATAGATAGCAGGTCGTTTTCTTCTTTGATTGATCTGCTATTTGTATTCCACTTATCAGCTAGCTGCTAATTTTCAAAATTAAGCAGCTTGTTTTTATTTATGAGTTTTCACTTTATTTAGCAACACATATAGATATATAAATAATAAGGAAATATGTAGCTAAATTTAAAGATGTGTGATAACAGATGGCCTATTACCATCAGCTAACTGTTATCTACACTTGTACCAATTTCGATAAAATTTATTAATCCCAGTTTTCCACAAAGCATTTTGATTCTGTCTTCGGGTAATGCTTTTGTGAGAATATCAGCTTGCTGCACATCCGTATGAATTTTCTCCATCTTGATGTTCTTCTTTTCAACATGATCACGAATGAAGTGATGACGAACATCCACATGTTTGCAACGAGTGTGAAGTACAAGATTTTGTGTGATGGCAATCGCGCTGGAGCTATCACAAAATATGGGTACACCATCCATGTAGACTTCATAATCTTTTAGTTGTTGTTTGATCCACAAAATTTGTGCTGTACAACTCCCTGCTGCCATGTACTCTACTTCTGTTGTTGAGGTTGCAACCGAAGTTTGCTTTTTAGAAAACCATGAAATGAGCTTGCTTCCAAGGAATTGACAAGTCCCAGATGTGGATTTTCTATCAAGCTTGCAACCTGCATAGTCAGAATCAGAGTAACATGTTAATTCAAAATTATCATCACAAGGATACCATAAACATATCTCCATAGTTCATTTGGGATAACGCAAAATTCTTTTGGCTGCTTCCAAGTGAGATTCTCTTGGGTTTGCTTGATACCTAGCACAAACACCAACAACGAATGTAATATCAGGTTGACTTGCAGTTAGATATAAAAGTGATCCGATAATACCACGATACTGTTTTATATCAGCTGCCTTCCCAAGCATATCAGGACCAATTTGTCCATTTGTTTGCATAAGAATTTTTACTGGTTTGCAGTCTTTATCTCCAAATTTTGTGATGAGATCGTTGATGTATTTAGATTGATTGATTAGGATCCCATCAGCAGATTGTTTGACTTGCAAGCCTAGGAAGAAATTCATTTCTCCCATCATTGACATCTTGTATTTGTCCTGCATTAGCTTGCTAAATTTGTTACAAAGGAATTCAGATTTGGATCCAAAAATAATATCATCAACATAAATTTGAACTAAAAGGATATAGTCTTGGACTTTGATGGTGAACAGCGTCTTATCTACTGATCCTCATTTGAATCCCGATTGAAGTAAGAAAGTGGACAGCGTCTCATACCAAGCTCGAGGAGCTTGTTTTAGTCCATACACTGCTCTAGCTAATCTATACGCCTTGTTTTCATTTTCAACTTCAAAACCAAGTGGTTGTTCCAAGTAGACTTCTTCTTCTAGAATTCCATTCAGAAATGCACTCTTTACATCCATTTGGAACATTTTGAAACATTGGAAAGCTGCATAAGCAAGAAACAATCTGATAGCTTCTAGTCGTGCCACAGGTGCAAAAGTTTTATCAAAGTCAATCATTTCTTGTTGACAATATCCTTTGGCAAATAGCCTTGCTTTGTTTCTTACCACTTCATCCGTATAATCCCTCTTGTTTTTGAATATCCATTTGACTCCAATAACATCTTGATGTCTAGGCCGATTTACTAGATACCATACTTCATTTCTCTTGAATTCATTTAATTCTTCTTGCATGACATTGATCCAGTCAGCACTTTGTAGGGCTTCTTCGATATCTTTTGGTTCAGTGTGAGATAGATAGCAACTTAGCAATGCACTTTCTCCATGCATGCATCTAGTTTTGACTCTATCTGCTAGGTTCCCAACAATGAGATCAGATGGATGGCTATCTACCCATTTTCTTCACCTTTTCATTTCTATCTCATCAGGTGGATTCTCAAATTCTGGATGATCTGTGATAGGAACATCAAAGAGATTGTCAGTGTTTAAATTAATTCTTGATACTTCATTTACCAAGTTTTGAACAGATGGTTGTTGAGTTGTAGGTGTAGTAGATTGAGGAATGGTTTGTTCAGCAACAGATTGTTGTGAGCATTCTTCATGTGAGGTTCCCCCTAGATGTGATTTTTGTACATCTGTTCCCCCTTGCTGTGGCTTCTCTACAGCAAGTTGAATGTTAGTTTCTTCTTCGTCTTCATCTTTTCGTGGACTCCATAGTAGGATGTCGTCGATGAGTCTATTTGTAGAATTTCTCAATGTTGAGGGAGTGAGATTATCTTTTGAAGAAGAGCTATCTGTTCCTGAAACTTCAAAATTAGCTTCATCAAAAACAACATGTGGTGTTACTTCCACAACAAGAGTTCTCTTATTAAAAACTCTATAAGCTTTACTGATTTTAGAATATCCTAAGAATATTCCTTGATCACTTTTGCTATCAAATATTTTTAATTGATTTTTTCCATTGTTGTGAATGTAACATTTACATCCAAATGATCGAAAGTATGAGATTCGAGGCTTCCTATTATTCCACAGCTCATATGGAGTTTTTTTGTGACGTCGCGTGATGACAGATCGATTTTGTGTGTAGCAGGCCGTGTTGACTGCTTCTGCCCATAACTTCTTTGGGAGGTTGATTTCATTTAACATAGTTCTGGCAGCCTCCTTGAGCAATCTGTTACATCTTTCCACAATCCCATTTTATTGTGGTGTTTGAGCTGCTGACGTTTGATGTTGAATTCCCATTTTTGAGCAATATTCTTCGATCATATGATGAATTCAGTTCCACGATCAGATCGAATGGTGATGATGGATGTTCCCTTTTGATTTGATAGTTTGTTGAGAAGATCAGGTAGTTTCTCTAGAGTTTCCTTTTTCTTGAACATGAAAATAACCCAAGTAAATCTAGAGAAGTCATCAATAACAACAAGAGTATACTTTCTACCGTTTACACTTAATGGAGATAGAGATCCAAAAAGGTCTAGATGAAGGAGTTCCAAGATTCTTGAAGTAGAGTGAGTTGCCTTTGTAGGAAATGATGCTCTTGTTTGTTTTCCCGCTTGACAAGCTTCACACACATGGTATTTGTCATAGATTTGAGTAGGTAGACCTTCAACTAGATTGTCTTTCACCAACTTGTTGATTGATTTGAAATTTAAGTGGCTCAATCGTTTGTGCCATAGCCAGCTGGTTTCTGTACTTGATTTTGTTATTAGACAGGTTTCAGTTTGGTCATTCCATTGTACGATATACAACCTGTCCTGCAAAATCCCGGTAAGAAGAATTTCTTCTCCTTCCATATTCTTTACAAGACACTTGTTAGCTGTAAATTCTACTCTCTTGTTATTAGCACAAAATTGACTAATTGAGAATAGATTATGATTTAATCCTTCAACATATGATACATTGAGAATAGTTGTGTTACCAACTTGTAAATCACCATAACCCTTTGTATATCTTTTTGAATTTCCTCAAAAAGTAACATTTGGTCCAGTGCTCTCTTTGTAGTTGATTAATAAGTCTTTGTTGCATGTCATATGTTTAGAGCATCCGCTATCAAGTATCCACACCACACCCCGAGCTGTGTGCTTTCTTCTTATCGATCTCCTATCCTGCAATGAAAAATTATTTAGCTACCCTACTGAATGAGGGTGCCTTGTTAGTAGACAAAGTTCCATTTAGAACCCAAATTTGCCTAATAATAATGACATTCTGTGATGGTCTGATTTGTTTGCCACTAAAATCAATGTACACTATTTGCTTCTTCTTGGCAGGTGGTTGAGTAGATACCGTTGATTTCTTAGGAGCAGGTGATTTTCTTTGGTTGAACAAGGGAGGAGCTCGCTGTTGATTTATCTTTTGAGCAATTTGATTAGTCTCTTGAGCAGGTTGTTTTCTTGGCTGATATCCAATTCCTTGAGTAGTGTGTTTCTGTTGTCGCTGGACTTGCTGTTGATGGTAAGCTTGTTCCTTGATTAAAATAGCTTGTGGTTGTCTCACAGTGTTGTTGAGATTCACTATTTTATCTTTTTCCTTTTCTTTGACAAATTTCCCTGATGATGGTCCTTTGTCAACTCCGTCAAATTCGAGTCCAGTACGATTTGCAGCTCTTCTTTGCATGTCGTTGATGAGTTGAATTTGATCTTCCTTTTTGTGCATTGAGTGATTGATCATGGCACTCAAATCATCGATCTTACGTTGAGCAGAAGTTTCTCGGTCAATGAGATCAGATATCTTGGCATTCAACGAGTAATTTTCTTCGCTCTTGCTTTTGAGTTGCTTTAGTAGTGCATTTTCCCTGTCATTGAACGCGCTGCTGATTTCCTTCATCTCTTGAATGGTATTCGCCATTCTTCCATTTTCTTTTATTGCATGTTTGAACATCTTGTTCAATCTTGCATGATCTTCCATGAGTTTAGTGAAGTCTTCGATGGACAGGTCGTCTTCACCTTCTTCTCCATCACCAGAATTATATATAGGTTGATTAGAAGAAATAGAATTTTGACAATTTACCTCTTGACTGTCAAGTCCGTTTTCATGGCCCATGAGACATTCATCCCATTCATCTTCACCTTCATCAGCTATGAAGGCTTCATCGTTTTCGGATGAGCTGTCTAACAGGTGGCTTGGAGATGATTGCTCTTCAGCTAACATTGTTTTTCTTTGCTCGTTGAGCTTCTTATCTCTTTTGGCACGAAGCTCATCTCTCTCTGCTTTTGATATGTCAGGACAGACTGTCTTGAAATGTCCTTTCCTGCCACACTTAAAGCAAGAATATTCGGAGAGGTCAGCTTTAACATATGAGGTTGATTTTACCTCGTTCATTCGAGCAGGTTGATCATCAGATCGATCTTTCCCTTTGAATTTTCTGTTGTTATTTTCTTTGTAGAGCCTCTTTTATCTGTTGGCTCTCACTTCTATTCTTTGGAATCTTTTTTCCATGAAGGATTACTCCTCGAAATAGTTCTTCGTTGGATAGTTCTCATCATCAGAGCTTGATGATTCCTTGACAACAATAGTGGGAGTTTGTTTGGTAGCTTCTTTGTTTTTCGTCTTTGCTTTGAAAGCAGTTTCTTTGTCATGGTTTTCTGCAGAAGATTGTTTGGTAGAGGAAGAATTAGATAAACCATGAATACGATTGATCTTGTACACATTTCCAGTAAGTAAATCAAATAAAGATTCAGTGGTAAGAGAGTTGAACTCTGGCATCATGTGATGCATGGCTGAGTAAATTTCCCATGTAGCAGGTAGAGCTCGGATTACTTTCAAGTTTTTCTCCCGTTGAGAATACTTGTTTTTGTCAATCATAGCTATCTCTATTAGAACTTCCGTGAACCTGTTCTTCATTTGAGCTATTGTTTTTCCAGACTTCATTTTGAATTCTTCAAATTTTTTACAAGCAATAGTGTCACAGCCCAATTTCTTAACCCTCTCTTAGTTAAGCAATTAGACCATGACTCGGTTAACTTACTGTACTCTTTGAAACAAAGTTTAAACTCAAAGATAAGGTATATCAAATTTTCGCAGGACTAGCCGGCAGGTTTGACACTTAAATTTCAAAAGCTTATAACTTTCTCATCCGAACTCCGAATTTCGATCCGAAAGAACCGTTAGAAAGGTAATGAAAAGATCTTTAAAATGGTATAGGATTTTCAGAAATTCGGACAAATAGGACGTGCAGAAAAAAGGAATTCAGAGGCTGCCCTGTTTTTAGCAAAAGCAAACATACGGATAATTTATAAACTCGGAACTCAATTCATCAAGAGAAAAACTCAAACAAAAGGGAAATAGGTCGAACACAATGATTTACCAATATGAATTCCATAAACTAACCAGACATAACGGTACACAACATTCATATTGGAAACAAAAGTGAACCGAGTTTTCCTCAACCAAAAAGAGTGGATGATAATAGAGTATAACAACAACATTTTTTTTTTGAACAACTAGATACATATATGAACAAAGCATGGGAAAAAAAAGCCCAAAACCAGCATTCAACCCCATCTCCATCTCCGCTGCTCAACCTGCACATTTAAAAGAATATGCAGGGCATGAGTACGATATGTACTCAGTGGGCACATTGCCAAAACTTTTAAAACATACTCTTGTGACTTGCAAATGCTTTCTTTAAAAATAAAACATTCTCATGCTCAAACTGTAACATAATCAAATCATACTTGTGTCTGCAGACAAAATCAATCAAATACACCATATCTACGCACTTCTTGTGTTGAAATGTAGGCCTCCCCTTCAACACTATGACCGGCCAGTCCGCTCACCGGCTCACGGTCACATATGTGTACACAAACCCTTACTGGCAGCTCGTCCAGCATAGGGTTGATATCGTAATTCTCTCGTAGATAGGCATCATACATCATACATCATACTTCATACTTAAAATATGCAAGTCACATCTTTCAAAATAACATGCATAATCAAATATTTCATAAATAGCATGCATATTCTTAGTAAGAAATGCCCACCTGAATGACTTATTCTGTATAAGTCAAAGGCTCGTCTTCTTCTTTCTTTGGTTCCGTCCCTCTTCTTTCTACTCCACTTGCACCTTAAATATATAAATTTGGAGTATATTAGAAAGATTTTACTCCACTATTTCTCAATTATACTTGCTTATGTAAATATAATCTCTCGTCTCAACTCGGATTATTAAGATTTTACTTTCTTTCGGGTCATTGCATCCTTAATCTATTTCCTTGTTTACAATCTTATAATTACACATAATTATGTATTCTAAGCTTATTTATAAGCTTACTTACATACTTAACTTCATACTTAATAATTATGCATACTCTTTATTTATACCAAAATACCAACTTATGCATAATTATCTTATGAAGATTAATCAAACTTGATTATTCACTTACTAATACTCCTAAATCATTTTATATTCTTGCATCTTATTTAACTTATACAATTATAATACCTTCTTCTTTACATACTAAACTAATAATTTCTAACTTTCACATACATGGCTCTTTAAATCTAATAAATTTACATTAGCCATCATATTCTTCCCTTATCTCAAATATGACCTTAGATCAAACAACTAAATTCTTTATATATGTCCTTTGATCATCCCCTTCTCCAAGCAATTTGTAAATCTTAATGAAATGATGGTTCTATCTTTAATCTCTTGATTTATCTATGCTTACTACTACCTAAATAACTCTAATACATCATCATCTAAACAAATTAACATCAACATATAGGTAAACTATGAAACTTCACTAACCATTAAATTTTTGAAAATCTATTTCTAGTGCTTGAAAAATTCTCTATAAATTATTCTAGGCCTTATTCATACCATTGAACTCAAATATGATCTCAATTTAAACAAATAAAATCAAAATCTTATAGGACACAATATATATAATTTTCGGTCCTTATGTATTATTTAAGAAGTTTGGATTTTGCTCTAATTTCTTACTCTAATCATGCTTATTGATGTCTAATGACACTTATCCATGCTCAAATCAAGCAAATTCATACAAATTCTACAAATTCAAATTAGGGTTTATGTAGAAGATTTAGGGAAAATCCAATTATCCATCATCTTTTGAAATTCTTTCCAAAACCTTACTTAATCATGAAGTTCTATCCATTTCTTACAACATATTTGAAAATTAACACCATATATCACAAATTATAGAACATAATTTATCATGGATGAAAAGATAAACTTTCTTCAATTTCTACAAACTAAAGATGTAAAGATGATAATTAATTACCTCAAAGATGATCACTTCTTGGAAATTAGACTCAACTTAGCTTAGAAATTTGATTATGGAAGGAGAAAATTTTTAGTTATGGAGGAGAGGAGGTGGTCGAAATTTAGGGGGGAGAAATAAAGTTGATGATAGTGAATAGTGATAGGATAAACATACTTATATGATAAGTATGATATTCTCTTAATTAAATAATTAAATAATCATCTACATGTCTCTAGGGCCTTCTAGAACGTCTCGATTCTTTGTTTTTCGGGATTCAAGATATTAATGCTGGATGATTCATCTCGACATCTAGAATTTACTGGTTCAGACCGTTCGTAATTTGGAGTTCATTTGAATAACTTATTCAAGTTTTAAAATACCGAATAAATCTAATTGAATAAATTCTTTCTAAAACGATATTTTCTAGTAAAATCTTCATAATAATCTCTTCTATATATATTATAAAATCGGGCATAAATTGTAGGTATTACTACAATTGTCGAATTCTCAAACTGAATTCTAAACGAGAACTTGTTTAATTATTGCCGAAATTGCAATAATAAATTTTTATTCTCTATTTTATCTGTTTTCTAGCTTAATGAAATTTCTAATTCCATTTTTCTACATTATCTAATAAATAAAAATTTTCTCTTCTGAGGGGTATGCTTCGTCTGAATTTATTCTATCTCAACCCCTCTCTTTTATCGCTAATATGGAATTAATAAATTCCATTTTCTTTCTTAACAAGATAATCGAAATTCTTTCTTCTAAATTATATAATAAATTCCTCAAACTCTTCTTAATCTCATAAATATATTCTCTTAAGGATGCAATGCCCTAATTAAGGTTTAATCACCATTTAATTATGGCTATAATAATTCGGGGTATTACAAATAGACAACTTGTTTTCTTGAATGATGTCTGATCCAAGAGTGATTTCCTTGAGCACGTCCCACATTTCTTTGGCTGTTTGGAGATGTCTGATTTTGGCCAAGTATATGCCTCTTACAGTGCTTGAAATTAGTCATTTGGCAAAGTCGTCAAGTCCAGCTTCTTTTCTTTCTTCTGCAGTGTATTATTCATCAATTGTCTTCTCCTTCTCAACTATGATTAGCGAAGGAGTTGGACCAGTTCCATCCTTTATCTCAGCGCTTAATTTGTTCACTATTTTGATGGGTCCATCAGTAATGACCTTCCACATTTTGATGTGTTGAGCACGTAAACACATCTCGATTCTGAAGCTCCAGTCATCATACCCAGCGATGGAAAAATCCTCACACGCACGTATCATCTGTCCTTCCATAACTTTCAAGTAGATGATTAGTTAAATGTAAGTGCTATATGCTGAGAAAACGTATTCAAGATCTATCCAAGATGACCACACAAAGATTAGCTCTTGTGAAACGGAGACAATGGTCAAAATGAACCACTGCTCTGATACCACTTGTTGGTCCCGAAAGAGCTTGATTGGTGTATGGCCGGTGGGGGGGGGGGGGGAAATACACCAATTTAACCTTTTTCAGTTTGTTTTAAGATTAAGTATAAGGTTTAAGCACACTTAATGAATAAGATAGCTTAGAGTAGTAAAATAAAACTTCTTGTCAGGAAGATTCAATCTTTCACAAATAACACCGTATGCGTGGAAAAACAATAATCAAGAACAATGTAAATTAAACTTGATTAAGGTTGTGTGCGGAATTTGGTGGTTAATGCTCTTTTTATGTGAAAAACGTTTTCTTCCTTGAAGAGATTATCAAACCAGTTTTGAATGAAAGAGTATGAAGAAGATGATAAATAAGTAAATAAGAAATAAAGAACACAAACAGTTAACATGGTTCGGGATAAACTTTCCCTACGTCCACGGTTCGATCAAATCTTGATCGAAAAATCCACTACCTTTCTCCTTTCTTTTTAATCATTGAGAATTCTTGGATGAATGGAAGTGTTTTGAACGTTGAGAGCTTGAAGATTTTAACAGAGTAATGGCTATATGATAGCTTGAATTCTCGTGCCTCTTTTTGGAGGTGAATGTGGTATATATAGGACCATTACCGGAACTATCCGTTGGAGAGGAAGAAGTCCTTCTTCTTCGCATTAATGGCTGCATTAAATGCACGGCAGTGTTGTTGATACACGCGTTGCCAAATGAGAGTCTTGTTCCACCTTTCACGCGATTTCCCAGTGTATTGCTATACTGGGAATGATTCACCGTACTGGAAATTGATATTCTCGTACATCATTCCTTAAAGTATGTTGTTGATGTGACAATACACTAAGTGGTTGACTTGTGACAAATTTAGGTATTGTTAAGCTAATTTCAAACTGTAGTACGTGGCGTTGTTAAGTCCAGACCCACTGTCCGATAAAGGGAATCAGTATCGGGCACGAGGAATGTTTCCAGCCAATATACTTCCAGTTATTATATTAAATTATGTTCGACTAAAAACGTATCCTAAGAAATTATAGTACGTAGTAGCCGACCCGAATGTCATATCTCAAGGGAAGACTATGCAGGGCAATGATTAAAAGTACTACAATGAGATAAAATGAGATAAAAGAAATCCTAAAACACTCTAGATCAACTTGAGATGGAATTATACTAAGTTAAAGAGAAAATTAAACTAGATAACAATAGAAAGACAATCTAGGGTAACAATTATCCTAAACCTAGGTTCAATGCTTCTTTGATCAAATCATATATTTAATCGGATTTTTCCTAAGTTGATTAACTAAACACCTACGTGTTCTTAAGGCTAATCCGTGTCTAGCACTCACGTGTATAGATCACACTTAAGAAACATTCCAATTCAAAACACGATTTCCTATTTTACGTTTCCGATTAATAAGGTTGGTTGTTCAATTACAAATTAGATATAGAATAATTCATTGCAATCCATTCTATATCTTGAGTTCATATGGTGATCAAACATACAAAACTCATGAAACACAAATCAAACAACCATACAAGAACAAATTAAAGCATTAAACCAAAGATTAAGACAATATAACCCTAGAGAAATATTTAGCCAACCATATCGAAAAGTAAATCCATAGAAATATTCATAAAGATAAACTTACTAGAATCCAAAAGCAAAGATTAGAACGATCCTTCAATCTCTTGAGAATCTTCTTCTATCTAACGAAAAGCAATAAGTAAAAGAGTCTTCTTTCTCTATTCTAAACTAACTCCATCAGTTTCCCCGCCCAAAATCACGACAAGGATAAAAGTAAGTGAGTCTGAAACTGCAGGCCAGCGGCCGCTGGAAAGCCAGCGGTCGCTGGCTATGGGTCTTTGCCTTCGTATGTAACGCAGGGCCAGCGGCCGCTGGGTTCCCAGCGGTCGCTGGGCCCTGCTCTCTGAAATCTTCAGAAAAGGCACCCCAGCGACCGCTGGTCCTAGCTGTGGGCTGCTTCTTTTCTTGTCCTCGTCTCAACTCTTTCTTCTTCACGTGGTTTCGCCAAACATCCTTTCTAGCTCAATTCCATCTCCTTTTCAACTCCTGTATCCAAATCATAGAACACACGAACCGGCATAAAACAAGAACTAAAATGACACGAAACAAAGGACAAACATAAAGAACACGATAAGACGACACACAAAAACATAACTAAAAACCTACTAAACAACTCCCCCACACTTAATCATTTGCTTGTCCTCAAGCAAAATACCACAACTAAGCATTAACATATACTAATAATCAACATATAAGTCCAACCACCATTCATAACTTCAAACCAATACTAGACTAAGTTCAATTCCCAACGTATTCGGTCACTCGAATAAGAAGTAATGTTGCCCGTTACTAAGTTCATCAATATGCATATGATCACGATATACACACATCTCACATCCCCCTCTCGTTCATATGTCAAATTCCCCTTTATTAAAGCCATTCGAGCTTCTTTTTTTTTTTAAAAGTTAATACTCTTGTTTGTTTTTTTTTATTTATTTTTTATTTGTTTTTTTTTTATTTAGGAAAAACCGGACACATGAACAAAAGGGAGTAGTCACTCATAATCCGAATCATGATCACTATGCATACCGACTAATAAAAGCAACATGCCCCACATGTCATCTTAAGCATGCAACCTAGCCCGTCAAAAATCAAACGTAGCTAATATTCCACCTATACATTCCATATACGGGGCTCACATATCAACTATCAATATATATCAACACTAAGCTATTGCATAAGCCAAAAGACAATCCATGATCAAATTTGGGGAATAACAACAAACAAACAAAAACAAGCAAACATAAAAAAAAACAAAAAAAAAACAACAAAGACATGCAATGCAAGAAAGAAAGCAAAACCCCCCCACACTTAATTCTTATTACGCCCTCGTAGTAAGGAATTAAAGAGAAGGAACTTCCCTGACAATACGTAAACCCGGCGACAAGCTGAGGAACGGAATGCTCCTAGATTGTACCTACAACAAAAAACATAACACAAAACATAAAATAGAACAAGTAGAGAAAAGTAAAAATAAAACATTAAAAAAAAATAAAGTAAAAGAATAACTAAAATGCCGGAGGATCATGTAGATCCTGATAGTCGGATGGAGGTGGAGGATGAGGATGGATTCCAGTCCAGTTAGCCCACTGTGTCTCTAGAGAGGAGACACGTGTATCAATAGAGTCGAGACGGGTATCCATTGAGCGAAGAATGGATGTTTGAGTGTCAAGCCTTCCAAACAAGTCAGTTTGGAAGGATCTGAAGTCATCCCAGGTGAAGTAATCAGTACCGAAACCACTCCTGGATCTGAGTCCAGATGAAAGAAGACATACATACCTTCTGCCCTTTAACAGCGGCAGATTGGAGAAAACACTCATTAGTACTGACCTTGTTGGCTTCCGCCTTTCCCGAAATGTTAAAAGCAATGAACTTATGTAACAAGGAAAGGGTGTCATCCCTAATGAAGCCACTAGGGGTGCCACTCGGGTTCCAATTATGGAGCCCGGTAAGGTCATACCAAGCAGCTACCGTATTAAACCCTTTTGGGGTTCGGGTAGCTGCTCCTCTAGACGAGGACAAACTAAAAACAGAGCACATAAGAGATCGATTAACATTAACATTATTCCCTAAAAGCCTACAGTGGAAAGAATTATGTCCATCTCCAAATTCGAATGTAGAAAACAATTCATAGGACAATTCTCTATACCCTTCTAGGTTACCACTATCCGAAAGCTTTAAAAGGCCTAATGCTTTCAAATACTTGCGCAATTGAGAACTAACATGCACCCTATTCAAAAAATCCTAATCAAATTGATACCCATGATTAAATGGTAAAGCAAATAATCGTAAGAAAATTTGACCTTCCACGGGTTCATAAATTGGAAACAATGAGGAACGGAATCGAGTGAGTTGGAGATTCTCCCTTGGGGCTTCATTTTGCTCTTCTTCTTCTTCGGGTTCTTCCACACGGCGACGGATGTTCCTAGACATGGAGATTAACACAAATAGTGAGAAGAAAGTAAAAGGAAAATAGAAAATACTAAAAGGTGGATTTGAGAATGTGATGGAGGAAAAAGAAAAATATATGGATGAAAAGGATGGAGAAGTGTTGGGTAGAAGAAATTTGGTGGATTTGGTGTGGATTTGTGAAGATTGGAAGGAGAATTGAGGAATGAAGGAGACTAGGGTTTGAGTTGGGAAGAAAGTAAAATAGGAGAAGAAGGGAAAGTAAAAGAAAAAGAGGGAAAGAAAGGGTTTAAAAAAAATTCGCTTGTGGAATTGCCAGCGGCCGCTGGCTATAGCTTTCTGTACTTTTCTGACGCGCTGGGCCAGCGGCCGCTGACCCTTATGTTCTGTCATTTCCTGCGCGACTCGGCCAGCGGTCGCTGACCCTTATATTCTGTCCCTTTCATCTTCTTTTCCACCTTCTCTTAAACTATTTTCTTCTTGGCTCCTTCCTACATCAACAAAAACTCGATTAAGACCATCATTAACATAAAACAAACACAAAACCAAAAACAAAAACAAAAATGAAAAACAACTAGATAAAGGTGTGGGTTGCCTCCCACAAAGCGCTCGTTTTATGTCATGAGCTCGACACCTTCCCATTACTTCAACATTTACTTGCATCTTCGAGTACTAGAGACTCGATCCCTCTCTTAGAAACCTCTCCTTCTAGGTATTGCTTCACTCTTTGTCCATTAACCCGAAACTTCTCCTTAGTTTGCGGGTTTAAAAGCTCTACTGCTCCATACGGAAATACTTCCGTGATCTCAAAAGGGCCACTCCAACGGGATTTGATTTTTCCCGAAAAGATTCGGAGTCGAGAATTGAAAAGTAAAACTTTCATTCCTGGCTCCAAATGCTTTCGTACGATCTTTCGATCATGGAGCTTCTTAACCCTATCCTTGTAAATCCGAGAGTTCTCAAATGCCTCATCCCTTAGCTCTTCCAACTCGGACATTTGGAAGAACCTCTCTTCTCCTGCACGAATCATTTCCATGTTTGTCTCCTTAATGGCCCACATCGCCTTATGCTCAACTTCGACTGGAAGGTGGCATGCTTTTCCATACACGAGCGTATAGGGACTCATACCAAGAACCGTCTTAAAAGCGGTTCGGTATGCCCACAAAGCATCCCCCAACTTTGATGACCAATCCTTCCTTGTTGGCTTCACGGTTTTCTCCAAAATTCCCTTAACTTGCTTGTTACTTGTCTCCGCTTGTCCGAAAGTTTGAGGATAATAAGGAGTCGCCACCTTATGTCTAATGCCATACTTCCTCATGAGCTCCTCAAACAGTTTTTTACAAAAATGCTTGCCTCCATCACTAATTATTGCCTTAGGAAATCCAAACTTGTTTAGGATATTCTCCTGCACAAACTTTAAGACAATATTAGCATCACATGTCCTCGTGGGGATAGTCTCGACCCACTTAGACACGTAATCTACAGCAAGCAATATATATTCGAAACCATTAGAGTTAGGGAATGGGCCCATGAAATCTATGCCCCATACGTCAAAAATCTTAACTACGAGATAGTTAACTAAGGGCATTTCATTTCGTCGGCTTATATTCCCGACTCTTTGACATCTATCACATGAAGCATAAAATAAATGCGCATCTTTAAATAAAGAAGGCCAATATAAACCTGATTGGAGGACTTAGTTTTACGGCCTCCAAAATGTCCCCCACATTCTGCTTCGTGACATAAAGACAAAATACTTTGCTGCTCGACTTCCGGAACACATCTCCTGATCACCTCATCCTTTCCTAGACGGAATAGGTAGGGATCTTCCCAATAATAGTACCAGCAAGATCTAACAAATCTCGCCTTCTCTTGCGAGGTTAGATCATCACAGAGCTTATCCGCGGCCAAGTAATTTACAATATCTGCATACCAAAGAAATGAATAAACGGAAAATGCATGCTCATAAGGAAACTCATATGAAATTTTATCATTCTTGAAGGCAATCAATGAGTCCTTAATGTTTTCTAGCCTAGACAGATGATCAGCAACATGATTATCGCTTCCTTTTCTATCCTTAATCTCTAAGTCAAATTCTTGAAGCAATAGAATCCATCTAATCAATCTTGGCTTTGCTTGAGTCTTAGTGAGCAAGTATCTAAGGGCAGTATGATCACTGTGTACTATAACTTTAGACCCTATGATGTAGGACCTAAATTTATCCAAAGCAAAAACCACATCAAGCATCTCCTTTTCTGTAGTAGTGTAATTAACTTGCGCATCATTCAAAGTCAAACTCGCATAGTAAATTACACATTGCATATTATCCACACGTTGCCCTAAGACAGCCCCTACAGTAAGATCACTAGCATCACACATTATTTCAAATAGTTTTGACCAATCCGGAGATACAACAATGGGGGCAGAAATGAGCTTCATTTTCAAAGTTTTAAAAGCATGCTTTCACTCATCATCAAAATCAAAGGGAACATCTTGAGCAAGTAACCTACATAAAGGTTGGCTTATTTTGGAAAAATCCTTAATAAACCTCCTATAAAAACCAGCATGCCCAAGAAAACTCCTCACCCCCTTAACATTCACTGGAGGAGGTAGAGTCTCAATAACATCAATCTTAGCCTTATCAACGACTATCCCTTTGCTAGAAACGACATGACCTAACACAATGCCATTGGTAACCATAAAATGACTCTTCTCCCAGCTAAGAGTAAGGTTACATTCAATGCACCGTTTTAAAACTATATCAATTTTCTTTAAGCAATCATGAAATGAATTATCGAAAACGGAAAAATCATCCATAAATACTTCAATAAAATCATCAATCATCTCAGAGAAAATTGAAAGCATGCACCTTTGAAAAGTTCCCGGAGCATTACACAATCCGAAAGGCATTCTCCTATAAGCGTAGGTTCCAAAAGGACTTGTGAACGTCGTCTTCGATTGATCCTCTGGAGCAATTGCCACCTGATAATAACCAGACAAACCATCAAGAAAACAATAAAATTCATGTCCAGCTAACTTATCAAGCATTTGATCTATAAAGGGTAAATGGAAATGGTCTTTGCGGGTGGCCGCATTTAACTTCCTGTAATCTATGCACATCCGCCAACCAGTGGTCAACCTAGTTGACACCAACTCTCCCTTCTCATTGGTTGTCACTGTGATGCCACCCTTTTTTGGAACAACATGAACAGGGCTCACCCACTCACTCTCGGCCACTGGATAGATTAATCCTTTGGCTAAAAGCTTAAGGATTTCCTTCTTTACCACCTCCATAAGATTGGGATTTAATCTCCTTTGGTCGTCTTTAAATGGCTTTGCTCCTTCTTCAAGTATTATCCGATGCATACACATAGATGGACTAATTCCCTTTATATCTGCAAGGCTCCAACCAAAGGCCTTCTTGTTCTCTTTCAATACTCCTACTAATGCTTCTTCTTGCTCCTCAGTCAGCTCGGAAAAAATAATCACCGACTTTGTCTTTCCGTCTTCTAGAAACACATACTTAAGGTGCTTAGGAAGCTCCTTAAGTTCAACAGGACTACTCAACGACTCACTCGTCTCTTCTCCTTTCACAACTTCCATCACCCCCACACTTGAGTCGAGGGCTAGGTCCTCCTCATCTCGACTAGCTGGTATCTCCTCATCATCTAATTCCTGCAAAAACACCTTCTCGACCAAGGTATCAATAGCATCAATATAATAACAAGTATCAGATAAACTTTGTATAGGATGAAGAGATATTTCCCTGACAGACAAGGAAATAGTTTCATCTAACACAGTCATTTGAAGTTTCCCATTTTTAACATTAATTAACGTGTTAGTTGTTGCCATGAAAGGTCTACCTAAAAGAACAGTATGTTCATTACTAGACTCTTGCACCTCACCAACATCAAGCACGACAAAATCAACTGGTACAATCAAATCTCCAACCCTAACTAAGATATCTTCAATGATTCCTTTAGGGTACTTAATTGACCTGTCTGCTAGTTGTAAAGACATTCTAGTGGGCTTCAAATTACCTAATTTTAAGAAAATAGAATAAGGCATCAAATTAATTCCAGCCCCTAGATCTAACATACCTGAAACGGACTTACCATTGCCAAGTGAAATTTTGATGATGAAACTACCCGGATCTGTTTGCTTTGGAGGAAGTTGGTGCTTCAACACCGCACTTGCTACTTCAGAAACAACAATCTTCTCGTCATCCATAAAACGTCTCTTCTTGGATGCAAGCTCTTTAAAGAACTTAACATATGCTGGAACATTCTTAATCACATCCAAGAGAGGAAGGTTGACATTAACCTTTGAAAGCATCTTGTAAAAATCCAAGAATTGTTGATCTTGCTTTTCATTCCTCAATCGCCCTGGGAAAGGAATATGAGGTTTATAAGGATTACAAGCCTTATGCAACACTCCTTCCTTTCCTTTCTCCTCAGAAGGGGCTACATCAATGATCTCCTCTTCAGGAGGAGTTACTGTGATATCATTTTCATCCTTCTCATGCATATCCTCATCAACCGGCATTCAGACTTGATTATCCACAACTTTACCACTTCTCAAAACAGTGACAGTTGGGCTTGCTTTGGTTGACTTGGAAGCTTATCCTTTTTATTTATCTGAACAAGCTCTCCAACGGTCCCTGCAAGCTGCCCAACTTGGGTCTCAATCCTCTTCATAGAGGCCTCCACCGTCTCAAATCGTTGATGACTAGCTTGAATGAATTTATTCAAATTATCCTCCACTGTTGATTTGGAAGGACCTTGAGATGGAGCTTGATGTTGTTGTTGTTATGAAAAGTGTTGTTGAGGTTGTTGGAATTGCTGGAACCCTTGCTGAGGTGGCATTTGCTGACCTTGTGGTGCTTGTTGCCTCCAAGAGAAATTGGGATGATACCTATACCTCGGATTATAAGTGTTGGAGTATGGGTTAAATTTCGGGCGCTGCTGAAAGTTTTGAAGAACATTTACTTGTTCTTCATGTTCTCGGTGTTGCACATATGCATTAGCACAAACATTAGCCCCGTGCCCAAACTCTCCACAAATACGACAAGTCTCGCCTCCACTTCTTCTTGGTTGTTCGTCCGCTGTACGGATAGCTTGTACCTACCTTGTAAGCTCTGCTATCTGCCTCACCAAGTCATTACTAGAGGTTGCTTCGTTAACCTTCTTTTTCAGACCCCTGGAGCTTCTCTGTTGAGAATTCATTGCCATGTTCTCAAATATCTCTGTGAGCTCCTCTGCAGTCCGGTTTCCAATATCTCCTCCAGCTGCATTATCAACCATATACTGGAGGCTTTGATGAAGACTTTCATAGAAGAACTGGTTGAGCAACTCCGGAGATAGGTTGTGATGAGGACACTGCATCTGTAGACTCTTGAATCTTTCCCAAGCCTCGTGAAGAGGCTCTCCATCCAACTATGTGAAGGTCACCAGCTGTGACCTAACCTCTTGTGTCTTTTGGTTCGAGTACCACTTCGACATGAATCTCTCAGACACCTGATTCCAGTTTTGAAGAGAATTAGGAGCTAAAGACATAAACCATGTCTTAGCTCGGTCCTTGAGAGTGTACGGAAAGCACCGCATCTTCAGCTGATCCTCAGTCAGTCCTCCAAGTGGAAAGGTCTGGACGATGACATAGAACTCCCGGATGAAGTTCAATGCGTCCTCCGCCGGCATACCATAGAAAGACGGGAGCTGGTTGAAGTGGATACTCTTGAGCTCGTAGTTCCGAGCTGCTTGTCCCAACACAATGGGTGATGCTGCAACTCCTATCACCGGCCAAGCAAGTTTCCTCATCTGACGGGCTACCATAACTGTGTGAGAACTCGACTCACTCCAATCTGTGTTTGAGTCTCGTGAGAGTGAATTCTCTGACTGATCCGATCGATACCCTAACTCCAAAGTATAGCCGTTTTCAACCTCCTCTTCCAGGTTGACTGTTTGCAACTCAATTCTTCGATGTACGTTATCCAACACAGGTGCCAATCTCTTATTAAAACTTCGGCGACCGTGCATGCACTAACTAACACCACGAAAAGAGAGGTCAAACGTAACTTGCGGTTGAAAACCCCAAACAACAACAAAAACAAAAATAAAAAAAATACAATAATCACTAAACTGAACAATCACAATACGAAAGACAAAGAAAGAAAAGAGCAAAACAAAACAAGCACTAAAAATCAAAAATGCCTATAGCCTTCCCCGACAACGGCGCCAATTTTGTTAAGCTAATTTCGAACTGTAGTACGTGGCGTTGTTAAGTCCAGACCCACTGTCTGATAAAGGGAATCAGTATCGGGCACGAGGAATGTTTCCAGCCAATATACTTCCAGTTATTATATTAAATTATGTTCGACTAAAAACGTATCCTAAGAAATTATAGTACGTAGTAGCCGACCCGAATGTCGTATCTCAAGGGAAGACTATGCAGGGCAATGATTAAAAGTACTACAATGAGATAAAATGAGATAAAAGAAATCCTAAAACACTCTAGATCAACTTGAGATGGAATTATACTAAGTTAAAGAGAAAATTAAACTAGATAACAATAGAAAGACAATCTATAGGGTAACAATTATCCTAAACCTAGGTTCAATGCTTCTTTGATCAAATCATATATTTAATCGGATTTTTCCTAAGTTGATTAACTAAACACCTACGTGTTCTTAAGGCTAATCCGTGTCTAGCACTCACGTGTATAGATCACACTTAAGAAACATTCCAATTCAAAACACGATTTCCTATTTTACGTTTCCGATTAATAGGGTTGGTTGTTCAATTACAAATTAGATATAGAATAATTCATTGCAATCCATTCTATATCTTGAGTTCATATGGTGATCAAACATACAAAACTCATGAAGCACAAATCAAACAACCATACAAGAACAAATTAAAGCATTAAACCAAAGATTAAGACAATATAACCCTAGAGAAATATTTAGCCAACCATATCGAAAAGTAAATCCATAGAAATATTCATAAAGATAAACTTACTAGAATCCAAAAGCAAAGATTAGAACGATCCTTCAATCTCTTGAGAATCTTCTTCTATCTAACGAAAAGCAATAAGTAAGTGAGTCTTCTTTCTCTATTCTAAACTAACTCCATCATTAAAAATATTCGCATTTATAATTAGACTGTGACTATAACTCACGTATTTAAGTCACATAGTTAAGAATTCAAAGATAAATTAATGAACACTCAGTTTATACGCTTTCGATTCAAACCGATATTGATTAGACCTAAATCCGACACTAGAATTATCTCTCGACCTCAACTACTGTCTATGGAATTGAAACGGTGATTAGTCGGTCCAATTAAGCAAGCACAGTCTAATCAACAAGCATGCATAATTCTAAACATCAACAATCAATTCATAAAATCAAAACCTAGAGGAGAATCAACTACTCAAATCCTGCACATAATCACAAATAAGAAATCTATAGGAATTACTTACTAGCGATTACAATCCGGGAATCAAGCAGTCAATCTCCCCCATTAATCCTTCTTCCCAATATTAAATTACAATAACTACAGTTTTTGAGAGAGTTCGAAAGTCTAAAAAAAAGGATAATCTATCAATTGTATGTTTTGTAATTTAGATGTGCTCATGTTTTTCTCTTTAAATCGCGTGAAAAGCTGCCATTTTAATGCACCCATCGACCGCTAAGTAGCCAACGGTCGCTGGCTCCACTAGCGTGATCATGCTTTTTGTGCAGGCCCAGCGGTCGCTGGCCTGTGCTCTCTGAAGCTTTGATTTCATGCTTTTTGAGGATGCATGAACTCCAGGCTTGTTTCTTCATTCTCTTTTCCGCTTCGTGCACTCCTCGACTAACGCTAACTTGCTTGGCTTTGCATCTTCGGCACATTCTTCATCATTTAAACTCCAATCAATTTCTGTTTTCGTTATCTTACATCCAACACCAGAACAACAAAATCGGCGTAAACACGAACTAAAAAGATGCAAAATCAAATCAAACTAAAAACTGAACACATCTAAATATGAACTAAAAACAAACTAAACAATATTTCTAATAAGGTATAAATTTTTCAAATTTATCAACACAATAAATATGGTGTAATACTTTCATGTAAGAGTTCATGCATCCTCATGTAATGTATATTATAAATATGATATACTTTAATTCCTTTTCTAATTATTTATTGAGTGTTGCTAAATTTTCATGCATGTGGTTGGTCACACAAATATAAAAGGAAATAAAATTATGAAAAATGAAACCTTAAACTACCCTAATAACTATACCTTAACTAGAAATGTAATAGTTTCTTTTTTTGTATAGAACCTTACATTTTCTACGTTTGTGGCTAGAAACATGTGTGGTCGATTAGATTTATTGTTATTTAATATCGTTATCTTGCTAATAATATTTTAATGTACCGTAATTTCTTCTAATTTATTAGCACATTAAGTATATCGTTAATATTTTTTATTTAGGGTTCATCCTTCTATAACTAGAGTATATTATTAATTTAAGATAGTTAAATTATGTTAATAATTATTTATTATCATTATCAAATGCATCAATTTAATTCTTAATTAAAATGCATCACATATTTAATGCATTAGAATATGTTAACAAATGCATCAGACTTAGTAGATGAAATGCATCATTTATTTGAATTTACAATTTTTGTAATGTCGTGTATTAATCCAATTATTAATATAAGTAAGTTATAAATTCCAGTACATTCTAATTTACAATTTCAACACATATTTAATACATTAGGATATGTTAACAAATGCATCACTTAGATGAAATGCATCACTTATTTGAATTCTTAGTGTGTTAGAAGAATTTATAAATAACAGCACATTCTAATGCAATTATTTTTCTATTTTGTATTACCAATATAATATTATTTTGATGCATTTATCCAAATTTAAAAGTTACATAAACAAATTTAATACATTATATAATATTTAATATAATTTAATTAATAAATTCTAATTAGAAGATGATACTAAATAATATCTTATCAAAAAATTATAAAATGTATGCATAAAAAATAATACCAAATGCATAAAATATCTTCATAATCATCCTTCGTCTTCTTCACACAATTTTAGTTAATGTGTTGGGTAACTAACATTTTTAAATTTATATAATCACATGCTATGGATCAAAAATGAAAATGTAGGAGTAAACATTGTAAATTAGTAAAAGTGATTAAAAGATGCACTTGCCATAAAAAAACAATTAGAATGCCGTGAAATTTGGAAATTGACACTTACAAATAATCATAATTTTTTACATTCATATCATTGAGTCATAAATAAATGGAAAGAAATCAAATTATAATGACAAATATAAAAATGAACTATCAACCATAGATCTTAAAAGAGGGAAGGTGTAGATCGATGGAAGGTGTAGATGGGTTCCTAGTTCCTAAGTAACAATGTGTTCTCATTTCGTCCAATTCCTATATATATATAACCATAATAAAATAATATAAAATAATCTATTTTCACTATTCTTACGTGTTTAAATCATAATTTTTTTAAGTAAAATGATTATATTGCACTAAGTTATTCCATCGCACTTGAAGTCATTTTGGATCGAATCAGATCAGGCTAAAAATTAATCGGAGTTTTATCCATAACTATAAATTTTCCAGTCGTCTAAGTCTTTTTTAACGGCTCTATACATAAATTTTAATGGATGAGTTGTGTGTTGTTAGTAAATTAAGAGTCTCATACTATTTATTAATTAAATACTTGTATTATAAGTAAAAATTAATAAATGAATCTAATATGGTAAGAGTTTAATAAGATCTGCATTATTTATATTTATTAATAAATTAAAAAGAGACTAATTAGGAAATGGAGAAATGGAGAAGATAGGGATGGACGTATAAATAAATAAACAAATAAAAGTTAACTAATTAATTAATAAAAGAAATAATAATTAGGGAGTAGGGGAGTGGGGAAATGAATAGTCTATTTCACCCCTCACAACCCTTATATATAGTTTATTACTAGTAAATAATATAAATAAATGTAAATTATTGTTATAGTTAATTAAAAATAATATAAATTAATAAATTGATAAAGACATAATAATTAGGTAGTGAGGAGTGGAAATGAATACTTTCAAATTCATTTATATATATTTATAAAATATATAAATTAAATAAATAATAAATAAAATTTTATAAGTTGAATTAAAGAATAGTAATTATTAATAATATGAAGAAAAATAAAAATTATAAATATAACTATATTAATATATGATTTGTTTATTTATTTATAATGTAATAAAAACAAAGAATTGAAAATATAATAAAGTAAATAACATAAAAAATCAATTAACTTTATATATTTTTTTAAAATATATAAATCAATAAAATAATGAATACAATTTTAAAGTTAATGTCATAACTTAAAAAAATAAAAAATAAGAAGTTAAAAAATAATAAGATAAATATAATAAAAAAGATACATATTTTCATCAATTATATATAATTTCATAAAATATATAAATAATAAAATATTAAATATAATGTTATAAATGCAATTAAAAAAATCAATTATAGATAATATGAGCAAAAGAAAAATTAAAAGTAAAAAATGAAAAGACAGAAGATAAATAAAATGAAAATAATATATATATATATATGACTATATTTGTATGCAATTTTTATTCATTTATAATTTCATAACTTAAAAAAAGTAAAAATAAAAATGAAAAGAAAATAAGATAAGTATAAATTGATAAATTGATAAAATAAAAATATAATGTTATAAAATATATAAATTGATAAAATAATAAATATAATGTTATAAATACAATTAAAATATTAAGTATAAATAATGTGAAGAAAAGATAAAATAAAAAGTGAAATATAATAAAGTAAATAGAATGAAAAGAAGGGGCAAAATGAGAAGATTTTATAATAGATATATAGATAAATATATATAAATATAAGTATTTTTGGTGGGAAAACAAAAAAAGTTTTCCCCTTAGCTTTATATATATATATATATATATAGATTATATTTTTGTTACTTTACTGTACAGATTTACGTTAATGAATAGATGACGTCATATAACATTATCTAAATTGATAGCCTAATTAAAATGATGCATAAAATGATATGACATAAATTCAGTACTTGCTTGAACAAAAAATATATATCAATTTAGATGTCTTTAATTAGTATGACAAGTATGTTATGGTTTGTATACTTCAAAACAAGTTTTATATTTGAGCATTGTAACATACTAGTTTTCACTTTCATTTAATAAGAATAAATTTTCATCATTTTCTTGTAATTTATTTTACATTAATTATTTATTGCAAACAAGTTCTTTTTTATATTATATACTGTGTGTTGAATCGATAATCACAGAAGTTAACACAATCGGTTTCTTATAAAATAAAGTTCACAACTCAGACAAACTTGGAAGATATTGTCGTGAAATGTTGTGGTATCATTTTGATGCGTGAGAGTTGAACTTAGGCAACAAAATGATATTGGTGCATTGATGTTGGTGTACATGTATTGCATATCTGCACTATGTGGTTTCACAGTGAGATAAGTTCTTATGTGGTGATACTGAAGAACAAGGTATCCAAAATTCTTTACTTCATAATCTATGTCAATAACATTAAGTGTAGGTGATTGATTATGCACTCCTTAATGTATTTGCACTTGCAGGATTTTGTAACCCTATACAATAATACGTTGGGTAGTGGTAATTAGTTTAACGAGTAGTACTGCGATGTTATTGCTTAGAATCGCGTTGTAGCGAGTCTGAGTTGATTATATCTGCATCAGGCGTTAAAAAGGTTTATTATATAAGAAACTCAACCGGTTGGAATTTATTCCATATATAATAATAAATGTCTAAAACGGATCAATCACGGATAAATATATTAATTAATATAAGCTCCAAGCAAGCTTCAATTAATTAAGGGATATAAAATCTTAAACGCAGGAAATAATTTATTAGAATAGAGATTCAATTTGTAATGTGAATCATTGCTAAATAGTTCAATATTTATCATATAGTGGAGTCGGTAGATATTAATATTAATATAAGTCATATTAATACAATAATTCCTAGATTAATTAATTAATAGTCTTACTTATGCACTAGCCCATTAATTAGAGAATTATTAGATATATTAATTGACTGAATTTTATATTATTATGTTGATGGACATTCTCCCTATTAACCATAACTTAGCCCACACACCTATAAATAGAAGATGAGACTGAAAACCTTAGCCAACACACTCATAACCATCGGCCAACAACCCTAAGACTGTGTTTTTCGAGAACGCCATCCTCTCATATAGTGTTTTTCAATCTTCTCTTTTATAGATAAAACCCAATAAATTATTGGTCACACGGTATTCGGGTTGTAGAAGGGATATATGATAGAAGTTTCGAAGGTTGAACTTGTTTGTGATTCAAACAGAGACATTTTCAAATAATACCAGGCGTGAATTATTTTTCATAGTTTAGACGGTACAGTTTGGGTCATCATCTCCGATTCGATTCTTCTTCTTAAGGAGAAAGGTATAATCGAACTCTTAGGATCATGTCTAGGGCTCATTTTCAATATTTTATCATCTCTTTGTGATACATGATTTATATGATATTTATGTATTTTATAATTTTATGATTTTATTTGATTTATCAAACATGTGTATCATGCAATTTTGTGAGTCTCTAATTCGGGTCTCATAAGTTGGTATCAGAGTTAATCGTATGATTCTGATATCTTTAATAAACATGATTTTAATTATGTATATTCACATGATTTGCATGTGTTATTTAATTTGATATAGGAACCGCTAGAATTTAATTATACAGTATATCTAATTATTTGGTGAATCTGTTTAAATACCATATCATGTATGAATTTGTTCGTTTTTTGGTGGTTTGGTTTATGACATAGTCCCGAACTGATGTTCCCTCCGCCATGGTGATGTTCATCTCATTGTAAATGATAAATTTTTTAGCCAATTGACTCTATGTATCGAACATCTCTGTCAGGCTAAACATGATATCCGAAGTGACATTCATGGACTCATGCTGATGTTACAGTACGCTCGACATAGATGCCAGAATGTAACACCACATCATCTGATTTTCATTAACCCACTTCTCATGTTTAACATTTGACTTGGGAGAAGCATTACTAACATGAACGGGAGGACATTTCTCGTCAATAACAAATTTAATGTCGTCAGCAATTAGGACAATATCCAAATTTTGTTTATAGTCAATAGTTTTTACCCTCAAATTTGTTATTCAGAATCGAAGCAAATAGATTGAAAGTCATGCTTATAGAACTGAAAATAAAATAAAATATTTCATAATAAAAACATGTTCAAACACAAATAATCAAAAAATCTTATATAAAATTATTAATGCATTGAAGAAACTGTTTGTTGGGAACCCCACAATATTTAGTTTTGATGATGTTCTCGTGAAACACACTTAGAATTAATTCTGTTTGCTAGGTCTCAATTTGTTCTACCTATACCAGATCACTGTCACATAAAGTGAAACTGATAGAGAACACAACTTTAGACCAGGTTAGTGAATGACTTAATATGTAAATGATTAAATACTTTAGAAGTCATTCTGTTAGCTTTCGCTCTGTTCGAAGATCCAGATCAGCAGGAGCATACAAAGCAAGCAGATGATCTGATTGATGGCCACTCGATCTGGTTGCTGAGAAATCATTCACAGAGATTGCAACCATGCTTTGGAGCATATTTTTCTTTCAAAAGAAATTGATATTTGACCAGATCGATGTCAATCTGCTATGACCAGATCGATGTCAATCTACTATGACCAGATCACGATCCTATAAAGTGAGCCAGCCTGGACCAGATCAACCCAGTCATCTGACATTCAATTATATGTCTAGATGTACTTAAGTGAATCCAAATCACCTTGCCACATCAGTAGATCTCACGAAGATGGAAAGTTTATCTATTGGAGATCAAGTTTGGAAGGAGAATCAATCACTTGCGATGAAGGAAAGAAGCATCTGTCAACGATCTGCTTTCTATATTTCGCAGATTTGGTCAACTTTCACATGACAAGAAGAGATAAATCAAGGATTCATATCTCTTGATTGGTAATCTACATTTACTTTAAGCCAATCAAGACCAACGACTAGAATTTCAATATCTATACTCATAAAAGCTTGGAATCAAGACTGGAAGAGCACAGATACTTCAAGATTATTATCAAGCTTTTATTATGCTCATAAATCAACTTACTTATCAAAGCATTCATTTGAGGAGATTTTTGCATACCAGATCGTGTTCTAAGCCGTTCGTGATCGAAATCACAACACTCAATTCAAGTCTGTCTTATCGAGAAGAAAAAGAAAGATAGCTTCGCTAGCTAGTATTTTTCAAGTGGATTAACGTGAAGATATCTTATTGCAGTTGTATACTGTAAGTTGTAAAGGGACACGACCCTTATTCGAGCATAAGTTTCAACCAGATTGTATTTGAAACTTGTGGCTCATTCTCAGTGAGTATAAAGAAGAGAGTATCCTAGTAGTGGATATCTAATCCGGTTTGGATTAGATCGTGGATGTAGGGGATTTCCCGAACCACGTAAAACAACTGTGTTATTTATATTCTGCATATTTACTTTCAGTTGTTTATTCACTAACCAGCACATCCATTTAAACTGCATTTTTAATCAATTTGTTAATGTACTTGGTTAAGATTTTCAAATGTTTTCTAATAAAGAACACAAACTAAGTCCAACATATTCCATACTCAACACTCTATTAGTTGATAAGATCATTCTTGTTATCTACTAAGTGTTTATCACCAGAGAGAGTTCATCTGGACAGACTGTGTATCAATCTGGTCATCGATCTGGTTTGTCACACTTAAGCAATCTCCCTTCGAGAAAGCTTAATCTCTCTAAGTAATTAGTCAAGTAAACTGAAAAGTTTGCATTTGGTTTATTCCCCCCCCCCCCCATACACCAAACCTTACTCTTTCGGGACAAACAAGTGGTATCAGAGCAGTGGTTCATAGGACTGTTGTTTCTGTTTTACAGGGTTGAAACCTGCGTGGTCAACTTGAATAGATCTAGGAAAACCTTTTTAGTCATGTCATGTGCATATTATCTGCTATCATGGAATCTTATGTCATTTGAGCTTGTGAAGAATTCTCCATCCAAGGATACAGAGAATGGAGTTTCAGAATCAAGATGTGTCTAAAGACTCATCCCTGTCTGATGTGGAAAGTGATAGAGGAAGGACCATTAGAAATATATGAAGAGAAGTCTCGTATCACAGAAACTGGTGTAGTCAAAGAGACCGTGCTTAAGGATCCCAGAACATATACTTCCGAAGAACGACGTGAAGCAAATCTGGATGATTTTGCAAAAGGGATCATTTCTAGCACAGTTAAAGGTGTCCATCTGGTCAAGATCCAAGATCTGTATACAACCAAAGAAATGGGGGAGGCACTACGAGAACTCAACTTAGGTTCTGAAGCTATGATCGAGAACAAGCTGTCCCTGGCATGTAATAAGTTTGATGAGTTCAAGATGAATTCTGGAGAAACCATCGAGCAGATGAAGAACAAATTCATTGAAGTGTTACTTGAAGTTTTTGCATTCCACAAGAAAAAGTACACTCAGAGAGAGAAGAATCTCAAGATATTCAGAGCATTGCCACCAAGCTGGGAGATATATTCTGCAATGCAACCACTACGTGCTGATTTCAACGATCTGTCTATTGAGGCACTATTTGACCATCTGGCTGTACATGAATGTGATATTAGAAGAATTCATGGACCAGATCATGCTTCAAGCAAGAAGAACGAAGTTCCAAGAAGGAGAAAGAAGTAGCCTTCAAGGCGAAGTGCATAACTGATGAAACAATAACACCTGCTGCATCAGAAGAAGGAGGTTATGACAAGCTGCTCAAAGAGTTTGCCATGATTGCCAAGAGAATGGACAAGATGAAGGTTAGATCGAGAAAGTATCGTAGATTCTACAAAGACAACAAGAGTAGATATCAGAAGAACAGAGATCAAGATCGATCTGACAGCAAAGGCGAAGCAAAGAGTAATGGTAAAACATCTAACTCTATTGATTATACGTGTTATGGCTGTGGCAGAACATGTCACTTCGAGACAGATTGTCTTGATCTATCTAAGAGTCAGAGAGAAGAACTAATAACCAAAAGAGATCGTAAGCTAAAAGCTCAACGCAAAGCTATGTTGGCTGAAGAGGACTCAAGCAGCTCGAGTCATCTATGTGACAGTTCATCAGAAAATGATGAGACATTCTATGTGGAAGGCACATAAGAAGATTGAGATGAATGATACATGAGAATCGACAACGGACTTGACCAGATCAAGGCAAATTCTCATATTTCTATGTCATCAAATAATCTTATCTATGATTCTGGAAATGAAGATGAACCAGAAGTCTCATGGGAAGAGATCAATGAGATGTTCAAGAGTTACACAAGTATAAAGAAGTTATTCTCTAAAGTTATTAAGGAGAATGACAAGCTAAATGAGACAGTAAGAATATTGAGTGAAGCAAACACCAAGTTATCTGGTCAAGTAAACGATCTGGAGGGACATATCAAAACTAAAGATGCAGAGATCTACTCACTTAACTCCAAGGTGAAGGACATGATCAACAGAAAGGAAGTAGTTGAAGAAAAGTTGAAGAAGACCATGGAGAACATGAGCAAGATCAACAAAAGCCAAGAACGAGCTGGTATGATTATTGACAGGCAGAGAAGAGGAACAACTAGTCTAGGATATATACTGGAAAACCTAGTGAGACCAAATTTGTTGCAGAAAGGAAGAACATACCAAATCAAGTGAAAGATTTAAAGAATAAGAAGAATCAACCCCAGAAGATGATGATGAAAGAAGCATGAGACAAGAGGTACTATCAAATGAAAGGGCAACCTGTTCACTATGTCAAGACTAGTAGAGACCAGAAACAGAAGGCTTCTACCAGATCATCATCAAAGAAGAAGAAGTTTAACTGGGATAACATAGAGAGAAACCATCCATCTGGTTACAAAGCTATATCAAGAACAGATGATGCTGGAAGACAAATTGTTGGGAACCCCACAGATAATTTAAGTTTTGATGATATTCTCTCGAAAACACACTTGATATTATTCATGTTCTGTATTATTTCTATTTTGTCTCTAAGTACCAGAAAGTTGGAGCAAGACAATCTTAACAGAAAGTTGAACCAGAAAGCTTCAAACAGAAAGATGAAAGAAGTCTCAGACAGAAAGCTGGAGCAAGACAATTTTAACAGAAAGTTGAACCAGCAAGTCTTAGACAGAAAGTTGAACCAGCAAGTCTTAGACAGAAAGTTGAACCAGCAAGTCTCGAACAGAAAGTTGGAGCAAATCAACTTTAACAGAAAGTTGTTCAACCAGAAAGTACTCAACCAGTGTTCAAGCAGATATGCACTTAAAACCAGAAAGAGCCTAACCAGAAGGTTCAAATCAAACAGAAAGAGTTGAATCAACCAGACAGAAGTGGCAACAGATCGATAGAACTATCAAAACCCTCAGAAAACATTGCCCTACTCATCATATCCACTTACCACATCAGTATTTAAGTCCATCCTTTGAGAATTGGAAGGAAAATCACTAATTGACAAGAAGAAGGAAAGTAATCTCAGTTGATCTGCTTCCCATTCATAGAAGATTCAGTCAACGACTCTACAAGGAAAGAAGAGATATGATGAATAACATTGATTGGCAATCCACAATCAATTCACGCCAATCAACAAACGGCTAGAAATTCAAATTCAAAGCCTATATATATTTGGAGTTTTTATAGTCTGAAGAGTCACTAGCGCTACATAAAAAGGAACATTCTCAAGCAATTCTATCTTATATCAGACAAAAGCTTCAAACCGTTCGTGATCGCAATCACACCTCGATTCAAGTCTGTCTTATCGAGAAAGGAAGGAGATCTTTGCTAGCTAGTAGTTTTCTAGTGGATTAACGTGAAGAAATCCTATTTACTGTAGTTTTCTGTAAGTTGTAAAGGGATACGACCCTTATTCGTTCATAAGTTTCAATCAGGTTTGTAATTGAAACTTGTGGCTCGTTCTCAGCGAGTATAAATAAGAGAGTATCCCAGTTTGGATTAGACCGTGGACGTAGGGGGTTTCCCGAACCACGTAAAATAACTGTGTTATTTACTTTCTGCATTTACATTCCAGTTGTTTTATTCACTATCTGTCACTCTCATACAAACTGCATTCTTAATCAATTCTCTAAATACTCGACTAAGATTTGAAAGGTTTTCTAATCAAAGAGCACCGACTAAGTCCACCATTATTCCGCACACAATACACAGTTGGAGAATAAGATTACTCTTACTTTCTGCTTTGTATTACTCACTCGAGAGATTCTGCTTGGACAGAACAAGATCGAGTAGATAATCGATCTGGTCTGACACATTGAGCAATCTGTAATACAGAAAGCTTAAATCTCTCCTTTAAATTAGTCAAGTAAACTGAAAAGTTTGTGTATTTGGTGTATTCCCCCCCCCCATACACCAAACCTAGCTCTTTCGGGACCAACAAGTGGTATCAGAGCAGTGGTTCATACGACCATTGTTTTGTTTCACAAGGTTAACACCTACGTGGTCAACTTGAATAGATCTAGAAAATATTTTTCATCATCTGCATCCTATCTGTCATTATGGAGTCATCTGTTATCAGGGCATGCGAAGAATTCTCCATCCAAGGCTACAGAGAGTGGAGTTTCAGAATCAAGATGTGTCTCAAGGCTCATCACTGCCTGATGTGGAAGGTAATTGAAGAAGGACCATTGGCCATTACTGAAGAAACAACTCGCATCACTGAAACAGGAGTTGCTAAAGAGGATGTACTCAAAGATCCCAGAAAATACACGCCTGAAGAAAGAAGAGTAGCAAATCTTGATGATTTTGCCAAAGGAGTTATTTCCAGTACTGTAAAAGGAGTCCATCTGGCTAAGATTCAAGATCTCGATACAGCCAAAGAAATGTGGGAAGCCTTGAGAGATCTCAGTCTAGGCTCTGAAGCAATGATTGAAAACAAGCTGTCTCTAGCATGTAACAAGTTTGATGAATTCAAGATGAAACCTGGAGAAACCATTGAACAGATGAAGAACAGGTTCATTGAAGTACTACTTGAAGTTTCTGCCTTCAAAAAGAATAAGTACACACAGAGAGAGAAGAATCTCAAGATTCTTAGAGCTCTACCACCAAGCTAGGAGATTTATTCAGCTATGCAACCTCTACGTGCTGATTTTAATGACTTGTCCGTAGAAGCACTATTTGATCATCTAGCTGTCCATGAATGTGACATCAGAAGGATTCACGGACCAGATCATTCCTCCAGTAAGAAGGCGAGAATAACTCAAAGTAGGAGAAAGAGACTGCCTTCAAAGTGAAGTGCAAAACAGATGAATCAGCAGCCTCTGCCACACCAGAAGAAGGAGGATATGATAAGTTACTCAAAGAATTATCAATGATTGCAAAGAGAATGGACAAAATGGAAATCAAATCAAGAAAGTACCGAAGGTTCTACAAAGACAACAAGAGTAGATATCAGAAGAACAAAGAAGCAGAACGATCTGATGACAAAACAGAAAGTAGAAGTAATGGTAAAATCACTAATCCTACTGATTATACTTGTTATGGTTGTGGGAGAACAGGCCATTTCAAAACAGATTGCCCAGACTTATCTAAAAGTCAAAGAGAAGAACTACGAGCTAAGAGGGACAGAAAACTAAAAGCTCAACGTAAAGCCATGATAGCAGAAGAAGAAGACTCTAGCTCAAGTCACCTGTCAGATAGTTCATCAGAAGATGATGAAGCATTCTTTGCCAATGAAGAAGAAGACTGAGATGAATGCTATGTAGGACTAGACAACGGTCTAGATGATGTAGAGGTAAACTCTTGCAACTCTAACTCTTCAAATGATATTAACCTGGAACAGGAAATAGAAGAACAAGATGAATATTCATGGGATGAAGTTAATGAGATGTTCAAGAGCTACTCAAGCATCAAGAGGCTATTTAGAGAAGTTGTTGAAGAAAATGACAGATTAAAGAAATCTGAAGAGATATTGAGTAAAGCAAACACTCATTTTGTTGCTAACATAAACGATCTGGAAGAACAGATCAAAGGAAAGGACAGTGAGATTCACTCACTAAATTCAAAAGTGAAGGATCTTATCACAAGAAACAATGTAGCTGAGGAAAAGATCAAGAAAGGAAAAGAAATGATCTACAAGAGTGATGAACGTGCTAAACTGCTAATTAACATGCAGCAAAAGGGTACATCTGGAGTAGGATATCCAGGCCACTCAGAGAAGCTCTCTAGTACCATAAAATTCATACCAGAAAGGAAACAAATACCTGACCAAGTGATAAATCTCAGAAACAAGAAAGAACAACCTCAGAAGATGATGGTGAAACATACTGGCAACAGACAGTACCATCAAACAAGAGAACAACCAGAAGATTACACAGGAACAGAAGGTGTACACAACAAGAATGTCAACAGGACATTAACTAACAAACTTGTTAACAAGACATTACCCAACAAAAATGTCAACAGGACAGTACCCACTAATAAAGGATTGAAGAATGATGGAATAGAAAGATATCATCCATCTATATTTCATTCTATGTCAAAAGTTGATAATGATGGAAATACTATCACTTGCTATATTGCTGTCCCCAACCCAAAAGTGTTCTGGATTCGAAAAGGAACATTTACTAATAACCAAGCACCCAAATATTGAAAGGGTAGCTAAGTGTAATTAATTGCAGGACCAGAAGACTGCAAGAAGGTACAAGATAGCTAAAGGTGCAATCTGGATCATAGATAGTGGCTGTTCGAAACACATGACATGTGACAAGAACCTACTATCAGACTATATAGAGAAACCAGGTCCTCAGGTCACCTTTGGATGTAACTCAAAAGGATATACCAGAGGATATGGAAACATAAGAGTTGGCAAGACCACCATCACAAATGTATCGTACGTTGAGGGTCTTAGCCACAATTTGTTTTCTGTAAGTCAGTTCTGTGCTAATGGTAATCAGATTATTTTTTATGCTAAAAATTGTTTCGTGAAAAGCAAGGAAGGAGATGAGATACTTCTTACCGGAAAATTGTAGTTTAGATTGTATATTGTACAATGGGACAACCAGATTGAGACATGTCTGGTCACTAAGACAGTATCAGAAACTAGTTGGCTGTGGCATAAACGACTAAGCCATCTCAATTTCAAGTCAATCAATAAGATTGCACGAGAGAAACTAGTTGAAGGATTACCAGACAAAATATATGACAAAAATCACATCTGTGAAGCATGTCAAGCTGGAAAACAAACCAGATCATCATTTTCTAGCAAATCTGTCCAGTCATCTACCAGAATCTTAGAGTTACTACCTTTAGACTTATTTGGTCCAGTTAAGCCATTAAGTATAAATGGTAGAAAATACACTCTGGTCATCATTGATGATTATTCAAGATTCACATGGGTAATCTTCTTATATAAGAAGAAAGAAACATTGGAAGAGCTGCCAAACTTCCTCAACAAAATTACCAAGAAAAAGGAAGTCTCTGTTACTACCATCAGAACAGATCGTGGTACAGAATTCCTAAACCAAAAGATTGAGGATTACTGCAACCAGATGGGAATCACACATCAGACATCTGCAGCCAGAACACCTCAACAGAATGGAGTAGTTGAAAGAAGAAACAGATCATTAAAAGAAGCAGCTCGCACTATGCTTAATGCAACCAGATTACCTAAGAAATTTTTGGGCAGAAGCAATCTCTATAGCTTGCTATACACAGAATAGAGCTGTAGTTACCATCAGACATGGGAAGACACCATACGAAGTCTGGAACAACAGAAAGCCCAGGATACATTACTTCCGTACTTTTGGTTGTTTATGTTACATCCATAATAATGGGAAATTACAGTTGAAAACCTTTGATAGTAAAGCTGACCCTGGAATATTCTTAGGATATTCTGAAGTTAGTAAAGCTTATAGGGTTTAGAACAAGAAGACCCATATTGTGGAGATAACACCCCATATTGTCTTTGATGAGTCTTTTATCATTGACAGAGAGTTGAGTGATGATCTTATACTAGGCCAGAACAAGGGAAAGAGAACAGAAGGAATTATGCTAGAAGACATTCTAATCTGGAATACAACAGATGATAATGATATTAATGTTCCATCTAATGCTGAAGCAATAAGCTCACAGCAAGGGGGAACAGAACATATCATTCTAGACCTCAATAGATCAATAACTCAAACAGAAGGTAATCAACCAGAAGAAGGAGATAACAATGAGCAAAATCATGATCAACCAGAAGAATCAACAGATACAAATGGTTGGAACAATAATCAAGAGATTGAAGAACCAGATGTGGACAATCCTTTTCAAACATCTCATCCAGAATTTGAGGACCCAACAAATGAACCAGAACCTGAGATATCAGAAGAAGAAATGACCAGCAGGAGGAGATGGATACAGGACAATCATCCTCCTGAACAGATTGTTGGGAACCCAAGTGATAGAGTAAGAACCAGAAGAATGCATGGAGAGAGTGCACTTCTCAGTTGCTATCTATCACGTGTTGAACCCTCTGACACTTATGAAGCACTCAAAGATGCAGACTGGGTCATTGCTATGCAAGAAGAACTCAATGAGTTTAAAAGAAACCAAGTCTGGTATATGGTAGACAGACCAAAACATCAGGGAGTAATAGGTGTCAAATGGGTATTCAAGAATAAACGAGATGAAAACGGAGAAGTAGTCAGAAACAAAGCTAGACTTGTTGCAAAGGGATACAGTCAACAGGAAGGTATTGACTTTGACGAGACCTTTGCACCAGTTGCCAGATTGGAAGCAATCAGATTATTTCTCGCATATGCAGCATATAAGAGATTCAAAGTGTACCAGATGGATGTTAAAAGTGCATTCCTAAATGGTATACTTGAAGAAGAAGTATATGTTGAACAACCGCCTGGTTTTGAAGAAGGAAATCCTGACCAGAAGGTATATAGATTAGCTAAAGCTGTCTATGGATTGAAACAGGCACCAAGAGCGTGGTATGAGACGTTATCAGCATTTCTGCTGGAATCAGGTTTCAAGAGAGGTTCTGTTGACAAAACACTGTTTGTCATTAAAGTCAAAGAACATATCCTTTTGGTGCAGATATATGTAGACAACATAATTTTTGGATCTCAATCTTCCCATTTATGTGATAAATTTGCTGAACTAATGAAGAACAAATATCAAATGTCCATGATGGGCGAAGGTTAGCAGAATGCTAATAGCAGAAGGTTAGCAGAATGCTAATAGCAGAAGGTTAGCAGAATGTTAACAGCAGAAGGCTTCCAGAATGTTAACAGCAAGAGAATCACCAGAATGTTAACAACAGAAGGTTACCAGAATGTTAACAACAGAACGCTTTCAAGAATTATAGAATGACAAGAAAGAAATAATGATTTCTCGTGTCATAATTTACTCAAATTAGAGTATCACGTGAAAATTATTTCTTAACTACTAAGTCAAGGGGGAACTTTTTGAGGAAATTGAAGCGACCGAGATAAAAGACGTCACTTTCCATAATCAATCTACGAGATTACAGTCTGAAAAGTTATTTCTTTTCCTGGATTTTCTAAATCTTCTATTTTCGTGATGATTAGCACAACTTTGGAAACTGTGATCGAGAAAATCCCTGCAAGAAATAGAAAAAGGGAAGTTACCGAAAAGACTGAGATACACACACGCTCGCCTACAAACCCTAGGATCTAGAGCGTATATCACACGCAAGGAAAGGCGGCAAAACAATGACAAAAGCGGGAAAACCTAAAAAGGGAGATTCTCATCCAACCCTTCATTTTCTATGCTCTTCATCTGTGCCGTTGATTATTTTGTTATATATATGCGATATACATCTCTGAACTGTTCACCTTCACTTCATCGCACTGAGCACTACTCTTTCTAATCACTTAAGGTTTTTACATCTTGATTTCTCTGCAAATCTTCCCAAAACATCTTACGTTTGATCATGGCACCCCAAACCTCTCTATTTCTTCAACATGTGTCCGAGGTTCAGAAGTTTCTTTCACCTGAACCATATGCTGTGTTTGAATCTCACGGATTTTGTAAATTGGAAGAAATTTTTGCCATTGTTACTCGCTGCAAAGGTTTTTTAGATTACTAATATTCCTTATATCTGCATCTTGCTCTCATTATTGCTTTCTTATGAACTGCCTATACCTTGTCCTTTCTTCTAATTAACTGTTTAGATGTGGACATTCATACTTGTTCATATAAACTGATGAATATACATATATTTGCTTTGTATGTTCTTATGATATTAGGTTTCTGCAATATTGTTACCTCTCATCCCAACACATTTTTGGCAAAACAAGTGGCTTCATTCTATCTAACATGGCAGAATGATAAACATGGCTTTGAAGCAAATGTGTTGATGCCAATCGGTGATAGAACTAGCAAAACACCATACAATGTCATCGAAATGATCAACCAGACGTATCGGTTGAAAGATGAAGTTTTAACATTGGATGATATCACTTCTGCGCAACTGCAAGAAGCAGTGGAAATAGTGATGGTGATACCGATCATATATACTGGAAAAATGTTTCAACGATCCCTACTTCAACCAGGGTTCAAGCTGTTACTCGAATTGGTTCAAAGGATATTCCTCAACCACAGTGGATCGTATGATCAGGTAACTCCTGAGAAATTTCGAATTATCACGGCAGTTGTCCTAAACCTCCGAGTAAATTGGAGCAGAATACTGTTTGAATTAATGGCTAAGGAAGTAAAATTGGTCACATATACCAAGGATAGCAGAGGCAGAGGAACTTCAGTGGAAGTTAGAAGAAATCTACGACACTCCACCAAGATCAGTCTGATGGTGGAACGATTTTTTAAGCATAAAGTCTGGGAGGATGCTGTGGAATTCAACACAAATCTCTCCATACCCAAAGATCAACATCAGCTTGAAATGTCTTTGGGACTCTCACCACAATTTTTCAACAAAATAACTGATGAGGTGCATCGGGTAGCAGCTCTGGAAATGGGCAGCTCTAATCCTTCATGGATGCCACCTTCCAAAGGAGTGGAAAAGTAGAAGAGTAAGACCACAAAAGAGAAAGTGGTGAAGGAAAAGATGGCCCGCAAGCCCTCACTCAAACGAGGAAGCTCTGTTGAGACATAAACATATGCCTCACAGCCTAAACAGAAGAAGCGCAGATTAAAAAAAAGTTGAGTCTCCACCACCATCAGAAACAACAGATCTGGAAGCAGAGGATACACACACAGAGGTTCCACAAACAGAGGCTCCAGCAGGTGGTGTGGAACCAGAAACGAGCCATAACCCACATCAGGAGAAAGATTTTTCTCCTTCTAGAACAGCTACACCCTCACCAAACAGAATGGAAAGAATAAGTGAGGATGAAGAGGAAGAAGAATCCGTTGATGAGGAAGAAGAAAGGAAATGTCAAGCAAAAAGTGTTATTAATCTGCTGGAGAATGAGGCAGAACATTCTGTACTTCAAGATTTTCCTAGCATTCACTTGCTTCTAGAGAGCTTGGGAGTAGCAAGACGCGTCAAATTCTACTTGCTGGTCAAGGACAGCGAGTATTATATCTTTGATGCACTGCTCCAGATTAAATCAATTGATGAGTTGAAGAAGGAAGAAGCCACATTACTAAGTCTAATTCACGTCACCACTGTTCAAGAAGTTAGAGCAGAATACAAGCAACTCATTTCTGGGCTCATGAAAGGTGAGGCAGAAATTTTGAAGATTGATCTGGGGACAATACACCAAGATGTCCAGATGAAAGAACCTGCATCAACAGACCAACAACCACCACCAGCAGCAGAACAATCCAAGAAAATACCAATCATCAATCTCGACTCTGGTGATGATGAACCTGTTGGACAGAACATTGGCGGCGAGCTAAGTAATGAAATATACACACACGGAGCCGCCCAGAAACTGAAGAAGCATATCAATTTCTACACCATGGAAGAGCTTCTGGAAAGAGAACCCAACACCTTCAATAACTATCAACTGGACAATCTGATCACTCTTCGCGTTGAAGATCAGATGACTGATATTTGCAACACTCTTCAAGAGAAAGCCACCCAGATACTCACTGACTTCAACCAACATCAGAAAGAGTACGTCAATGACATGGATGAAGATATACGAAGGAAGCTCAGAACAGTCAGGAAGGAGCTTGATAAGAAGATTGATGATGACAGATTGGCAAACGAAGCAGGTCAATCCAAAATCAATCTTCGACTGAATTTGCTACTAACCAAGCACCCACTCGTTGAAAGGGTAGCTAAGTCTTCATAATTGTAGGATCGAAGAACTGCAAGAAGAAGCCAAGTAGCAAAGGGAACAATCTGGATTATTGATAGTGGATGTTCAAAGCATATGACATATGACAAGAACTCTCTATCAGATTATGTGGAAAGAGAAGGACCACATGTAGCGTTTGGTTGTAACTCAAAAGGTTATACCAGAGGATATGATAACATTAAGATTGGCAAAACCACCATCACCAACGTATCATATGTTGATGGTCATAGTCATAATCTGTTTTCTGTTAGCCAATTCTATGCTAATGGCAATCAGATTGTTTTTAATGCTAACGACTGTTTTGTGAAGAACAAGGAAGGAGATGAAATTCTTCTTACCGGGAAATTGCAGGACAGATTGTACATTGTGTAGTGGACAAACCATATCGAGACATGTCTAGTTACTAAGACAATCTCTGAGACAAGCTGGTTATGGCACAAGCGACTTAGCCATCTGAATTTCAAGTCAATCAACAAGATTGCAAGAGAGAAGCTAGTCGAACGATTACCAGATCAAGTATATAACAAAGATCATATTTGTGAAGCATGTCAAGCTGGGAAGCAGACCAAGTCATCATTTACCAGCAAAGCAGCTTACTCATCTTCCAGAATTTTGGAGTTACTTCATCTAGACTTATTTGGTCCAGTTAAGCAATTAAGCATCAATGGAAGAAAGTATACTTTGGTCATCATTGATGATTACTCAAAATTCATTTAGGTCATCTTTCTGTTCAAAAAGAAAGAGATACTGGAGAAGCTGCCAAATTTTCTCAACAAGATCACAAAGCAAAAAGAGACTTTTATTATGACAATCAGAACAGATTGAGGGACAAAGTTTCTAAACCTGAAGATTGAGGGATATTACAACCAGATGAGTATCACACACCAGACATCTGTAAAAAGAACACCTCAATAGAATGGACTTGTTGAGGGGCGAAACAGATCGTTAAAGGAAGCATCTCGCACCATGCTTAATGCAACCAGATTACTAAAGAAGTTTTGGGTAGAAGCCATCTACACGGCCTGTTATACACAAAACAGATCGGTGATTACTCTCGGACATGGGAAGACACCATATGAGATCTAGAACAACAGAACCTGGGATATAATATTTTCGTACTTTTGGTTGCATGTGTTACATACATAATAATGAAAAATCTCAATTGAAAACCTTTGATAGCAAAGCTGACCCTGAAATATTTTTAGGATATTCTGATGTTAGTCAAGCTTATAATGTTTACAATAAAAAAACTCATGTTGTGGAGGTAACACCTCATATTGTATTTGATGAAGCTATTCTTGAATACAGTGAATTAGGTGATAAACAAGTTCACAGTCAGGTTAACAATAGGAGATTAGGAGGAATACTGCTTGAAGATATCTTGATCTGGAATTTAACAGAAGAAGATGAGATTAATGATCAACCTGTAGCTGAGACCAGCACACAACAAAGGGGAACATATCACATTGATCTGGATCAGACCAGATTAACCCCAGATGATAGTGAACCAGTGGAAGCATGTTGGGAACCCCACAAATATTTTAAAGTTTTGATGATGTTCTCTCGAAAACACACTTGGTATTATTCATGTTCTATATCATTTCTATTTGGTTTTTATAGACTAGGAAGTTGAAGAAAGCTTCAACCAGAAAGATGAAAGATGTCTCTGACAGAACGCTAAAGCAAGTCAACTTTAACAGAAAGTTGAACCAGAAAGCTTCAAACAGAAAGCAGAACCAGCAACACTTAGACAGAAAGCTAAACCAGCAAATCTAAGCTACAGAAAGCTGAAGCAAGTCTAAGCAACAGAAAGCTAAACCAGCAAGTCTTAGACAGAAAGTTGAACCAGCAAGTCTCGAACAGAAAGTTGGAGCAAATCAACTTTAACAGAAAGTTGTTCAACCAGAAAGCACTCAACCAATACTTAACCAGAAAGTACTTAAACAGTACTTAACCAGAAAGTACTTAACCAGTGCTCTACCAGAAAGGCATTAGAACCAGAAAGGGTGTAACCAGAAGGTTCCAAAACAGAAAGAGTTGAACCAAACCTGTCAATTATGGTAACAGATCAATAAAGCTATCTCTTACCACGTCAATATTAAAGTTCATCCATCAAGAATTGGAAAGAGAATCACTGATTGACACGAAGAAGGAAAGTAATCACAGTTGATCCGCTTTCCATTCATAGAAGATTCAGTCAACGACCCTACAAGGAAAGAAGAGATATGATTGATTGGCAATCCACAAATCAAATCACGCCAATCAACTAACGGCTAGAACTTCATGATTCAAGCCTATATATGTTTGGAGATTTAAAGTCTGATGTGCAAGAGCGATACATAACTGAAAAAATTCTCAAGCAACTCAATCTTTCATCAGACAAAAACTTCAAACCGTTCGTGATCGCAATCACACCTCGATTCAAGTCTGTCTTATCGAGAGAGGAAGGAGATCTTTGCTAGCTAGTAGTTTTCTAGTGGATTAACGTGAAGGGATCCTGTTTTACAGTAGTTTTCTGTAAGTTGTAAAGGGACACGACCCTTATTCGTGCATGAGTTTCAAATCTAGTTTGTAATTGAAACTTGTGGCTCGTTCTCAGCGAGTATAAATAAGAGAGTATCCTAGTAGTGGATATCTAATCCAGTTTGGATTAGACCGTGGACGTAGGGGGTTTCCCGAACCACGTAAAATAACTGTGTTATTTACTTTCTGCATTTATATTCCAGTTGTTTTATTCACTATCTGTCACTCTCATTCAAATTGCATTATTAATCAATCCTCTAAATACTCGACTAAGATTTGAAAGGTTTTCTAATCAAAGAGCATCGACTAAATACACCATTATTCCGCACACAATACACTGTTAGAAAATAAGATCACTCTTACTTTTCGCTTTGTATCACTCACTTGAGAGATTCTGCTTGGACAGAACAAGATTGATTAGTTAGTCAATTTGGTCTGTCACGTTGAGCAATCTGTAAATCCAGAAAGCTTAAGTCTCTCTGCTTAATTAGTCAAGTGAACTGAAAAGTTTGTATTTGGTGTATTCCCCCCCCCCCCATACACCAAACCTTGCTCTTTCGGGACCAACAAAGCAGATGATGCTGAACCTTCTTAGAGTCAACCTGAAGCATCTAGAGATATCAACAGCTGGAACAACAATCAAGAGATCGAGGCTGAAGGACCAGAAGATGAAAACCCTTTCCAAGCAACTTCAACAGCACACCCAGAATTTGAGGAACCAACAGAAGAACCAGAACCTAAGATATCAGAAGAAGAGATATCGAGTAAAAGGAGATGGATACAAGAACAACATCCTCCAGAACAGATTGTTGGGAACCCATCAGATCGTGTAAAGACTAGAAGAATGCATGGATAGATTGCACTTCTAAGTTGTTACTTATCTCGTGTAGAACCATCTGACGCATATGAAGCACTACAAGATGCAGATTGGGTAATTGCTATGCAAGAACTCAATGAGTTTAAGAGAAACCAAGTTTGGTATCATGTAGACAGACCGAGACACCAGAGAGTTACAGGTGTTAAATGGGTATTCAAGAACAAACGAGATGAGAATGGTGAAGTTGTCAAAAACAAAGCCAGATTAGTTGTAAAAGGATACAATCAACAAGAAGGCATTGATTTTGATGAAACATTCGCACCAGTTGCCAGATTGGAAGCAATCAGACTATTCCTGGCATATGCAGCATATAAGAGATTCAAAGTGTACCAGATGGATGTGAAGAGTGCATTCTTAAATGATATTCTTGAAGAAGAAGTGTATGTGGAACAACCACCTAGTTTTGAAGAAGACAATCCAGACCAGAAAGTATACAGATTAGCCAAAGCAGTTTATGGATTGAAAGAAGCACCCAGAGCTTGGTATGAGACATTATCAATATTTCTGCTGGAATCGGGATTCAAAAGAGGTTTTGTTGACAAGACAGTGTTCATAATCAAAGTCAAAGAACATATCTTTTTATACAGATATACGTTGATGATATTATTTTTGGATCTCTATCTGGTTATCTATGTGATAAATTTCCTGAACTTATGAAAAATAAGTATCAAATGTGCATGATGGGCGAGATGAATTTCTTTCTAGGATTGTAGGTGAATCAACTACCAGATGGTATATTTGTCAATCAAGCGAAATACATCAATGATCTGATCATCAAATTTGGAGTCAAAGATAGTAAACCTGTCAAGATTCCAATGCAAACCAATGGGAAGATAGATCCAGACCTAGAAGGAAAACCAGCAAATATAACTCAATATAGGGGTATCATTTGTTCTTTATTATACCTACCTGCGAGTCGACCTGACATTACTTTTGCAGTTGGAGTATGTGCTAGATACCAGGCAACCCCAAGGAGTCACACATGGAAACAGCCAAGAAGATACTTAGATATCTCAAAGGAACAACACACATTGGACTATGGTATCCATGTGAGGACAACTTTGAGTTAACAGGTTATTCAGATTCAGATTATGCTGGATGCAAGTTGGACAGAAAGTCAACATCTGGAACCTGTCAGTTTCTTGGAAACAAGTTGATCTCTTGGTTTTCAAAGAAACAGACATCTGTTGCTTCATCAACAACTGAAGCAGAATATATAGCCGTGAGAAGCTGTTGTGCACAGATAATCTGGTTAAAACAACAGCTCAAGGACTACAAGATCGATGTCAAGGAGATACCTATATTCTGTGACAGCTCGAGTGCTATTGCTATAACACAAAATCCTGTTTAAGATGCAAACATGGTGATGTGAGACATCATTTTATTAGAGATCATGTAGAAAGGAAGAATGTACAGATCGAGAAGATACACACAGATGTCCAACGTGCTGATATATTGACAAAAGCACTACCAGAAGAAAGATTCAAGATGCTATGTGGAAAGTTAGGATTGCTAAACCTAGACGAAAGACTTAGACCGGCACGAGATCATTGAGAACCAAATCATATAGCAGATTGAAGAAATACAGATCACTAATTGTGGTAATCCATGAAGAACAGAGTGAATTATAACAGATCACCATCGAGATCGTGAGAAACAGATTGTCAACCAGATTGACAGTAAAAAAATATGGAAGTTATGAGAACCAGATCACAACTCAGTTCATGTGAATCAGATGGTGTAAGAAGATGATACCAGATGATACTAGATAGAAGTGAAATAAGATGATGTTAAGAGCGAAGACCAGACAGACTGATTACACGTGTCAAAATTTGGATGAGATTAAGCTATGCCACGTGGAAATGAATTTTTCATTAAAGATTAGTTAGTCAAGGGGGAATTCAGAAATTAGAATCGTTTTTCTAACCTGATTACTGCCCTAACTATAGTCTATAAAGTGATTTTTCTGACATTGATTTGCTAAATCTTCCATAATTGTGATGATTAGTACATGCTTTGGTAACTGTGATCGAGGAATATCTCTACCAAAATAAGAAAAGGAAAGTTGTAGTGGTTAGAAAGATTCACACGCTCCATTCTACAACCCTAGGATCTAGCACGTGTATCTGACGCGAAGCAGGATGGCAAAAGAAAAGGCTGAAGCGGGAAAATCTAAAAAGGGAGACTTTAATCCAAACCTCAAACTTCTTATCGCTTTCATCTCAGCCGTTGAATTATTTCTTATATATATGTGTCGTACGTGCTCATAACTGTTCACTTACACTTTCAATTCACTGAGCACTCCTTCACATTCTAAGCACTTAAGCATTTCCAGTTTTTCAACTTCTTTCGAAAGCTTTCTCAAAACTCTTTAATCTCTCAAAAATGGCACCGCAATCATCTCCGTTTCTCCAACATGTTGTTGAGGTTCAGAAGTTTCTGTCACCTGAACCATTCGCTGTCTATGAAACCCACGGTTTTCAAAAGTTGGAAGAAATTTTCGCAGCTATCAAGCGCTGCAAAGGTTTATTATAGTTTTCATGTTATAACCTGTTAGGCATGTTTAAGTTAAGAGGTTTCTGACTTATTGTGGTGAGATTATTATTTCTGGAAACATGTTTAGACTATATTTTGATATTTTCTGGGTATATGTTGCATTCTGGATTTCTGGTTATATATATATATATGTGTTCTTCATGTTTCTTACTCATAACAGAGATATGGGATATATGTTGCTATTATGGCTTGTGACTATATGTTATTCATTGCTGGATTTCAATTTTGTAGGATTCCATAATATTGTGACTGCTCATCCCAACATGTTTTTGGCCAAACAACTTATGATGTGTCTGTGGAAGTAAGGACAAATTTGAGGCACTCCACCAAAATAAGCTTCATAATGGAAAAGTTTTGCAAGCATCAAGTGTGGGAGAATGTAGTTGAGTTCAATCCCAAATTAACCACTCCCAAGGACCAACATCAAATCGAGATGTCCATGAGAATCACTCCTGCACTTTTCAACAAAGTTTCTGATGGAGTCCATCTCCAAGCATTGATGGAAATGGGGAGTTCTAATCCCATTTGGGTACCACCCACCAAAGGGGTAGAGAAGAAGGGTTAAGACACCCAAGGAGAAGGTGCAGAAGGAAAAGACCCAAAGAAAGCCACCTGCCAAGAGGGCTAGTTCGATAGATACAGATACTTCTACCACCACCCACCAGGCCAAGCCCAAGAGAAGGCGCTTGAGGAAAGTTCACGATTCTCCACCACCAGTTGAAGAGTCTCAACCAGAGACTGCCACACATCACCCAGATAAAGCAACTCACCAACTAGAAAGATTAATCCCTCAACAAGATGAGGAAGCTCAACTTGCCACGGAGGCCCCCCAGTTTGTGGAACTAGAATCAAGCTATGATCCCAACCAGGACAAAGAATCTTCTCCTGCCAGAACATCTACTCCCTCACCAGATCGTATGCAGAGGATTAGTGAGGAGGAGGAAGAGGATGAAGAGATTGATGAGGAGGAAGAAAAGCGGAAGCAGGTTGCATAGGTAATTCAGCTGCTGGAGAATGAGGCAGATCATTCTGTGCTCAAGGATTTTCCAGGCATCCATCTGTTACATGAGAGCTATGGAACAGCTAGAAGAGTCAAACTATACTTGCTGGTCAAGGACAATAGGTACTATGTGTTTGACGCTCTTCTCCAGACCAGATCGATTGTTGAGCTAAAGATGGAAGAAGCCACATTGTTAAGCTTACTTCAAGCTGCATCCATTGGAGATATAAGGACTGAGTACCACCAGGTGATATTGGCCATCATGAAACATGAGTCTAGATTACTCAAAGTTGATATGAAATCATTCTATACTGATAGAATGAATTTCTTCAATAGTGTGACTGGATCAGATAATGAGACTGACCAGGATGTGGAAATGGGTGGTTAAGGAGATGACCAGATCGGAGGACTCAACCCATCTGGTATAGTAGACCAGATGTGGAAATGGGTGGTCAAGCACAAAAAGCAGAGAAGCCAAAGAAGCAGCAGAAGAAAACGTCAGTCATCAATCTGGATCCCATAGATTAAGAGCCAGTGGGGCAAGTTATTGGTGGAGAGCCCACAGATGAGATATATACACCAGGAGTAGCTACCAAATTGAAGAAGCACGTTGCATTCTACGGTCTGGAGGACATTCTGGAGAGAGAACACAAGTCCTTCGACAATTTGCAGGTTGATAACTTGATCACCTTGAGAGTCCAAGACCAGATGACTACAACCTGCAATGCCATTCAAGAAAAAGCTACTTAAGTCCTTGCTGATTTCAACCAGCATCAGAATGAGTACGTCAATGATATGGACAAAGATCTGCGTCGGAAATTGTGGGACCAGAACAAGGAGCTCAACAAGAAGATGGACGATGACAGGGAGGCAGCTGAAGCAGCAAGAGAGAAGTCAGACTGGAAGCTGGAGTATGTGGACAAGTAAGTCCAGACCATCCATGCTTTGGTCACAGATATGTTAGATAAGGAAAAGGAGATGATTGATGATGCAGTCAAAACTCAATCTGCTTCTATCTCTGCAGAAATCAAAGAGGCCAACATACTGGAAATTCATGCTCAATTGGCAAATTTTGAAGAAGAAGAGTTCATGACACTTATGAAAAAGCATCAAGTGAAGGTTTTGGATGATCTCATCTATCCTACTCCAGCAGAGCTTGATCATCAGAACACCAGAATTAGCACGATAGAAGACATGCAAGATACGTATGATAGGACTCTCTCAACAATGAACAACAATCTGGAAAAGAAGCTTGATGCCAAAGACCAGAACGTCACCTACTTGCTCAACTTCAAGGCTGATACAGAGCATAAGCTTGAAGATATGAAGGTAGAGATTGATTCCCTCTGCACGCTCATCAAGGAAACATTTGATGATGTCGAAAAGGGGGAAAGATCTAGTAAAGGAGGAGGCAAGGGAGGCAAAGATGAAACAGATAAAGGTGAACTAGATCAAGGTCCACTAGAAGGAGATGTTGGACCGAAAAGAACTGAGTCAGATCAACCAGTCACGGAGAAGCCATATACTCCACCAAGGACTGATCAACGATTGAACCAGATCAACAACAACAACAACCAGCTGCACAGGACAAGGGAAAGAAACCAATGGCTGACGAAGGCGACCAGATCGCTGAGTTACTGTTGTTTGGTATTAGTCGAGAGCAAGCTTGTGACCCAGTCTTTCGGGCACAGTTTTATAGAGAACAGGCTGAGCAAAAAAAGAAGCTAGCAGAGAAGGAGGCCAGAGAGAAATCCTATCAAACACCTTTCTCTCCACCTTCATCAGAACATTCTCAACAATCATCTCAAACCACTCCCTAGTCCAAGAATAAAAAAAAGAAATCATTCACCGCTTGGAATCTTTCAATGCAGAAAAAGATGCCCATGGAAAAATGGGTACCATAAGCTGACCAGAAGGAGTGGGAATCCCTAAAGCAAGGGTTCATAATGAACAGATACTTCCTAAAAGAACCCAATTATTCTGACTCAACACCAGATGAAGATTTCTATCGCTACATGGAAAATTTTGTGGACAAAGAGCTAGTCCAGAGGATCTGAATGGCAGCTGAGAAGGCTAAATTTCAAATTAAGGCACCCGCGAGGGAGTACATGGTCTGCCCTATGATACCTGGAAGCAGCATTCCAGATAAGACGTACATCCTCAACTATATTAATCAAGTGGCCAAGATCAAGGGCTACAAGATTGATAACCATGACCCGAACTATGCAAGAGTGATGGATGGTATTTATGAGAGTGTCCAGCTCACTTCTGATGCACAGCGTGAAAAGATGAAAAGAGGAGGAGCTGGCAAATGGTTTACTTAGTTTTCTTTACTCTTCTACCATCTGAGGTTTTTGTCTTGATTGGTTTTGTACATGTAATCCACTTTGATATTTATATATACATGTGGGTTATCTGATGACAAAGTCTCATTGTCCAGAACCAAGTTATTATTTATTCTCGTTATATTTTAATAACGATCTCTTAACCCTTCTGGTTATTTAAAGTCATCATGCTTTAAATGCTTCATTAGGGTCATTCTATAAAGTGTGGTTTTGACATCATCAAAAAGTGGGAAATTGTTGGGAACCCCATAATGTTTAGTTTTGATGATGTTCTCGCGAAACACACTTAGAATTAATTTTTTTTCTAGGTCTCAATCTATTATACCTATACCAGATCACTGTCACATAAAGTGAAACTGATAGGGAACACAACTTTAGACCAGGTTAGTGAATGACTTAATATGTAAAGGATTAAATCCTTTAGAAGTCATTCTATTAGCTTTCGTTCTCTTCGAAGAACCAGATCAGCATGAGCAAACAAAGCAAGCAGATGATCTGATTGATGGCCACTCGATCTGGTTGCTGAGAAATCATTCACAAAGATTGCAACCATGCTTTGGAGCATATTTTTCTTTGAAACAGATTGATATTTGACCAGATCGATGTCAATCTGCTATGACCAGATCATTCCTATAAAGTGAGCCAGCCTGGACCAAATCAACCCAGTCATCTGACATTCAATTATATGTCTAGATGTACTTAAGTGAATCCAAATCACTTTGCCACATCAGCAGATCTCACGAAGATGGAAAGTTTATCTATTAGAGATCAAGTTTGGAAAGAGAATCAATCACTATGCGATGAAGGAAAGAAGCATTTGTTACAATCTGCTTTCCATATTTCGAAGATTGGGTCAAACTTTCACAAGGCAAGAAGAGATAAATCAATGATTCATATCTCTTGATTGGTAATCTACATTTACTTCAAGCCTATCAAGACCAATGGCTAGAATTTCAAATTCTATACCTATAAAAGCTTGGAACCAAGACTGGAAGAGCACATATACTTCAAGATTATTATCAAGCTGTTATTCTGCTTAGAAATCAACTCACTTATCAAAGCGTTCATTTGAGGAGATTTTTGCATACCAGATCGTGTTTTAAGCCGTTCGTGATAGAAATCACACCACTCGATTCAAGTCTGTCTTATCGAGAAGAAAAAGAAAGATAGCTTCGCTAGCTAGTAGTTTTCTAGTGGATTAACGTGAAGATATCTTGTTGCAATTATATACTGTAAGTTGTAAAGGGAAATGACCCTTATTCGTGCATAAGTTTCAACCAGATTGTATTTGAAACTTGTGGCTCGTTCTCAGCAAGTATAAAGAAGAGAGTATCCTAGTAGTGGATATCTAATCCGATTTGGATTAGACCTTGGACGTAGGGGGTTTTCCGAACCACGTAAAACAACTGTGTTATTTATATTCTGCATATTTACTTTCAATTGTTTATTCACTAACCAACACGTCCATTTAAACTAAATTTTTAATCAATCTGTTAATCTACTTGGTTAAGATTTTCAAAGGTTTTCTAGGAAAGAGCACAGACTAAGTCCACCATATTCCGCACTAAACACTCTATTAGTTGATAAGATCACTCTTGTTATCTACTAAGTGTTTATCATGAGAGAAAGTTCATCTGGACAGACTGTGTATCGATCTGGTTTGTCACACTTATGCAATCTCCCTTCGAGAAAGCTTAATCTCTCTAAGTAATTAGTCAAGTAGCATTTGGTGTATTCCCCTCCCCCCCATACACGAAACCTTGCTCTTTCGGGACCAACACTGTTTAAAAGGGGGGGGGGGGGGGAATACACCAAATGCAAACTTCTTAGAGAGTTTAAGCTTTCTGTAGGCAGATTGCTTAGTAGTGACAAACCAGATCGATCTTATTCTGTCCAGACAGAAACTCTCTCGTGAATAACACTGAACAGAGATCAAGAGTGATCTTGTTCCCTAACAAAGCGTTGTGCGCGGAATATGGTGGACTTAGTCGGTGCTCTTATTTAGAAAACCTTTTGGAAAACTTAACCGAATATTTAGCAGATTGATTAAGAATGCAGATTGAATGGATGTGCTGGTTAGTGAATAAAACAACTGAAATTTAAAATGCAGAAAGTAAATAACTGTTGGGAACCCTGCAATTAAATTTGAGTTTTGATGATGTTCCCTCGAAAACATACTTAGGTTTATTCATGTTCTCTATATATTACTACTATCTGTCCCTATGTAACAGGAATCTAAAGCTTTCAAAATAGAAAGTTGAAGTAAGTCAACTTTAACAGAAAGTTGAACCAGCAAGTCTCAGACAGAGAGTTGAACCAGCAAGTCTCA
>JAPKLX010000359.1:126728-137132 GCA_026898415.1 Leonotis leonurus | reverse complement strand
ACCAGCAAGTCTCAGACAGAGAGTTGAACCAGCAAGTCTCAGACAGAAAGTTGAAGCAAATCAACTTTAACAGAAAGTTGTTCAACCAGAATGTGTTTAACCAGCACTCAACCAGAAAGACATTAAAACCAGAAAAGACCTAACCAGAAGGCTCCAGTCAAATAGAAAGTGTTAAACTAACCAGACAGAAGTGACAACATATCGATAGAACTATCAAAACTACCAGAAGATATTGTCCTACTCATCATATCCTCTTACCACGCCAGTATTAAAGACCATCCATTAAGAATGGGAAGGAGAATCCCTGATTGACATGAAGAAGGAAAGTAATCACAATCGATCTGCCTTCCACACATAATAACATTCAGTCAACGACTCAACAAGGAAAGAAGAGATATGATGAATAACATTGATTGGCAATCCACAATCAAATCACGTCAATCAATAAACGGCTAGAATTTCAAAATTCAAAGCCCATATATATTTGGAGTTTTAAAGTCTGAAAGATACACAAGTGCTACATTGAAGAAACATTCTCAAGCATCTCTATCTCACGTCAGACAAAAGCTCCAAACCATTTGTGATCACCATCACATCAACCCAACCTCGATTCAAGTCTGTCTTATCGAGAGAAGAAGGAGATCTTTGCTAGCTAGTAGTTTTCTAGTGGATTTACGTGAAGATACCCTGTTTACAGTAGTTTTCTGTAAGTTGTAAAGGGACACGACCCTTTTTCGTGCATAAGTCTCAATCTAGTTGTGGTTGGAACTTGTGGCTCGTTCTCAGCGAGTATAAATAAGAAGAGTATCATAGTAGTGGATATCTAATCAAGTTTGGATTAGACCGTGGACGTAGGGGGTTTCCTGAACCACGTAAAAATAACTGCGCTATTTACTTTCTGCATTTTTTTCAGTTGTTTTATTCACTACCTGTCACTCTCATACAAGCTGCATTCTTAATCAATTCCCTAAATACTCGATTAAGTTTTAAAAGATTTTCTAAACAAAGAGCACCGACTAAATCCACCATTATTCCGCACTCACTCAACACTCAGAAAGTAATAGGATCATTCTTATTATTAGCTAAGTGTTTTCACTAAGAGAGTAATCTGTTTGGACTAAAACTGCTATCGATCTGCACATCGACCTGTCTAGTCACCTTCGAAGCAATTTCTTATATAGAATAGCTTGATCTCTCTATTAACTTGTCAAGTAAACTAAAAAGTTTGTATTTGGTGTATTCCCCCCCCCCCATACACCAAACCTTGCTCTTTCGGGACCAAAAAGTGGTATCAGAGCAGTGGTTCAAACGACCATTGTTTTGTTTCACAGGGATAAAACCTGCGTGGTCAACTTGAATAGATCTAGGAAAATCTTTTTCATTCACGTGCATACTATCTGCTATGGAATCATCTGTTATCAGGGCATGCGAAGAATTCTCCATCCAAGGTTACCGAGAGTGGAGCTTCAGAATCAAAATGTGCCTCAAAGCACATCACTGTTTGATGTGGAAAGTAATCGAAGAAGGGCCATTGGCAATTACAGAAGAAACTACTCGTATCACTGATACAGGAGTGGTCAAAGAATTTGTGCTAAAAGATCCCACAAAATACACTTCTGAAGAAAGGAGAGAAGCAAATCTTGATGATTTTGCCAAAGGGATCATCTCCAACACGGTCAAAGGCATACATCTGGCTAAAATCCAAGATCTGGACACTGCCAAAGAGATGTGGGAAGCCTTAAGAGACCTAGCCCTAGGATCTGAAGTAATGATTGAGAACAAGCTGTCTCTTGCCTGCAACAAATATGATGAATTCAAAATGAAACCAGACGAGACAATAGAGCAGATGAAGATGAGATTCACTGGAATCCTCCTTGAGATATCTGCATTCAAAAAGAACAAATATACTCAAAGAGAGAAGAACATGAAAGTACTTAGAGCTCTTCCACCAAGCTGGGAGATCTATGCTGCAATGCAACCCCTTCGTGCAGATTTTAATGAATTGTCCACTGAAGCCCTATTTGATCACCTTGAAGGTCATGAGTGTGACATTCAAAGAATTCGAGGACCAGACCATCTGTCCAAAAAGGGAGAAAGCAGCTCGAAGAAAGATAAAGAGGTAGCCTTCAAAGCGAAGAGTAAACCAGATGATCTTTCTGAGCTGGCTACTCCAGATGAAGAGAAAGGCTATGACAAACTCTTAAAAGAGTTCGCTATGATCGCCAAACGAATGGACAAAATGGAGACCAGATCAAAGAAATACAGACGCTTCTACAAGGATAACAAGAAAAACTTCTATAAGAAGCATGACAACGATCGATCTGATGACAAGAATGAATCCAAAAAGCAGACTGCTAAAACAACAAAGACCTCTAGCTCTACAGATTACACTTGCTTTGAATGTGGCAGAACAGGTCATTTCAAAACAGACTGTCCTGATCTGTCCAGAAGCCAAAGAGAAGAACTAAGAGCTAAAAGAGACCGAAAGCTTAAATATGAACACAAAGCCATGATAGCTGAACAGAACTCAAGCAGCTCGAGTCATTTCTCGGATAGCTCATCAGAAAATGATGAAGCTTTCATAGCTGATGACAAAGAAAGCTGGAATGAATGCTATATGGGATTGGACAACGATCTAGATGATGTTGAGGTAAATTCTTGCTACTCAAATTCCTCAAATAATAATAACCACCTTGAATAGGAAAGTGAAGATCAAGCAGAATATTCATGGGATGAAATAGATGAGATGTTCAAAAGCTACTCAAGCATCAAGAGATTTTTTAGAGAAGTTGTTGAAGAGAATGACAGATTAAAGAAAGTTGAGCAGACTCTAAGCACAACAAACACACAATTTGTTGCTAAAATGAATGATCTGGAAGAACAGATCAAGAGAAAAGACAGTGAGATCCACTCACTTAATTCAAAAGTTAAGGATCTGGTTACCAGAAATAATGTTGCTGAGGAGAAGATCAAGAAAGGCAAGGAAATGATTTACAAAAGTGATGAACGTGCCAAACTGCTAATCAACATGCAGCAAAAAGGCACATCTGGAATAGGATATCCAGGTCACTCAGAAAAATCTTCGGCAACCATAAGCTTTGTACCAGAAAGGAAGAAAATGCCAGATCAAGTGAAGGACTTGAAAAACAAGAAAGGTTATCCCAAGAAGATGATAATAAAAGATGCGAAGAACAGGCAGTATCATCAAATAAAGGGACAACCAGCTCACTACACAGAAACAGATCACCTTCAAAAAGCAAATGTCAACAGGACAAAAATTGCCAACAGGACAACTCATAATAAAAATAGCTTAAAGAATTGTGAAACAGAACGATTTCATCCATCTGAAATTCACACTCTATCCAAAGTTGACAATGAGGGGAACATCATTACCTGCTATATTTCTGTTCCTAACCCTAAAATGTTCTGGATTCGAAAAGGAATATTTGCTAATAATCAAGCACCCAAACGTTGAAAGGGTAGCTAAGTTTGATTAATTGCAGGATCAAAGAACTGCAAGAAGGAGTAAGGTAGCAAGAGGAACAATCTGGATAATAGATAGCGGTTGTTCAAAACACATGACATGTGATAAGAACCTACTATCAGACTACATAGAGAAACCAGGACCAAAGGTTACTTTTGGATGCAATTCAAAAGGATATACCAGAGGATATGGAAATATCAAAGTTGGCAAGACCACTATCACAAATGTATCGTATGTTGAGGGACTTAGTCACAATCTGTTTTCTGTAAGTCAGTTCTGTGCTAACGGTAATCAGATTGTTTTTGATACTAACAACTGTCTGGTGAAGAATAAGGAAGGAGATGAAATACTTCTTACCGGTAAACTGCAGGATAGATTATACATTGTCCAGTGGACAAACCAAATCGAGACCTGCTTAGTCACTAAGACTGTATCAGAAACCAGCTGGTTATGGCATAGGAGATTAAACCATCTAAACTTCAAGTCAATCAATAGGATTGCCAAGGAAAGGTTAGTGGAAGGTCTACCAGATCAAGTGTATGATAAAGATCACATATGTGATGCTTGTCAAGCTGGAAAGCAAACCAGAACATCGTTTACAAGCAAAACAGATCACTCAACATCAAGGATACTGGAGCTGTTACATCTTGATCTGTTTGGACCAGTCAAGCCACTAAGCATAAATGGGAGAAAATACACATTGGTAATCATAGATGATTACTCAAGATTCACTTGGGTCATCTTTATGTTAAAGAAGAAAGAAACTCTAGACAAACTCCCTAATTTTCTGAACAAGATCATCAAACAAAAAGAGATGAGTATAACCTCTATCAGAACAGATCGAGGAACAGAATTTCTCAACTAGAAGATTGAAGCATACTGCAACAAGATGGGAATTACTCATCAAACATCTGCAGCTCGAACTCCTTAACAAAATGGAGTTGTTGAGAGGAGAAACAGATCACTCAAAGAAGCAGCTCGAACAATGCTCAATGCAACCAATCTACCAAAGAAATTCTAGGCAGAAGCAATCTACACAGCCTGCTACACTCAAAACAGATCATCCATCACACTCAGACATGGAAAAACACCATATGAGATATGGAACAGCAGAAAGCCTAAGATTTCTTATTTTCGTACTTTTGGTTGTTTGTGTTACATACACAATAATGGGAAATCACAATTGAAAACTTTTGATAGCAAAACTGACCCTAGAATAATCTTAGGATATTCTGATGTTAGTAAAGCTTATCGAGTTTACAATAAGAACTCTCATATTGTGGAAGTAACACCTCATGTTGTTTTTGATGAGTCTACTGTTGAGTACAGGTCACTAGATGAAAAGCAGACAGAAAATCAAGTGACTACCAGAAGGATGAATGAACTATTACTTGAAGATATTCTTATCTGGAATTCAAAAAGTGAGGATGAAGAAATTGTCACTCCACCCGTTGCTGAAGAGATCATACAGCAAGGGGGAATATCACAACACGATCTGGATGAAAACAGATCATCAACAGAAGACAATGAAACAATTATTACAAATGATGATCAACATGAAAATCCAAATCCAGAAGAAAGTCCAGATGAGAATCCATTTCAAACTACATCAACAGCACACCCTGAATTTGAGGAACCAACAGATCAACCTGATCCTGAGATATCTAATGAAGAGATGACCAGGAGAAGGAGATGGATACAAGATCATCCACCAGAACAGATCGTTGGGAACCCATCAGATCATGTGAAGACATGAAGAATGCATGGAGAGAGTGCATTGTTAAACTGTTACCTCTCTCGCATGGAGCCATCTGATGCTTATGAAGCACTTCAAGATGCAGATTGGATAACTGCAATGCAAGAAGAACTCAATGAGTTCAAAAGGAATGAAGTTTGGTATCTCGTGGACAGACCCAAACACCAAGGTGTGATAGGTGTAAAATGGGTGTTCAAAAATAAACGAGATGAGAATGGTGAAGTAGTCAGAAACAAAGCCAGATTGGTAGCTAAAGGCTATAATCAACAAGAAGGCATTGATTTTGATGAAACATTCACACCAGTAGCCAGATTAGAAGCTATAAGGCTATTTCTAGCATATGCTGCTCACAAACGGTTCAAGGTATACAGATGGATGTCAAAAGTGCTTTCCTCAATGGTATCCTTGAAGAAGAAGTATATGTGGAACAGCCACCTGGATTTGAAGAAGCAGATCCAGATCAGAAAGTATACAGACTAGCTAAGGCAGTCTATGGTCTAAAACAAGCCCCTAGAGCTTGGTATGAAACCTTATCAACTTTCCTACTAGAATCTGGATTCAGAAGAGGATCTGTTGACAAGACTTTGTTTATCATCAAAGTCAAAGAAAACATTCTCTTAGTCCAGATCTACGTAGATGACATCATTTTTGGATCTCAATCTACCTATCTGTGTGACAAATTTGCAGAACTTATGAAAAATAAGTACGAAATGTCCATGATGGGAGAAATGAGTTTCTTTTTAGGTTTGCAGGTTAAGCAGCTTCCAGATGGTATCTTTATTAATCAGACAAAATATATCAACGATCTACTGACAAAATTTGGGTTAAAAGACAGTAACTCAGTGAAAATCCCAATGCAGACCAATGGGAAAATCAATCCAGATCCAGAAGGAAAACCAGCTAACATTACTCAATACAGAGGGATCATAGGATCACTTCTATACCTAACTGCCAGTCGACCTGACATCACTTTTGCAGTAGGTGTATGTGCAAGATATCAATCAAATCCCAAAGAGTCTCACATGGAAGCAGCTAAGAAGATACTAAGATATCTTAAGGGAACAGCCCATGTAGGATTATGGTATCCATGTGAAGACAATTTTGAATTAACAGGCTATTCTGATTCATATTATGCAGGATGCAAACTGGACAGAAAGTCTACTTCTGGAACATGTCAGTTTCTTGGAAACAAATTGATATATTGGTTCTCAAAGAAACAGACATCTGTCGCCACATCAACAACCGAAGCAGAATATATGGCTGCTGGAAGTTGTTGTGCACAAATCTTATGGTTGAAGCAGCAACTAAGAGACTACGAGATCGAAGTAAAGGAGATACCCATATTCTGTGACAGTTCAAGTGCAATTGCAATAACACAGAATCCAGTACTTCATACAAGATGCAAACATGTTGATGTGAGACATCACTTTATCAGAGATCATGTGGAGAGAAAACATATCCAGATCAAGAAAATTCACACAGATATCCAACGTGCTGACATTTTAACTAAAGCTCTACCAGAAGATAGATTTAAGATGTTATGTGGAAAGCTTGGATTACTAAATCTGGATAATCTAACAGAAAGACAATAAAAGATTGTCTAACAGAAAGACAATAACAGATTGTCTAACAGAAAGACAATAACAGATTGTCTAACAAAAAGACAACAACAGATGGTCACCAGAATATTCAACAACAGAATGTTTTTTACAGAATGACAGAATAACAAGATGGAAATAAAGAATCTCACGCGTCATAATTTTCTAATTGAAGAAACTGCCACGTGAAAATTATTTCTTAATTACTAAGTCAAGGGGGAACTATTGAGGAAATTGAAGCGTCCTAGATAAAAGACGTCATTTTTCATAATTAATCTCCGAGATTGCAGTCTACAAAGATATTTTCTAACCTAGATTTACTAAATCTTCTATATTTGTGATGATTAGCACATCTTTGGAAACTGTGATCGAGAAAATCCCTGCAAGAAAAGGAAAAAGGAAAGTTGCAGTGGAGAGTGAGATACGGACACTCTCGCCTACAACCCTAGGATCTAGAGCGTATATCACACGCAAGGAAAGGCGGCAAGACATACAACTGAAGCGGGAAAATCAAAAAGGGAGATACTCATCCAACCCTTCATTTATTTACCGTCTTAATCTACGCCATTGATTATTTTGTTATATATATGCGATATCTCTCACAGGACTGTTTACCTTCACTTTCATTACACTGAGCACTACTCTCCTTAAGCACTTCAGAATTTCTAGACTCCCTTTTCTCTGCAAATCTTTTCTCAAAAACATCTTGCGTTTTTGATTATGGCACCCCAAACTTCATTGTTTCTTCAACATGTGTCCGAGGTTCAGAAATTTCTTTCGCCTGAACCCTATGCTGTGTTTGATACTCACGGATTTCGCAAATTGGAAGAAATTTTTGCCATTGTTACACGTTGAAAAGGTTCTTGAGTTTATTAAATCTTCCTTATATCTGCAACTTGCTACGAGTATTGTTTTAATTTCTCTTATGATCTGCTTAAAAATGTATCATCACTCTAATTAACTGTTTAGATGTGGACATTCATACTTGTTCATATAAACTGATGAATATACATATATTTGCCCTGTATGTTCTTATGATATTAGGTTTCTGCAATATTGTCACCTCTCATCCCAACATGTTTCTGGCAAAACAAGTGGCTACATTCTATCTGACATGGCAGAATGATAAACATGGCTTTGAAGCATATGTGTTGATGCCAATCGGTGACAGAACGAGCAAAACTCCATACAATGTCATCGAAATGATCAACCAGGCGTATCGGTTGAAAGATGAAGGTCTGACTTTGGACGACATCACTCCGAAACAACTGTAGGAGGCCGTAGAAATCATGATGGTAACCCCTGAGAAGTTCCGAATCCTCACAGCTGTTGTCCTTAATCTCCGAGTCAACTGGAGCAGAGTACTGTTCGAACTGATGGCTAAGGAAGCAAAACTAGTTACTTATACCAAGGATAGCAGAGGAAGAGGAACCTCAGTAGAAGTTAAGAGAAATTTACGTCACTCCACCAAAATCAGCCTGATGGTGGAACGATACTTCAAACAACAAGTATGGGAGGATGCTGTCGAATTCAACACAAGCCTCTCCATACCCAAAGATCAACATCAGCTAGAAATGTCTTTGGGACTCTCGCCGGCCTTTTTCAACAAAATACCAGCTGAGGTGCACCGTGTAGCAGCGTTGGAAATGGGCAGCTCTAACCCAACATGGATGCCACCTACTAAAGGTGTTGAAAATAAGAAAGAGAAAGTTACCAAGGAGAAAGTGGTAAAAGACAAGGCGGCACGCAAACGAGGAAGCTCTGTTGAGACTGAGACATCCGCATCTCAACCGAAACAGAAGAAACGCAGACTGCGAAAAATGCAAGAGTCTCCACCACCACCAGAACCTGCTGCAGAACAATCAGAACAAACAGAACACATGGCAACAGAACAAGAAAAGGAGGCAACACAGGCAGAAACAGAGGTAACAGAGGCCCCAGCGGGTGATGTAGAACCAGAAACAAGCCATACTCCACATCAGGAGAAAGATTTTTCTCCAGCCAGAACACCCACACCCTCGCCAAAAAGAATGGAGAAAATAAGTGAGGATGAGGAGGAAGAAGAAGGAGAATCTACAGATGAAGAGGAGGAGAAGAAACGCCAAGCAGAAGGTGTTATACATCTGCTGGAAAATGAAGCAGAACACTCTGTGCTGCAAGACTTTCCTGGCATTCATCGCTTACCAGAAAGCCTGGGAACAGCCAAGCGCGTCAAATTTTACTTGCTGGTCAAAGACAACGAGTACTATATCTTTGATGCTCTGCTTCAAATCAAGACAATTGACGAACTAAAGAAGGAAGAGGCCACTCTGCTCAGTTTACTTCAAGCCAACTCAGTAGCAGAACTCAGAACAGATTACCAGCAACTCATCTCTGCGCTCATGCAGCATGAGGCAGAAACTTTGAATATCACTATGCAAACAACACATACTGATGCTCAGATGGAAGAACCTGTCCCAACCGAACAACAACCACCCCAACCAGAGCAGGGAGCAGCCCAATCCAAGAAGCCTGCCAAGAAAACACCAATCATCAACCTTGACTCTGGTGATGATGAACCAGTCGGACAGAACATTGGTGGCGAGCCAAGCAATGACATATACACACAAGGAGCTGCATAGAAGATGCAGAAACATGTCAACTTCTACACCATGGAAGAGCTTCTGGAAAGAGAACCCAACACCTTCAATAACTATCAACTGGACAATCTGATCACTCTTCGAGTTGAAGATCAGATGACTGATATATGCAACTCACTTCAAGAGAAGGCAACCCAGATACTCACTGATTTCAACAAACATCAGAAAGATTACGTCAACGACATGGATGAAGACATACGAAGAAAGCTCAGAACAGTCAGAAAAGAGCTTTATAAAAAGATAGATGATGATCGTCTACAGAATGAAGCTGAACAGGCCAAAATCACTCTTCGTCTAAATGACATAGAAGAGACAAATCAGAAGACAACTGCTCTTGTAGCTGATCTTTTAGCCAAACAACAAGTAACAATTAGTGCTGCCGTAGAAAAGAAAGGAATTCAACTTGCTGCTCAGTTGAAGAAAGATACTGACTTATCCATCCATTCTCAATTCGCCCAATTTGAAAATGAGAAATTTGTGGAGCTGATGCAGAAACATCAAATGGCAGTCCTGAATAACCTACTGTATCCTAACCCAGAAGAGTTCGAGCAACAGAGCACTCGTCTTACTACAGTTGAAGAACTTCAAGAGACTTATGACAAAACATTGTCTACAATGAACAGCAGGCTCGAACAGAAACTGGACGCCTCCAACCAGACAATCAACTTTCTGCTTGGGTTCAAAGCAGAAGCTGAAGAGAAAATGGAGAAAATGACTGAAGAGATTGCCTCACTTCGCACACTCATCACTACCTTCTTTGATGATGTCGAAAAGGGGGAAATCTCGGGAGGCAAAGGTAGCAGCAAGGGAGGCAAAGGTAGCAGCAAGAGTATGAGGACAGAAGAGGTGGAAGTTGAAACAGAAACACCAGCACCGGCTCTGTAGTACCCCGAAATACTGTAGCTGTAATTAATGTATAATTAAACC
>JAPKLX010000359.1:66082-101473 GCA_026898415.1 Leonotis leonurus | reverse complement strand
ACCAGCAAGTCTCAGACAGAGAGTTGAACCAGCAAGTCTCAGACAGAAAGTTGAAGCAAATCAACTTTAACAGAAAGTTGTTCAACCAGAATGTGTTTAACCAGCACTCAACCAGAAAGACATTAAAACCAGAAAAGACCTAACCAGAAGGCTCCAGTCAAACAGAAAGTGTTGAACCAACCAGACAGAAGTGGCAACAGATCGATAGAACTATCAAAACTACCAGAAGATATTGTCATACTCATCATATCCTCTTACCACGCCAGTATTAAAGACCATCCATTAAGAATGGGAAGGAGAATCCCTGATTGACATGAAGAAGGAAAGTAATCACAATCGATCTGCCTTCCACACATAAGAAGATTCAGTCAACGACTCAACAAGGAAAGAAGAGATATGATGAATAACATTGATTGGCAATCCATAATCAAATCACGCCAATCAATAAACGGCTAGAATTTCAAAATTCAAAGCCCATATATATTTGGAGTTTTAAAGTCTGAAAGATACACAAGTGCTACATTGAAGAAACATTCTCAAGCATCTTTATGTGATTTCGATCACGAACGGCTTAGAACACGATCTGGTGAGTAGAAATCTTCTCGAGTGAATGCTTTGAAGAGTGAGATGATTTCTGGGCAGAGTAACAGCTTGTTGATCGTAGATAATAGTCTTGTACTCTTCCTGTAATACCCTCAAATTTTAATTATTAATTAATTGCTAATTTGAGATTTAATGAGGCTTTGCATCCTTAAGAAATAAAAATAAGAAAATTTAAGACTAAGATATATAGTTGTAATTGGTGAAGATAAGTAACCTAAGTGTTACTTAAGCATGAATTAGAGGAAGTGTTAGCATATTATGGATAATCATCATATGATAAGATAAAGTAAAATAAAAAGAAAAATGATAAATGATAAATCTACAAAATTCTAGAATGTGGTAAAGTGATGAATAATCACATAATTTAATTAAATCAAAATAAAATTAGTTATTGTTTCTATAAACATCTAGATTTCACTATTCATGATAAACATCAAAAATTTTCTTCCTCTTCCTCCCTCCATTTTCGAAAATCACCATAGCCAACACCATAAAAATTTTCTCATCCCAAGTATAGAATTGTGATTCTAAGCCACCTCAAGTATAAAGATTAGCAAATTGAAGGTAAATAATACTCTTCCATTATACTTTTGTGTTTTAATTTTAATAAAGCATGATTTTAAAGCATGATGATGGAGAGTCTAAGATTGAAGTATTAGTGAAGTTTATTGTTATTTCATGATTAATGCATGCTTAAAGTGGAAAATATGTAGAAATATGATGACTTAGATGAAAATATGGCCTTAGGGTTTGAGTTTAAATTAAGTTAATACTTGTGATGCTATGCTTAAATCAAGTTGATATTCATGTATGCTCGTTTAAACATAAGATTAGAAAGAAATTTGATGAAAAATCCAAGTATAAATTTTATGAAATTTTCAAAAATTATAAAAATAAAGAGCTATGGGATTTTGATTTTATTTGTTTAAATTGATATCATATTTGAGCTTATTGGCATGAATAATGTCTAGAATAATTTATTTAGAATTTTCCAAGCATTAGAAATGAATTTTCAAAATTTAGTTAGTTTATGGAGTTTCTAAGTTTAAGTACATGTTGATGCTATTTGGACTAAGTGATGATGCATTGAAGTTTATTAAGCAATATTAAGCATGATTAAATCAAGAGATTAAAGATAGAATTATTCTTACATTAAGATCTTTAATTTTCAAGAAGAAGGGCATGATTAAAACTTACACATAGAGATTTTATTTGTTTGATTTAAGGTGATATTTGAGATAAGGAATGAATATAATGGCTAATGTGAATTTATTGGATTTTATTAGCCCAGTATGTAAAAGTTAGAAATTGTTAGTTTAGTATGTAAAGTAATGACATAATAACATAGATATGATAAGTGATTAATATAGCACAAAGATAGAAGGATGCAATAGCCGAAGAACTTATAATTATAACAGTTGACAATCAAGTAAATTACAAGAAGAAGAATGAGATTATGAATTGATGATTTCATAGAAAAGAGTATGATTTCTTATTCTTAAATATTTTAATTAATGTAAGGTTCAGCTGAGAAAGGTAAAGAAGCAAAGAAAGAAAGAGACGAAGCCTCGGGTTAAATAGATTAATCCATCCAGGTGGGCTTTCTAACCAAAGAATGCACGTGCTAAAGAATTATTTATGTTTTGAGATGGTTATTATGTTTATAGATGTTGACTTGCCTGTTTTTGAGCATGTTGCATGTACCTATCTACAACAGAATTACGATATCGGCCCTATGCCGGACGAGCTGCCGGTAAGGGTTTGTGTGCACATTAGACCGTGAGCCGGTGAGCGGACTGGCCGGTCAGAGTGTTTGAGAGGGAGGCCTACCTCTCAACACTAGAAAGTAGATATGGTATCACAGATTTAAGATATATGTCTGCAGACACATTTGATGCATGTTCAGTTTTTATTGTTTTCAGAAAGAGAAGATATATGTTTTAAGAAGTGTATGCAGGTTATTTTCTTAAAAACCATGTATATGCTAAAGTTGGAAAGTCAATCATATAGCTCTAAGAGCAAGTTTTAAATATTTTTGGCATGTGTCCACTGAGTGCTTTATGTACTCACGCCCTGCATGTGTTTCTAAACGTGCAGGTTGAGCTGGGAGATGGCGTGGAGCTGAACACTGTAGTTTATTTTTGGATATGTAAATATTGAGTGAGATTATGGTCATCTTGTTAAACTTTGTTGGACATATTTTGTAAGCCCCGAGTTATATGTCGTCATACATATAGCTCAACCACTCTTTCCGTTGTGAAACTCAGTTTCCTCCTTGTTGTTAATTTGAATGTTTGGTACCACTATGTTTGGTTAGCTTATGAAATCCATGTTGGTACTTTCCTTTGTGAATCATCATGTTCAACCCTTTTCCTTGGTTGTTTGAGTTTTACCTTTGGTAAATTGAAACCCGAGTTCATAAATTGTACGAGTTTTGTTTTCGCTAGAAACAGGGTAGCAGGTTGAAACCCCTTTTCCGTGCGTTTCATCTGTCCAAATTCGAGTATAATTGGTATCATTTCAAAGATCTTTTCGATACCTTTCCAACAGTTCTTTCGGATCTCAATTCGGAGTCCTGATGAGTAAGTTATGAGCCTTTGAAGTTTATGTGTCAAATCTGCCCTGAATTCCCTACGAAAATTTGATTCAATTTAACTTTGAGATTAAGCTTCATTTCCGAGAGTTTCTTAAGTTAATCAAGTCATGGTCTACTTACTTAACTAAGAAAGGGTGAAGAAATTGGGCTGTGACACTTCCAGTCTTGGTTCCAAGCTTTTATAGGTGTAGAATTTTAAATTCTAACCGTTGGGCTTGATTGGTTTGGAGTAAATGTGATTTACCAATCAAGGATTGTGAATCCCTAAATTATCTCCTCTTGCCTTTGGAAAGATTGATTGAATCTTCAATAAATATGGAAAGCAGATCGTTGATAGGTACTACTTTCCTTCTTCGCGTGTAGATTGATTCTCTTTCCATCTTGGTAAATTCGAATGATGTGGCAATGAGTGTGGGACTCTTCATCAGTTAATCTGGTCAAATAAGCGATTGCCAATTAACTGGTGTGTGATTTGATATCATCTGGTTTATCCCCAAACAACATTCTCGTCACACCAGATTGATATCGATCTGGTCAGCAGTCGATCTAGTATCCAAGAAATATGCTCCAAAGCATGGTAGAATCTTCTGTGAATGTTTAGATAAGGACAGATCGAGTGTCCATCTGATAGATCATCTGCTTGCTTCAATCTGCTGTTGATCTGGTCCACGAAAGAAAGAAAACAAAATGACTTCTATAGGATGAGATCCTTTACATGTCAAGTCATTTTCTAATCAGGACTAAGATCGTGTTCCTTATTAGATTCACTTTATATTACAGTGATCTAGTACATTTAAAACAGATTAAGATCTAGAAAGACAAAGTGAACTCTAAGTGTGTTTCGAGAGAACATCATCAAAACTAAAATATTGTGGGGTTCCCAACACAAGTCTATAGCGTGATCAATTAGAATCTCATTTTTAAAATAATTTTACTAGTCGCACAATCTAGATAGACCATATGCCACATAATGTTGCATGACTGCTATATCATACCTAAGCTTAAAAAGCCCATAACAGAGGGGTCATATTGTCACCATACAATGTATTACAACTATCATAAGAAGTCTTATCACGTGAAGTGGTAAGTCTGATCTCGCTTGAAATTAAGATAAATACTTCACGAAAAGACCGACTCATGAAGACCATATGTAATTCTCGCAAATTAAATAAATAAAATACATTTACAATTATTTCTTAATCATTTGTAATTAATAAATGTTTTTCCGAATAATAACATATTATGACAACTAAGATCGAATAAGATCTATTGGGTCTTGGGAAGTGCAAGTGCGGTGTAATGGGGGGCACACGACAACTTTTTGCACGGCTGCTTGAACAGTAAGTTGGGATACATCGACACTCTCTTGGACATGTTGGATGTGTAAGACAACAGTTTAATTCCTCTAATGAAGAATGAGTGATTTGCTCAAATAACTCTCGACACAGAGTAAGTGATAATGTGTGCACTCAACAGCTAGGCTGTGTTTACACATATCGTGTGTGAAAGCTCTGTGATTTGTTGGTTGCTCTTATACTTAAAAAATATTTTTTTTATTACCGAGTGTTATTTAAGAGATCTATTTAAGAATGCACTACTCAAAGATTGTGATCAGCTCACTGGTGAAGTGGTAAACCCAAATTCAAATAAATGCAATGTATAATATATAAGAACACACAATATTTAACGTGATTCGGGAAACACCCTATATTCACAATCGATCACAACTAGATCGATGAATCCATTAACTTTGGATTCCTCATTTCATTATCCTCATTGAATACGAGCTCACTATTACTTATTTATACTCATTGAGTATGAGATTACACATCTTATTTATATTCGCTGAGTACGAAATCTAACTTGGATTTTCTAGGAATCTCGACTATAATACATACATACATATATATATATATTCATATATATATATGGAGGTCAACAAGGTTTGACTCAACATTAGAGTGAAGTGAAATTTAATTAAGAATAATTAAATGAGCTGAGATCGATCTACGTTAAGAGTAGATGATCGTAGTATAATTAATTTCTCAAAACCGATTCCCGGTGAGTGAGAAATAATTGTTTAAAGCATGTCACCTGATGAAGGGAGCTATGAAATAAGGATTTTAATGTAAGAATTAAAGAATCTTAATGTAAGAATAAATGTTGTCACACATTGAATGTTGTAAGAACATTAATTGGGCATTTAAAGTGCTTAATTACTTCTTGGGTTAAGTAATTGGATAAAACCCGTACACACGCGCACCGCCGCACAGCACTTGTGGGCCGGTTGGGCCCGACTTTGGGCTCGGCTTTTGGGCCTCAGAACTTGGCCTCGACACGCGGCCTTGGCACGTGGCCTTGGCACGCACCTGGCACACGGCCTGTAACTCCCGTAACGTGTCTGTAACGGCCCGCTACCTTGATGGGCTTTGAATGGCCATAAATTCCTCAGCGCCCCCCTCTGGTGGACTAGCCCTATAAATAAGGTCCTCTGCATCCATTGCAGACACACTATCTCTGCATCAACTCTCACTCATATTGATGCATCACTGTTCTTCTGCAACTATCTAGAAGCTCGGTCCTGCCCTTGTCCAGTTCGTCGGAGCACGGTCAGTCCGCGGTGCTGCCACTGTCCGAGATGTAGCCGTTTCATCTTTGGAAACTGCCGCCATTAAGAAGGAGCACTACCTTGGCATTTCAGTCTTGCGAAGAGAGGAGACCTCGACTCGGCTATTATGTTTATTTCAGTTCATTCTGTAACTTTCATTTCGTTTATATTTCCGTTGTAATCTCACATCCGTTCTAGTTTCTGTGTAATTCATTTCTTGTAAACAACAATCGCAAGACTGAAAACCCGTTTGGAATTCTGTACTGTATGGGAGGAGAACCTGACGGACTATAAACTGACTTAAAAAACTTTTGACCTTAATACCATTACTGGAGATGACGTCCTCTGCGGCAACCAACTCAAACACCGCTGTTGCCTTCACTTCCACTATCGCTTCTGCAACCATTCCTGCCACTGCCTCTGCGACAATGGTTACTGCTGGTGAGTCCTCGACTGTTCTTATAGTCGTTGACTCCACCTTTCCTACGTTCCAGGAGACTGCCTGTGCTACTGGTTCGAATCATGCGGGATTGTTCAGTGGGTCCACTTCTAGTGGCACCATGGGTTCCACTTTTAGTGGTTCCATGGGATCCTTTAATGGATCCAGTGTTGGAGCTTTCGGGCTCAACACGAGTTGCTCCCATGTGGGGGTTTCGGCACCGAGGATGATGCCTCCTGACGAGAAGCCTCCAATGTTTAGCGGGGCTGACTTCAAGAGATGGCAACAAAAGATGCTGTTCTATCTGATGACTCTGGGGTTCGTCGGATTCCGTAAGGAGGATGAGCCGCTGACACCAAGTGCCCAAGAGACGAGCTTCACTGTGCGGGAAGCTTATGATAATTGTCACAATGGAGACTACCTATGTAAAAACTTTCTGAATAGTCTAGAAGATAGTTTATATAGTGTGTACTCCAATGTAAAGACCTCCAAAGAAATGTAGGAGGCATTAGAGAAAAAGTACTGTAGTGATGATGCGGGTACGAAAAAAATTTTAGTAGCTAAATACTTAGACTACAAAATGGTAGATTCTAGACCTATCATGGACCAAGTGCAAGAGTTTCAACTCATTGTGCATGACGTCCATGCCAAAGGAATGGTTCTGCCTGACTCATTCATGGTGGCTACCGTGATCGAGAAGCTGCCTCCAAGTTGAAAGGACTTCAAGACCTATCTCAAGCACAAGCGAAAGGAGATGACTCTTTTAAGGACCTTATTGTGAAGCTGCGAATTGAGGCGGATGTGCAAAAACAAGATCCGAAGGTGAAAGGGCCTATGGATGCCAAGGCTAACTTGTTGAAGAGGGGTAGTCCCTCCAAGAGGCATGCTCGTCCAACCGAGAAGGGCAAGGGGAAAGAAAAGCCATCTTCCCGAAATTTCGATGACAATTGCTTCAACTACGGCTGACCGGGTCATATGTCAAAGGACTGCCGTGAATGAAAGGGCAACAAGAAGAAGAAGTACTCCGCTCATGTTACTAAGAAGGAATACTCTGAGTGGGATGAGAAATTATCTTGCTGCGGTCGTGAGCGAGGAGGTTCACCACGTGGAGAATGAAGGCGGATGGTACATTGATACTGGTGCCACCGCTCATGTATGTACTGATAAGAACAAGTTCATCACATACAAAGCTATTGAGGGGAGGAAGCTCAACATGGGGAATCAAGCTTCGTCCGAGGTGGTCCTCAAGATGACGTCTGGCGTCCCTATCACTTTGAAGGAGGTGTTGCATGTTCCTGACATCCGCAAGAACCTAGTGTCTGGCTCAATTCTAGTTAATAAAGGCTTTAGACTAGTGTTTGAATTCGACACATTTGTACTCACAAAGTTTGGAAAGTTCCTCGGTAAAGGTTATCTTACTGAGGGCTTGTTCAAGCTAAATGTATTGGCTATACACCGCAAAGTGATTAATGATAATAAAAAGACATCTTCCTCTTACTTGATTGAGTGCTATGACTTATGGCATTGTAGATTAGGACATGTGAACCTAAATGCTATAAAAAGATTAGAAAATTTGGATTTACTAAAGATAAACGAAATCAACACTAACACCAAATGTGAAGTGTGTGTTGAGGCTAAATTGTCAAAACTGCCTTTTCATTCGGTAGAAAGGAGCACTAAGCCACTTGAGTTAATTCACACCGATGTGTGTGATTTAAAATTCGTGTAGACAAGAGGTGGTAAAAAAGACTTTATCACCTTCATTGATGATTGTACAAGGTACTGTTATCTTTATCTTTTCAGAAGTAATGATGAAGCTATTGAAGCTTTTAAGAACTTCAAAACCGAAGCCGAAAATCAATTAAGCAGTCGAATTAAGATGGTTCGAAGTGATAGGGGTGGAGAATACGTAGCTCCGCTTGAGGAATTATGCAACAAAAATGGTATAATTCATCAAACGATGGCTCCTTATTCACCTCAATCTAACAGTGTTGCTGAACGCAAAAATCAAACTCTTAAAGAGATGATGGATGCTCTATTGAGTAGTTCAGGTTTATCCTAGAATATGTGGGGAGAAGTTGTTCTGAAAGCTAACTACCTATTGAATAAGATTCCACTTAACGGTAAGGATGGTACCCCTTATGAGTTGTGGGAAGGAAGGAAACCTTCCTACAAATACCTTAAAGTGTGGGGGAGTTTGGCTAAGGTTGAAGTGCCTCCACCTAAACAAGTTGCAATTGGCCCCTAAAACGGTTGATTGTATTTTCATAGGATATGCACTTAACAGCAGTGCCTATCGGTTTGTTGTCCACATATCAAAAATACCTTAAATGACTGTGGGAACAACAATGGAGTCAAAGAATGCTGTATTCTTTGAAGACATCTATCCTTGCAAAACCAGGGATATAAATGATGATGGTAGAGCCACAAGTTCTAAACTTATGGATGAGGGTCCAACTTCGCGAAAGCGACCAAGGTCCGATCCAGAGGATATAGAACCGAGACGTGGCAGTCGAGTTTTGGACAAAAAAAACGTTCGGTCCTGACTTCGTGTCGCTTATGTTGGATGAAGAGCCAACAATCATTAAAGAATCATTTTCTAGATCGGATGCAGATTTGTGGAGAGAGGTTGTACAAAACGAAATTGATTCGATAAGACAAAACCATACTTGGGTGTTGGTTGATCTGCCGGAAGGTTGTAAGCCCTTAGGATGCAAGTGGATCCTTAAAAGGAAGTTTAAAGCCGATGGATCTATTGCTAAATACAAGACTAGATTAGTAGTCAAAGGCTTTAAACAAAGACAAGGGTATGATTTTTTCGATACCTACTCGCCGGTAACTAGAATAACATCCATTAGGGTACTTCTCACGATTTATGCCTTGCACAATCTCGAGATTCATCAAATGGATGTTAAGACTGTATTTTTGAATGGAGATCTTGAAGATGAAATCTAAATGGAGCAACCTGAAGGTTTTGTCATACCTGACCAAGAAAGGAATGTATGCAAACTCGTTAAGTCACTATATGGATTAAAACAAGCGCCGTTACAATAGCACTTGAAGTTTGATGATGTAATGTTATCAAATGGATGCAAGATAAACGAGTGTGATAAGTGTGCCTACATAAAAAATGCTAATAATGGATTCATTATAGTGTGTCTCTATGTAGACGATATGTTAATTATGGGTAGAAATATCCAAGTAATTAACGAGACTAAAACCATGTTAAAAAGAAACTTTTACATGAAATATATGGGGGTAGCTGATGTGATACTTGGAATGAAAATTCTAAGAAGATCGGATGGGATCATCGTATCACAATCTCATTATATTGAGAAAGTGCTGAAAAGGTTTAACGCCTACGAAAGCACACCGGTCAAAACCCCATTAGAACTCAATATTCACTTGAGGAAGAACCGGGGAGATACGGTAGCACAAGAAGACTATGCGAAGGTGATCGGGTGCTTGATGTATTTAACTAATTGCACTCGATCGAACATAACCTGTGCCGTGAATAGATTAAGTCTCTACACGAGCAATCCAAGCAAAGAGCATTGGTAAGCTCTTATGAGAGTGTTGAGGTATTTGAAATACTCTCAGCATTTTGGGCTAAATTATGGAAGATACCCCCCGGTACTTGAAGGGTACTACGATGCCAAATAGATCTTAGACACAAAAGATTCACTGTCGACAAGTGGATATGTGTTCACTATTGGGGGTGGAACTGTCTAATGGAGATCCACGAAACAAACTTGTATAGCCCTATCCATTATCAATCGAAATTTATAGCTTTAGACAAAGTTGGGGAATAAGCCGAGTGGCTTAGAAACTTCCTCGAAGATATTCCGTGTTGGATCAAGCCCATGCCTCCAGTTTTGATACACTGTGATCGTCAAGCAGCTATCGGGAGGGGAAAGAGTGGCTTATACAACGGTAACTCTCGACATATTCTTCGACGACACAATACTGTAAGACATTTAATCACAGCTAAGATTATCTCTGTTGACAATGTGAAGTCAGTGGATAATTTAGCGAATCCATTAACCAAACGGTTAAATCAAAATCAAATGTTTAAGTTGCTAAAGCGAATGAGAATAAAGTCCACGAATTGATGAACTGTCATAGTGGTAACCCAACCTTGATGACTGGCGATCCCAAGAACCTGGTTCAATAGGAAAACTAAGCTATAAGAGTACGTGGGATAACACTCACTTACATCTATTCTCTAGAAGAGAAACTCGAGTGTTAAGAATGTTGGGAACCCCACAATATTTAAGTTTTGATGATGTTTTCTCGAAACACACTTAGAGCTCATTCTGTCTTGCTAGGTCTTAATCTGTTCTACATGTACCAGATCACTATAATATAAAGTGAATCTGATAGAGAATTAGATCTTAGTCCAAATTAGAAAATGACTTGTTATATAAAGGATCTCATCCTATAGAAGTCATTCTGTTTTACATTTTGTTCGTGGACCAGATCAATAGCAGACCACCAACGAATAGATCATCTATCATATGGTCACTCGATCTGTTTTTACCAAATCATTCACAGAAGATTCTACCATACTTTGGAGCATATTTCTTGAAGACCAGATCAATAGTTGACCAGATCGATATCAATCTGGTGTGACCAGAACGTTTGTTGAAAATGAACCAGATGGTACCAGATCAGATCCAGTTAACTAGTACTCACATGTTTGACTAGATTAACTGATGAGAGTCCCAAACCACTTGCCACATCAGTAGATATTATGAAGAAGGAAAGATTATCTATTGGAGATCAAATTTTGAAGGAGAATTTATCAACGCGCGAAGAAGGAAAGAAGCATCTATCAACGATCTGCTTGCCATACTTATTGAAGATTCGGTCAAAAATTTCCAAAGGCAAGAAGAGATAAATCAGGGATTCACATTTCTTGATTGGTAACTACATTTATTTCAAAGCCAATCAAGCCCAATAGTTAGAATTTCAAATTCTACACCTACAAAAGCTTGGAACCAAGACTATTTATCAACGAACATCAAGCTGTTACTCTGCTCAGAAATCAACTCACTCATCGAAACAATTACTTGAGAAGATTTCTACTCACCAGATCGTGTTCTAAGCCGTTCGTGATCGAAATCACACCAACTCGATTCAAGTCTATCTTATCGAGAAGAAGGAGGAGATCTTCGCTAGCTAGTAGTTTTCTAGTGGATTAACGTGAAGAGATCCAGTTACAGTAGCTTTCTGTAAGTTGTAAAGGGACACGACAGTTATTCGTGCATAAGTTTCAACCAGATTGTGCTTGAAACTTATGGCTCGTTCTCAACGAGTATAAAAAAGAGAGTATCCTAGTAGTGGATATCTAATCCAGTTTGGATTGGACCGTGGACGTAGGGGGTTTCCCGAACCAACTAAAACAACTGTGTTATTCAGAAGATAGTATCTGTCTGGACATATCAAGATCGATCTAGTTATCGATCTGGTTTGTTAAAAATTAAGCAATCTTAGTTTAGAAAGCTTAAACTCTCTAAGTAATTAGTCAAGTAAACTGAAAAGTTTTCATTTGGTGTATTCCCCCCCTCCCCCCACACCAAACCTTGCTCTTTCGGGACTAACAAGTGGTATCAGAGCAGTGGTTGATAAGACCATTATTTCAGTTTCACAAGGTTGAAACCTGCGTGGTAAACTTAAATAGATCTAGGAAAACCTTTTTCATTCACTTGCATCCTATCTGTCATTATGGAATCTTCTGTTATTAGGGCATGTGAAGAATTCTCCATCCAAGGATATAGAGAGTGGAGTTTTAGAATCAAGATATGTCTAAAGGCTCATCACTCTCTGATGTGGAAAGTGATAGAGGATGGACCATTAGTGATTCAAGAAAAGAAGACTCACATTACAGAAACTGGTGCAGTCAAGGAGATCATGCTCAAGGATCCCAGAACGTATACATCTGAAGAACGGCGTGAAGCAAATCTGGATGAATTTTCCAAAGGAATTATCTCCAGCACTGTTAAAGGAGTCCATCTGGCCAAGATCCAAGATCTGGATACAACCAAAGAAATGTGGGAAGCACTGCGAGAACTCAACTTAGGCTTAGAAGCTATGATCGAGAACAAGCTGTCCCTGGCGTGCAACAAATTTGATGAATTCAAAATGAAGCTTGGTGAAACCATTGAGCAGATGAAGAACAAATTCATCGAGGTGTTACTTGAGGTTTCTGCTTTCAACAAGAACAAGTACACACAGAGAGAGAAGAATCTCAAAATTCTCAGAGCATTACCACCAAGCTGGGAGATATACTCTGCAATGCAACCACTACATGCTGATTTCAACGATCTGTCTGTTGAGGCACTATTTGATCATCTGGTTGTACACGAATGTGACATCAGAAGGATTCATGGACCATATCACTCTTCAAGCAAGAAGAATGAGAGCAGTTCAAAGAAAGAGAAGGAGATAGTCTTCAAAGCAAAGTGTGTAGCAAATGAACCAGTAACACCTGCAACACCAGAAGGAGGCTATGAAAAGCTACTCAAGAAGTTTGCAATGATTACCAAAAAGATGGATAAAATGGAAGTCAGATCAAAAAAGTTTAGTAGGTTCTACAAAGACAACAAAGGAAGATATCAAAAGAACAAAGAACCAGAACGATCTGATAGCAAAGAAGATACAAAGAGTAATGGTAAAACTTTTTACTCTATTCACTATACATGTTATGGTTGTGGCAGAACAGGTCACTTCAAGGCAGATTATCCTGACTTATCTAAAAGTCAAAGAGAAGAACTAAAAGCTAAGAGAGATCGAAAGCTTAAAGCCCAACCCAAAGCAATGCTGGCGGAAGAAGACTCTAGCAGCTCGAGTCATCTATCTGATAGCTCTTTAGAAAATGATGAGGCATTCTATGCACAAGATATACAAGATGACTGGGATGAATGCTACATGGGATTAGAAATTGGACTCGTCCAGATCGAGGTAAATTCTCATATCTCTATGTCTTCAAATAAACCTGTCTATGATTCAGGAAATGAAGATAAACCAGAAGTCTCATGGGATGAAATCAATGAGATGTTCAAAAGTTACACAAGCATAAAGAAGTTATTTTCTGAAGTCATAAAAGAGAATGACAAGCTGAATGAAACAGTGAAGTTCTTGAGTGAAGTAAACACCAAGTTCTCTGCTCAAATAAGTGATCTTGGAGAACAGATCAAGACAAAAGATGCAGAAATATATCACTTGTTGGTCCCGAAAGAGCAAGGTTTGGTGTATGGGGGGGGGGGGGGGATACACCAAATACAAACTTTTCAGTTTACTTGGTTATTTATTAGAGAGTTCAAGCTATTCTTTAAATAAGAAATTGCTTGACAGATGACTAACCAGATTGATCAGCAGATCAATACCAGATTAATCCAAACAGATAGCTCTCTAGTGTAGACACTTAGACAATAATAATTGTGATCTTATTACTTTCTAAGTATTGTGTGTGCGGAAATATGGTGGATTTAGTTAATGCTCTTGTTTAGAAAACCTTAAGAATTAATCAGATCGTTAAGCAGATTGATTGAGATGCAGATTATATGATAGTGCAGGATGATAGAATAATAAACAACTGAAAGTAAATATGCAGAAATATAAATAACACAGTTGTTTAACGTGGTTCGGGAAATCCCTACGTCCACGATCTGGTCAAAACTAGACCAGATTATCCACTACTAGCATACTCTTCTTCTTTATACTCGTGGAGAACGAGTCACAAGTACCAGTCAAAGCTAGAATGATACTTATGCACGAAGTAAGGGTCGTGTCCCTTTACAACAGATTACCTCTACGTTACCAGTAGAAAACTACTAGCTAGCAGGGTGATCTCCTTCCTCTCGATAAGACTGACTTGAATCGAGGTTGGGTTGGTGTGATTTAGAATCACAGGTTGTTTGAAGCTCTTAGTCTGGTTCAGAGATTTGCTTGAGAGTAGATTGTCGATGTAGCGCACGTGTATTTTTCCAGATCTTGAACTTCAAATATATAGGCATTGAATTTAGAATTCTAGCCGTTGTTGATTGGCGTGAGATTGATTGTAGATTGCCAATCAATAATATCCATCATATCTGTTCTTGCCTTGTAGAAGCGTTGACTCAATCTTCTAAGTATGGAAAGCAGATTGCTAACGGTTACTTTCCTTCCTTGTGTCAATCGTGGATTCTCTTCCCAAACCCTATTGGATGGGCTTCAATATTGACGTGGCAAGATGATATGATGTGTAGGATGATGTCATCTGGTGGTTTGATGACTCTATCGATCTGGTGATACGCTATGATCATCGGTCTGGTCGGTGATCTGGTTGCTGTCTGTCACAGCAGATCGATTTCTTCTTGGTGAAAAGTCTAGGCCTTCATCCTATACTATTATGGAAATGACTTCTATAGGAATGATTCCTTTACCTGCCAAGTTATCTCCTAATCTGTTCTCTATCAGATTTCACTTTATATGTAGTGATCTGTTGACACGTAGAACAGTTTAGCTCTAGAAAGAACTAAGTGTGTTTTGAAAGATCATCATCAAAACCAAAATACTTTAGGGTCCCCAACAATTTCCCCCTTTTTGATGATGTCGAAACCACAATTTACAATAATATCCTAATAAATCGTTGAGGTTGATCTGGTTTGATAGCCAGATGATTAAGATTTCGTTATTAGGTTATAACGATTAAAAGCAGTTTGTATATGTTCTGGACAATAAGAAGTTGTCATTAGAAACTCAAAATGATCTTCATCGATAGGAGGCAAGTTAAGTTTACAGTTTGTCAAAACAAATGTTACAGATAGTAAAGATGTGAGAAATAAGTAACCTTTCTTCTCTCTTTTTGATTTGAGGGGTTGCAGCGGGCTTCTTTTTGATTTGAGGGGTTGCAGCGGGCTGACCTTTCTTCTCTCCTTCCCCCTTTTCGACATCAGCAATGAATTCCTTGGAGATAATCAGTTTAAGGGAGGAGAGTTCATCATTGAGAGCTTTGAACCTTTCTTCAGATTCTTCTTTGTATTGCAGGAACGAGGAAATATTGCCATTTACTTCATCGAACTGTTTGGTGGCAGCTTGAAGGTGGGAGTTGAAGTTGACCTTCAGCTCGCTGTGAGTAACTTTCATGTCTGTAATTGTTTTGTTGATGAGAAAAATTTCATTTCCGGTTGCAACATCCTCTTCTTTCAATGCCTCTGGCAGCTGGGCTTTTAGCAAAGTGGGCAGCGCGTTTTTAACCACAGTTGGTATTGTGGTTTTCTCCATGTCTTCATACTGCCTTTCCACATGCTTTTTGACTTCCTCAACCATTTTTGCTCCAACTTCATGCATCTTGGTTTCGAAGGATTTGGTCTCCTCTTGAATGGCTGTGATCCTGCTGTTGGTTTCATCTTTGAATTTGTCAAGAACTTCTCGATCACTATCCAAAACCTTGTGCAGCTCGCTTGCCAACTTGGAATCAGCGAGCTGGGCATTTTGTTCAATCGTATGAAGAGCGCTCTCAGCAGCAGAGAAGATGAAATTGGCCAACGCAGCAGATCGATTATTAATCCTTTCATGAATAAGCGCGTTGAGTTGATCTGCTGACATGTGCGTGCCAAGGTTTGCAAAAAGTAATTCCTCCAAGTTGTGCAGTTGGAAGCCATCTGGGGCTGTGTTGGGAGTGTAGATTTCTTCTAAGTGTTCATCGATAGCTTGGTCGTCAGTTTGTTCGGCAGATGGTTCCAAAATTGGTGCTGTTTCCTCCATTGTGGCAGATGGTTCTGCCTTTTCAAAATTATCAGCAGGCTGAGATGTTGGTGTGTCACCAAGCTGTTGTTTCTCAGCAGATTTTTCTTCAAAATTGAATATCGCGTCAAAGTCAGCCGACTGCAGATCGACAGCAAAGTTGTATAAATCTTTTTCTTTTTCATAGTAAGAAGTAAGATCGATTTGAAGAGAAGCGGCTTCCTCTTTCATCTTTGTCAGTACATAAGTACGAAAATACTGCATTGCATCAGGCACATCAAGAAATCCAAAGTGAGTTTGTAATTTGTTCTCCTCAGCCTTCAGCTCGCTGATGGAGAAGAGTAGTAAGATGGCTTCCAGAATGTAGAATTTGCAATCTCTGATTTCCAAATAAGTTTGGAACTTTTGAGCCATTGCAAATGTGGCTGGTGTAAGCTGGATTCCTGGCAAAGATTTGATCACAGTTTCAATTGCCTTTTCTTGCAGTTGTTGGAAAAGAAGTTGAGCACCTTTCAAGCGTTCTACAATATCATCAGCGGGCTGCTCGTGAATGTTGAGTTCCACTTCAGCTTCATTAAATGTCTGAGCAGATGGCTCCTTTGCTTGGTCAGCAGTGACATCCATTTCTTCCTACAAATTCCGAGCAGTGGGCTTGCTCTTGGTTTTCCTTGCCTTTTTGAATTCTTTACCAGCAGCAGCTGGTTTAGGAGTACCAGCTGTTTTCCTTTTCGTTGGTCGATCTGCTGCCACCTTGTCTTGTGCTTGTGCAGCTGCTGCTTCACCAACAGTTTCAGGTTTCTTCATGGGTACAATCCACTCTGGATTTGATTTGCCAACTCGGATAAGTTCTTGCTTCATCTTGTCATCCGTGACTTTGAGGAAAATTTGGGAAGCAATGCCCAAAGACATTTCCATCTAATGTCTGGTCCTGGGTAAAATCCAGTCTTTGCTAAAATCAATGGATTTGTGCCATTTGTCCTTCTGGAAGAAACCAGCTATGATTGTGCTTAGTTTGGTGGAGAGTCGAAGAGGTCGTTTGACATTCAACTTTGTGCAATTTCCATCGCTGTCTTGGCGAATAACGATCTGCTGTTCTTCATCCACGATCAGTTTCAACAGCGATCTCGCCCAATTTACTTTGAGATTAAGTACAATTGCAGTCATGACTTTGAGTTTGCCTGCTGTTACCGAGTCAAAAGTGCCTTGATGGCCAAGAAACACCTTTTGTACGAAGTCAAATAGAAGACGATAACTGGGCAACATCAGTGATCAGTTAAATGCTTTGCCAGTCCATTGGAATGGTTGAGCCAGAATAATGTCGAGAGTACTCTGGATTTGTACATCAGTAACTTCTTCAATTACGATATCTCCTTCGTCTTTCAAATGATATGTTTGAAGAATCATCTCAATCACAGTTGTCCTTATGTTTTCTTCCTTTGACTTTCCAACCGGTATTTTGACAGTATATTCATCCTGATCATCAACCATCCGCGAACAATAGAATAGGGCTATTTGTCGTGGGAGAAAGTAGTCTGGTTCTGCAGAGATGATCTTGTAGAACCCTAGATAAAAATGTAGATCCATTAAGCCTAGATAGATGATGAAGGATGTATTTATGAATAACAGTGCTTATTTGTCGATAAATTAATGAGTTACCATAGATGGATAGAGAAATTCTAAGCAAATAAATATATAAAAAAAAACGTAGACACATATATATAGCTATTCTCGTAAGAACAGTCAAAAATAAGAGCACTATGTGAATCAGAAACAGACAAATAGGATATCGAAAATAGGTGCATGCTTGATGTCTAAACCTGAGCACGCAGTGATTTTGCTGAATAGAACATCTAGGGTACGAAACCCATGATGTTCGAGTACAGCACGAGGCTCCGGTGATCATCTGGCCTCAATAGTGTGTAACATCTCCGACAAAGAGATCGGAGGTGTTTGTGAAGATGATGAACTTGCTTCAGAAGCAGGCATTTTGTGTATGAGAGGAGATGTTTTTGGGAAACAAGAATTGCAGAAAAGCTTAGTTTGAACGAGCAAACACAACAATGGCGGTTTAGGTTTTATGAGAGAGAGTTTTGAAGGTGTAAGAGGAACAGTCAAACATTCACATATTTATAGATACATCATGGACGAACCAGATTAAATCATATAAAAGTAATGACTAGTAACGGTTGAGATTACTCCCTTGTTTTAATGATTTGCCGCCCAAATATGAGTGAAGTTCATACGCCATCAAATTGTGTCACATAATTGCCTCGAAACAATAACCGAGGTCTGCCACATTAAATGAGCCCCACTTTTATCCTCTACTTTTTCTGACATGGAGGCGTTAGAGATTACCTAGCAATTAAAAAGTATTTATAAGCAATCATTAGAATTAAATAATCAAGGAGTTGGAGAAATAAATGAACTTGGTTCCCCCTTGATTAATGCTCTAGCAGATCGTTGTTGGATGATAACGATCTGCTCTTCCTTGATTTTGGCAGCTGGCTGCTAATTTTCACATTTGTAGCTTATGGTGAGCAAATCGTCTTCATTTTTTTTTGAACGATCTGCTATTTTTAATAACATTATTTGGTTGCTTTTTTTTTTTATTTCAAGCAGCTCGCTTTTGTTGAAGGTAGCAGCTCGCTTTCGTTGATAGATAGCAGGTCGTTTTCTTCTTTGAACGATCTGCTGAGTACATTCAACTTAATCAGCTAGCTGTTAATACTCAAAATTAAGCAGTTTGATTTGAAATTGAGCTAGATTTAGAGGTGTGATAACAGATTGCTTTTTACCACCAGCTAGCTGTTAACAACACTTGTACCAATTTCAAGGTTTATTAAACTCAATTTTCCACATAGAATTTTGAATTTGTCTTCAGGTAATGCTTTTGTGAGAACATCAGCTCGCTGCACATCCGTGTGGATTTTCTCTATCTTGATGTTCTTCTTTTCAACATGGTCACGTATAAAGTGATGACGAACATCAACATGTTTGCAGCGAGTGTGTAGGACAGGATTTTGGTGATGGCAATTGCGCTTGAGCTATCACAAAATATTGGCACGCTATCCATGTATACTTCATAATCTTTTAGTTGTTGTTTGATCCACAAGATTTGTGCTGTGCAACTCCCTGCAGCCATGTACTCTGCTTCTATTGTTGAGGTTGCAACCGAAGTTTGCTTTTTTAGAGAACCACGAGATGAGCTTGTTTCCAAGAAATTGACAAGTCCCACATGTGGATTTTCTATCAAGCTTGCAACCTGCATAATCAGAATCAGAGTAACCAGCAAGTTCAAAATTATCATCACAAGGATACCATAAACCTATTTTTATGGTCCCTTTGAGATAACGCAATATTCGTTTGGCTGCTTCCAAGTGGGATTCCCTTGGACTTACTTGATACTTAGCACAAAAACCAACTGCAAAAGTAATATCAGGTCGACTAGCAGTTAGATATAAAAGTGAACCGATAATACCACGATACAGTTTTACATCTATTGTTTTCCCGAGTGCATCAGGGCCAATCTGACCATTGGTGATGAGATCGTTGATGTATTTGGATTGATTGATTAGGATCCCATCAGCAGATTGCTTGACTTGTAAGCCTAGGAAGAAATTCATTTCTCCCATCATTGACATCTTGTATTTGTCCTGCATTAGCTTACTAAACTTGTTGCAAAGGAATTCAGATTTGGATCCAAAAATGATATCATCAACATAAATTTGGACTAAAAGGATATAGTCTTGAACTTTGATGGTGAATAATGTCTTGTCAACTGATCCTCATTTGAATCCCGATTGAAGTAAGAATATAGACAGTGTCTCATACCAAGCTCGAGGAGCTTGTTTTAGACCATACACTGCTTTAGCTAATCTGTACACCTTGCTTTCATCTTCAACTTCAAATCCAGGTGGTTGTTCCAAGTAGACTTCTTCTTCCAGAATCCCATTCAAAAATGCACTTTTTACATCCATCTGGAATACTTTGAAGCGTTGGAAGGCTGCATAAGCAAGAAACAATCTGATGGCTTCTAGTCTTGCAACAGGTGCAAATGTCTCAACAAACTCTATCCCTTCTTGTTGGCAATAACCTTTTGCGACTAGCCTTGCCTTGTTTCTTACTACTTCTCCTGTTTCATCTCTTTTATTCTTGAAAATCCATTTGACTCCAATAACTCCTTGGTGATGAGGTCGATCCACTAAGTACCACACATCATTTGTCTTGAACTCATTTAATTCTTCTTGCATGGCATTGATCCAATCTGCACTTTGCAAGGCTTCTTCGATGTCCTTTGGTTCGGTGTGTGCAAGATAGCAACTTAGTAGTGCACTTTCTCCATGCATTCGTCTTGTCTTGACTCTATCTGTTGGGTTCCCAACAATGAGATCAGATGTATGACTATCTACCCATCTTCTTCGCCTTTTCATTTCATCCGCTGATACTTCGATTTCCATTTCATCGGGTGGATTTTCGAATTCTGGATGATCTGTGGTAGGTACATTAAAGAGATCGTTAGTATTTAAATCCATGCTTGATACTTCATTTACCAGTTGTTGAACAGATGGATGTTGAGTTGAGGGAGGGGGAGATTGAATGTTTTGTTCATCAACAGATGGTTGAGAATGTTCATGTGAGGTTCCCCCTTGATGAGTGAGTTGTCTGTCTATTCCCCCTAGACGAGTGGGCTGTCCATCGGTTCCCCCTTGCTGTGGCTTTTCTCCAGCAGGTTGATTATTAGTTTCTTCATCTTCTTCTCTTCGTGGACTCCATAGTAGAATGTCATCGATGAGTTTATCCGTGGAATTTCTTAACGTTGAGTGAGGAAGATCATCTTTTGAGGAGGAGCAATCTGTTCCTGAAACTTCAAAGGTAGTTTCATCAAAAATAACATGTGGTGTTACTTCCACAACAAGGGTTCTTTTATTAAAAACTCTATAAGCTTTACTAATCTCAGAATATCCCAAAAATATTCCTTGATCACTTTTGCTATCAAATGTTTTTAATTGAGTTTTCCTATTGTTGTGAATGTAACATTTACATCCAAATGATCTAAAGTAAGAGATTCGAGGCTTCCTGTTGTTCCACAGTTCGTATGGAGTTTTCCCATGACGTTTTGTCACCACAGATCGATTCTGAGTATAACAGGCTGTGTTAACTGCTTCTGCCCAGAATTTCTTAGGGAGGTTGATCTCATTTAGCATAGTTCGGGCAGCCTCCTTGAGAGATCGGTTGCGCCTTTCCACAATCCTATTTTGTTGAGGTGTACGAGCTGCTGAAGTTTGATGTTGAATTCTCATTTTCGAGCAGTATACTTCGATCATATGATTGATGAATTCGGTTCCACGATCAGATCGAATTGTGATGATGGATGACTCCTTTTGATTTGAAAGTTTGTTGAGGAGATCAGGTAGTTTCTCTAGTGTTTCCTTTTTCTTGAACATGAAAATAACCCAAGTAAATCTAGAGAAATCATCTATAACAACAAGAGTATATTTTCTACCATTTACACTTAATGGAGATACAGGTCCAAAAACGTCTAGATGTAGAAGTTCCAGTATTCTTGACGTGGACTGCCTTTGTGCGAAATGATGCTCTTGTTTGTTTCCCCACTTGGCAAGCCTCACATATATGGTCTTTATCGTATATTTGAGCAGGTAGTCCTTCAACCAATTTGTCCTTCACCAGCTTGTTGATTGTTTTGAAGTTCTGGTGGCTCAACCGTTTGTGCCATAGCCAGCTAGTTTTCGTGTTTGATTTTGTCACTAGACAGGTTTCAATTTGATCATTCCATTGTACAATGTACAACCTGTCCTGCAAGATCCCAGTAAGAAGAATTTCTTCTCCTTCTATATTTTTGACAACACACTTGTTAGCTGTAAATTCTACTCTCTTGTCATTTGCACAGAATTGGCTAATTGAGAATAGATTGTGATTTAAGCCTTCAACATAAGATACATTTAGAATAGTAGTGTTACCAACTTGAAGATCTGATTTGTGTGCTTTCTTCTCATCGATCTCCTATCCTGCAATGAAAGTTTATTTAGCTACCCCACTGAATGAGGGTGCTTTGTTAGTAGACACCGTTCCCTTTGGAACCCAAATTTTTCTAATTATCGTAACATTCTGTGAAGGTCTGATTTGTTTCCCACTAAAGTCGATATACACAACTTTCTTTTTGGCAGGTAGTTGATTTGACACAGCTTGTTTTCTATGAGCAGATTGTTTGTGAGGGACAGATCGTTGCCTCTGGTTGAATGACTGGGGAGCTCGCTTGTCATTAAACTGAGGAGCTGTTTGTTTTATCCTTTGAGCAGGCTGTTTCTTTGGTTGAAATCCAATCCCTTGCGTGTTGAATCTTTGTTGTCGCTGACCTTGTTCCTTGATCAAGATAGCTTGTGGCTGTCTTGAGTTGTTGTTGAGATTAACAATCTTATCTTTTCCCTTTTCTTTGACAAAGTTTCCTTTTGGTGGTCCTTTGTCGACTCCATTAAATCCGAGTCCGGTACGATCTGCAGCTCGTCTTTGCATGTCGATGATGAGTTGAGTTCGATCCTCCTTTTTGTGTATCGAGTGATTGACCATTGTACTCAAGTCATCGACTCTTCTTTGAGCAGAAGTTTCTCGATCAATAAGATCAGAAATTTTGGCATTCAAGGTGTAATTTTCTTCGCTCTTGCTTTTGAGTTGCTGAAGTAGAGCATTTTCTCTTTTATTAAACGAGTTGCTAATTTCCTTCATTTCTTGAATTGTGTTTGCCATTCTTCCATTCTCTTTTATTGCATGTTTGAACATTTTGTTCAATCTTGCATGATCCTCCATGAGTTTGGTGAAGTCTTCAATAGACAGATCGTCTTCACCTTCTTCATCTATCTCCTCTTCGTCGCCCGAGTCATACGAACTGTCGGTCAATGTGCTTGGAGCAGTTTGTTCTTCAGCAAGCATGGCTTTGCGTTGTTCTCTAAGCTTCTTGTCTCGCTTGTTTCTAAGCTCTTCTCTTTCTGCCTTGGAGATATCGGGGCAGTCTGTTTTGAAATGACCTTTCTTACCACATTTAAAGCAGGAAAATTCAGATAGGTCAGCCTTAACATATGAGGTGGATTTTACCTCATTTCTTTTCTCAGGTCGATCTCCAGATCGATCTCTTCCTTTGAAATTTCTGTTGTTATCTTTGTAAAGGCGTTTATATCTGTTTGCCCTAAGCTCCATCTTTTGGAACCTTTGAGCCATGAGTGAGTACTCCTCGAAGTAGTTTTTGGTGGGGTAGTTTTCATCATCTGAACTAGATGAGTCTTTAACTACCACGGTTGGTGGGGACTTCTTTTCAACCTCCTTTTCCTTTAACTTGGCCTTGAAGGCAGTTTCTTTTTCTTTCATTCCTGCAGCAGAAGGTTTACTAAAGGAAGAATTAGAATGGCCATGAATACGATTAATTTCGTACTCATTGCCCGTTAGTAAATCAAATAGAGAGTCAGTGGTAAGAGAATTAAACTCTGGCATCATGGGATGCATGGCTAAGTAGATTTCCCAAGTAGAGCACGAATGACCTTCAAGTTTTTCTCTCGTTGAGAATACTTGTTTTTGTCGATGATGGCTATTTCAATCAATACTTTAGTGAATCGGTTCTTCATTTGAGCTATAGTCTCTCCAGACTTCATTTTGAATTCTTCAAATTTGTTACAAGCAATAGACAGCTTGTTTTCTTGGATGATGTCTGATCCACGGCTAATTTCTTTGAGTACATCCCACATCTCATTTGCAGTTTGAAGATGTCTTATTTTGGCCAAGTACACGCCTATTACTGTACTCGAGATTAGACCTTTGGCGAAGTCATCGAGTCCAGCTTCTTTTCATTCTTCAACAGTGTATTCGTCAATAGTCTTTTCCTTTTCAACTATGACCAGTGAAGGAGTTCGACCAGTTCCATCCTTTATCTCAGCACTTCCCTTGTTCATAATTTTGATGGGTCCATCAGTAATAACCTTCCACATTTTGATATGTTGTGCACGTAAACACATCTCAATTCTGAAACTCCAGTCTTCATATCCAGCAATGGAGAAATCCTCACAAGCACGTATCATCTGTCCTTCCATAACTTCAAGGTAGATGATTAAATAAATGCAAGTGCAATATGCTGTGAAAACGTTTTCAAGATCTATCCAAGATGACCACTCAGAGATAATCTCTTGTGAAATAGAAACAATGGTCAAAATGGACCACTGCTCTGATACCACTTGTTGGTCCCGAAAGAGCTAGATTGGTGTATGGGGGGGGGGGGAATACACCAATTCAAACTTTTTAGGTTTTCTTGTTCAAAGTTCAAGTATAAGGTTTAAGCACACTTTATAAATAAAGATAGCTTGGGTTAGCTTAGGGTTTCTTCTTGTGAAGAAGAAACAACTTAGCTCAAATAAACCTTAGGTGAAAAGAAACACTTAATAAGATTAACTTTAAGAAAGTTAACCTTGATTAATGTTGTGTGCGGAATTCGGTGGTTAATGCTCTTGGTAGTTAGAAACGTTTTCTTTAGTCAATCCTTTAACACAACCAAGTTAATGCAAGAGTATGAAGGATATGCTAATGAAGTAAAACAGAAAGTAAGAACACAAGGTATTTAACGTGGTTCGGGATAAACTTTCCCTACGTCCACGGCTCGATCAAAACTAGATCGAGATCTACTATGTCTCCTTTCTTTTTACTCGTTGAGTACGAGCCTCAAGCTTTATCAAAACTAGATAATAACTTGAGATTACACTTCTTAGATTGAAGAACTACAATCTAAATCTTACAAATCTTGGATCAAAACTAGATCCTAACTTGGGTTTTGTAAACAACAAATTTCCAGAAAACTATCTTCAAAAGAATAATAAAGCACTCAGAGAATTCTAGAGCTTGAAGGAGCGCTTTTAGAGCTTTGAATATTTGAAGATATTTGAGCAGAGTTTGAGCTTTGTAATCGTGAATTCTCCTGCTCGTTTCTGGAGGTGAAGGTGGTATTTATAGCCTCTTGAAGAAAACTATCCGTTGGAGAAGAAGATGTCCTTCTTCATCGCATTAATGAGTGCATTAAATGCATGGCAGTGATGTTGAAGCACGCGCTGTCAAAATGAAAGTGGTTACCACCTTTCATGAGATTTCTCAATGTATTGCCATACTGGGAATGATTCACCGTACTGGAATTTTGATATTCTTGTACTTCATTCCTTAAAGCATGCTGTTGATGTGACAATACAAAGAGTGATTGACTTGTGACAAATTTAGGTATGTCGGCAGTCCACCGTAGTTACTGTGAGGAACAGCTTGAATTTGAAGTCATACCAGTTCGCTGTCCTTCTTATTGTAACTTTATCTCCTTGGTTCTTCATTGAATTGCGATGACTAGATCATTTATAGGTGAAAAACGATCTCTTGTATGTGTGGTAGAGATAACCAGATCGTTATTGATAATTAAACGATCTGTTGCTGGTCTTGAGCAGCGAGCTGATGTAGTTAATAAGAGACGAGCTGCTCAATCTCTAAAAGGTATACTTTCCTTTTCTAGGCTAAACCTAGTCTAGAGAACCAGATCGATATAAGTGTTTGAAACTTCAAACCACTTTTACATTTGTGATCTGTGATAGATGAACTAAAAGTTGAAACCAAGAATCAAGTAACAATGTCAGCGAGCTGCTTATGTAAGAAGCAGATCGTTATTTATGTACAAGAAACGATCTGCTCACCATATAGGGAGCTAGCTTACTTGCAACGAAAGAAACTTGTTATCATAGTAATCATTGTGTCCAGGATATCTTTTACTAGAATAATACAGATCGTTATTTATGTGCCAAAAACGATCTGCTTCTATTACACTTAAGATAATCCTTAATAGATGACAATGACTACTTGGTTTCCAAAACATTTAAGTGTAGTTTCGAGGAACATCATCAAAACAAAATATAAATTCATGGGGTTCCCAACAGTAGGATAGCGCAGTTCGCTCAGCTTCCTTTCCACAAAAGTTTTCCCTTCTTTTTCAAACTTTCTGAATAGTGATCTGGTTTCTGCATTGGCTTCTTTGATCACATCACAAACAATCCCATCCGTCTGCTCTTTGACAATGGTATGAACCATGTCCTTTTCTTTCTTCGCGAACTCTGTGACTATTTTGTACATTTCTTGGACTTTTAGTTCCATAGTCATCAGTGTCTGATCGATCTGTTCCTTCCTCTGCTCTGCGGCAGATCGATCATGGTCCATCTTCTTGCTCAACTCTTCAAGTTTCAATCGGCACACTCTTCTCAAGTCTGTGTCCACTTGGTCAACGTGGGACTTCAGATGATTGTTAAATTCAGTGAGAATTTGAGTGGCCTGGTTTTGTACAGTGGAGAGCGTCCCATACATGTATTTGTCAACCTTATTTGAGATTAAGTCCTTTACTTGTTCATTGGACAGGGATTGATGCTGGGTCATCAATATATCCTCTAAGTTGGTTGACTCTACAAATTCTTCCATCGTTGCTGCGACAGCAGGGGTATATATGTCATCTGTGAGTTTACCACCCACCCTCTATCCAATTGGCTCAGTCTCCTCTCATGGATAATCCACCACTGCAATTTTGATCTTGCTTGTCTTGGCTGGTTCCCCCTCAGCCTGTGCAGTGGGTTCCACGATCTGTTCTGCAGCATCAGCCATATGCTGATGTGGTTCTGGCTCTTGTGTTGCTGCACCCGGTTGGTGAGCTTCTGAAGGTTCTTCTTCAATTCTTTCAACTTCTTCAACTTCTTCAACCACTTCCTCATCAATGCTGTCATAGAACTCCAGCATCTCCGTCTTTTCATATATCGATCTGAGATCGATCTGGAGTTCTTTGGCTTCATACTTTGCCATGGCTAGGATATCAGGGCGATAAGTGTCCCTCAACTCAGCTATGGAGGAGGCAGTAAAGATGTTGAGCAAAGTGGTTTCTTCTGCCTTGAGGGTTGTTGGGAACCCATAGGTATTTTTGGTTTTGATGATCTCTCGAAACACACTTAGTAACTCTTGTATTAAACTGTTCTACGTGTAAAGCAGATCACTACAGTTAAAGTGAATTCTGTTAAAGAACAGATCAGGAGATGACCTAACATGTAAAGGGGTTATTCCTATAGAAGTCATTTCTATAAATAGTATAGGATGATGACCAAGATTTCAAGCCAAGAAGGAATCGATCTGCTGTAACAGACAGCGACCAGATCGATAGTTATAGCGAAGCACCAGATCAATTTAGTCATCAAACCACATGATGACATCATCCTACACATCATACCCTCTTGCCACGTCAAGATTGAAGCCTATCCAACAGGGATTGGAAATAGAATCTTCGATTGACACAAAGAAGGAAAGAAACCGTTGGCAATCTGCTTTCCATAAATTAAAGATTGAGTCAACCTTTCTGCAAGGCAAGAAGAGATATGATGGACATTATTGATTGGCAATATACCATCAATCTCACGCCAATCAACAACGGCTAGAATTTTCAATTCAATGCCTATATATATTTGAAGTTCAAATCTGGACAAATATACAACACACGCGAGCTAAACCATTAACAATCTCTAGAGCTATCTACTTTGATCCAGACTAAGAGCCTCAAAAGAATTGTGATTCTACATCACACCAATCAACCTCGATTCAAGTCTGTCTTATCGAGAGGAACCAGATCACCTTGCTAGCTAGTAGGTTTCTAGTGGTAACATAGAGGTAATCTGTTGTAAAGGGACACGACCCTTATTTCGTGCATAAGTATCTCTCTAGTCTTGATTGATACTTGTGACTCGTTCTCCACGAGTATAAACAAGCAGAGTATCCTAGTAGTGGATAATCTGGTCTAGTTTTGACCAGATCGTGGACGTAGGGTTTTCCCGAACCACGTTAAAGAACTGTGTTCTTTACATTCTTGCATATTTACTTTCACTTGTTTATTATTCTAACCATCTGCACTATCATATAAATCTGCATCTTAATCAATCTGCTTAACAATCTGAATAATTCCTAAGGTTTTCTGAACAAGAGCACTAATTCAAATACACCATTATTCTGCACTCACAACACTCAGAAAGTAATAAGATCACTCTTATTATTGACTAATCGTTTTTCACTAAGAGAGCAATCTGTTTGGACTAAACTGGTATCGATCTGTGTATCAATCTCTTTAGTCATCTGCCGAGCAATTTCTTATATACAGAATAGCTTGAACTCTCTGATAACTTGTCAAGTAAACTGAAAAGTTTGTATTTGGTGTATTCCCCGCCCCATACACCAAACCTTGCTCTTTCGGGACCAACAAGTGGTATCAGAGCAGTGGTTCAAACGACCATTGTTTTTGTTTCACAAGGTTAATACCTGCGTGGTCAACTTGAATAGATCTAGGAAAACCGATTTTCATTCACGTGCATTCTATTTGCTATGGAATCTTCTGTTGTCAGGGCTTGCGAAGAATTCTCTATCCAAGGTTATAGAGAATTGAGCTTCAGAATCAAGATGGCACTCAAAGCCCATCACTCTCTGATGTGGAAAGTCATTGAAGAAGGTCCACTACAGATAACTGAAGAAGTGACAGTAACCAATGCAACCGGGGTAACTACACAGATAGTTCCCAAAGATCCAAGAAAATACACTGCAGAAGAACGAGGTGAAGCCAATCTGGATGACTTTGCTAAAGGAATCATATCTAGCACAGTCAAAGGGGTACATCTGGCCAAAATCCAAGATTTGGATACTGCCAAAGAGATGTGGGAAGCCCTACGAGACTTGTGTCTAGGATCTGAAGTTATGATTGAGAACAAGTTATCTCTAGCCTGCACCAAATATGATGAATTCAAGATGAAACCAGGCGAGACAATAGAACAAATGAAGATGAGATTCACTGGAATTCTCCTTGAGATATCTGCTTTCAATAAGAACAAATATACTCAAAGGGAAAAGAATATGAAAGTACTTAGAGCTCTTCCACCTAGCTGGGAGATCTATGCTGCGATGCAACCTCTTCGTGCAGATTTCAATGAACTGTCTACAGAAGCATTGTTTGATCACCTTGAACGTCACGAATATGATATACAAAGAATTCGTGGACCAGATCATCTGTCCAAAAAGGCAGAAAGTAGCTCGAAGAAGGAGAAAGAAGTAGCCTTCAAAGCGAAGAGCAAACCAGATGATCTTTCTGAATCTGCTTCTCCAGATGAAGAGAAATGATATGACAAACTGTTAAAAGAGTTTGCAACGATAGCCAAACGTATGGACAAAATGGAGATCAGATCGAAGAAATACAGACGCTTCTATAAAGATAATAAAAACAAATTTTACAAGAAGCGTGACAATGATCGATCTGATAGCAAGGAAGAATCAAAACAGCAGACTGGTAAAATCTCTAAAACACCTAACTCTACAGATTATACATGCTTTGGTTGTGGTAGAACAGGTCACTTCAAAACAGACTGCTCTGATCTTTCCAAAAGCCAAAGAGAAGAGTTAAGAGCAAAAAGAGATCGTAAACTCAAATACGAGCGCAAAGCTATGATAGCTGAACAAGATTCAAGCAGCTCGAGTCATTTTTCAGACAGCTCAACAGAGAATGATGAAGCCTTCTTTGCCAATGATGAAGAAGGCTGGGATGAATGCTATGTGGGACTAGACAACGGTCTGGATAAAGTTGAGGTAAATTCTTGCAACTCTACCTCCTCAAATGATATTGATCTGGAACAGGAAACAGAAGATCAAGCTGAATACTCATGGGATGAGGTCAATGAAATGTTCAAAAGCTATTCGAGCATCAAGAGATTGTTTAGAGAAGTTGTTGAAGAAAATGACAGATTGAAGAAATCTGAAGATATACTGAGTACATCAAACACTCAATTTGTTGCTAAAATAAACGATCTGGAAGAACAGATCAAGAGAAAAGACAGTGAGATTCATTCACTGAATTCAAAAGTGAAGGATCTTATTACAAGAAACAATGTTGCTGAAGAGAAGATCAAGAAAGGCAAAGAAATGATCTACAAAAGTGACGAACGTGCTAAACTGCTAATCAATATGCAGCAAAAAGGCACATCTGGATTAGGGTATCCAGGTCACTCAGAAAAGTCTTCGGGAACCATAAGCTTTGTACCAGAAAGGAAGCAAATACCAGATCAAGTAAAAGACTTGAAGAACAAGAAAGGTCATCCACAAAAGATGATACTGAAAGAGGACAGAAACAGACAATATCATTAAACAAAGGGTCAATCAGCTCGTTACACAGAAACAGATCATGCTCAAAAAGTAATTGTCAACAGGATAGTTCCTAGTAAGAAGAATTTGACGAATGATGAAATAGAGAGATACCATCCTTCTGAAATACACTCTCTATCTAAAGTTGATAATAATGGAAACATCATTACCTATTACATTTCTGTTCCTAACCCAAGAATGTTCTGGGTTCGAAAAGGAACATTTGCTAATAACCAAGCACCCAAACGTTGAAGGGTAGCTAAGTGTAATTAATTGCAGGATCAGAAGACTGCAAGAAGAAACAAGATAGCTAAAGGAACAATCTGGATCATAGATAGTGGTTGTTCAAAACACATGACATGTGACAAGAACTTGCAATCAGATTACATAGAGAAACCAGGTCCACAAATCACCTTTGGTTGTAACTCAAAAGGGTACACCAGAGGATATGGAAATATAAAAGTTGGCAAGACCACCATCACAAATATTTCATATGTAGAAGGTCTAAGTCACAATCTGTTTTCTGTAAGTCATTTCTGTGCTAATGGTAATCAGATCATCTTTGATACTAACAACTGTCTTGTGAAGAATAAGGAAGGAGATGAGATACTCCTTACCGGTAAACTGCAGGGCAGGCTGTATATTGTCCAATGGACAAACTAGATCGAGACTTGTTTAGTTACTAAAACTGTATCAGAAACAAGCTGGTTATGGCACAAGAGATTGAGCCATCTGAACTTCAAGTCAATCAACAAGATTGCAAAAGAAAGACTAGTAGAAGGACTACCAGATCAAATATATGATAAAGATCATATATGTGAAGCCTGCCAAGCTGGAAAGCAGACCGGATCATCTTTTACTAGCAAAACAGCTCACTCAACATCAAGGACACTGGAGCTTTTGCATTTAGATTTTTTTGGTCCAGTCAAACCTTTAAGTATAAATGGGAGAAAATACACCTTAGTAATCATAGATGATTACTCAAGGTTCACTTGGGTCATCTTTCTGTTAAAGAAGAAAGAGACTCTAGATAAACTCCCTAACTTTCTACACAAGATCACCAAATAGAAGGAGACAAGTATAACTTCTATAAGAACAGATCGAGGAACATAATTTCTCAACCAAAAGATTGAAGCATACTGGAATAAGATGGGTATCACTCATCAAACATCTGCTGCTCGAACTCCTCAACAGAATGGAGTTGTTGAAAGAAGAAACAGATCACTAAAAGAGGCAGCTCGTACAATGCTTAATGCAACCAATCTACCAAAGAAGTTATGGGCAGAAGCCATATACACAGCCTGCTATACTCAAAACAGATCATCCATCACACTCAGACATGGAAAGACACCATATGACATATGGAACAACAGAAAGCCTAAGATCTCTTACTTTCATACTTTTGGCTGTTTGTGTTACATACATAATAATGAGAAATCTCAATTAAAGACTTTTGATAGCAAGACTGATCCTGAAATATTCTTAGGATATTCTGATGTTAGTAAAGCATATCGAGTCTACAATAAGAACTCTCATGTTGTGGAGGTAACACCTCATGTTGTTTTTAATGAGTCCATTATTGAGTATAGGTCACAGGATGAAAAACAGACAGATAACCAGATGACTACTAGAAAATCGAATGAGATTCTGCAAGAAGACATCCTAATATGGAATTCAAAGGCAGATGATGAAGAAATTAGTACAGCTCCCATTGCTGAAGAGATCATACAGCAAGGGGGAACAACTCAACATGATCTGGATGAAAATAGATCACCAAGCATTGAAATAGTCATTGCAGAAAATGGTCAATCTGAAAGCCCAAATCCAGAAGAAAATAAAAATGAGAACCCATTTCAAACATCTTCTACATCACACCCTAAATTTGAGGAACCAACAGATCAACCTGATCCTGAGATATCAGATGAAGTGATGACCAGGAGAAGGAGATGGATACAAGATCATCCACCAGAACAGATCGTTGGGAACCCATCAGATCGTGTGAAAACTAGAAGAATGCATGGAGAAAGTGCCTTGCTGAGTTGTTATCTATCTCGCATAGAACCATCTAATGCTCATGAAGCACTACAAGATGCAGATTGGATAACCGCAATGCAAGAAGAACTCAATGAGTTCAAAATGAATGAAGTCTGGTATCTAGTGGACAGACCCAAACACCAAGGTGTCATAGGTGTAAAATGGGTGTTCAAAAATAAACGAGATGAGAATGGTGAAGTAGTCTGAAACAAAGCTAGATTAGTAGCTAATGGCTATAATCAACAAGAAAGCATTGATTTTGATGAAACATTTGCACCCGTAGCCAGATTAGAAGCAATAAGGCTATTTTTAGCATATGCTGCACATAAAAGGTTCAAGGTATACCAGATGGATGTCAAAAGTGTTTTCCTCAATGGTATACTTGAAGAAGAAGTATATGTGGAACAACCACCTGGATTTGAAGAAGCATATCCAAACCAGAAAGTATACAGACTGGCAAAAGCAGTCTATGATCTTAAACAAGCACCTAGAGCTTGGTATGAGACATTATCATCATTTCTACTAGACTCTGGATTTAGAAGAAGATCAGTTGACAAGACTCTATTCATTATTAAAGTCAAAGAAAATATCCTCCTTGTATAGATCTATGTAGATGATATCATATTTGGATCTCAATCCACCTATTTATGTGACAAATTTGCTGAACTTATGAAAAATAAGTATCAAATGTCCATGATGGGGGAGATGAGTTTCTTTCTAGGTTTGCAGGTCAAGCAGCAACCAGATGACATCTTTATTAATCAAACCAAATACATCAACGATCTGCTGACTAAATTTGGGCTTAAGGATAGTAATCCAGTGAAAATCCCAATGCAGACCAATGGGAAAATTGATCCTGTTTTGCATACCAGATGCAAACATGTGAACGTAAGAGATCATGTTGAAAGAAAACATGTACAGATTGAGAAAATACACACTGAAGTACAGAGGGTTGACATTCTCACTAAAGCATTACCAGAAAAAAGGTTCAAGATGCTTTGTGGTAAATTAGGACTGTTAAATCTGGAAGATAGGACCAGATTGACATAGTACAGATTGATAAGGTAACAGATCAAGTAAATTCCAACAGGGATTTAATACCATATCATCAAAAGACAAATTGATGAAGACCAGATTGACATAGACCAGATTAACAGAGAGCAGATCATGTAACATTCCAACTGGAAATTGACACCAGATCACTAAGTACATGTTAATGGTCAAACAGATTAATCAAATTCCAACCGGGAATTATTAAATAGAACATCATACAAGATTGATGTCCAAAGTTGAGAGTGGCATAAACAGATCGATGTTATTAACAACAGTTTGTTAAGTGAGAGATCGATTTGGACCAGATCACTTGATGCCACGTGGATATTAATTAAATCCTTTATTAAAATTTCCACTACTTGATTAAGGGGGAAAAGTCAACAACATACGGCGACCATATCAACCTAATCATAGTATATATCTCTAATTACTGACATATATATACCAAATCTTTTATTTTTGATAATTAGTACAGTGTTTGGGAAACGTGATCGAGGAGATATTTACCTATTCAAGAAAAAAGGAAGAAAAAGTGACGGTTACAAAATCAACGCGCCTTACTACAACCGTATGATCAAAGCGCGTGTATCAAACGCTGAAAAAGTGAAGAGAGTAGACCTTAAGTCTATTAACTCAAGAGGCGGGAAAAAGCTGAAAAAGGGAAGTTAATTGTTGGTCCCGAAAGAGCAAGGTTTGGTGTATGGGGGGGGGGAATACACCAAATGCAAACTTTTCAGTGTACTTGACTATTTCAATCAGAGAGATGTGAGCTTTCTGAATTACAGATTGCTCTAGATGATAGAACACTATGATTTTCTAATCAATTAAGTTCTATCCAGGTAAGATCTCTCACGTGAGATAAACAAAGCAGAAAGCAAGTGTGAACTTGATTTCAAACAATGTTTTGTGTGCGGAATAATGGTGGACTTAGTCGGTGCTCTTGTTAAGAAAACCTTTTGAAAACTTAATCGAGTATTTAGAGGTTGATTAAGAATGCAGATTTGAATGAGTATGATAGATGCAGAATAAAAACAACTGAATATAAAATGCAGAATTTAAATGGCACAGTTATTTTTACGTGGTTCGGGAAACCCCCTACGTCCACGGTCTAATCCAAACTGGATTAGATATCCACTACTAGGATATTCTTCTTATTTAACCTCGCTGAGAACGAGTCACAAGTTTCAATTACAAACCTTATTGAAACTTATGCACGAATAAGGGTCGTGTCCCTTTACAACTTACAGAAAACTACTGTAAACAGGCTATCTTCACGTTAATCCACTAGAAAACTACTAACTAGTAAAGATCTCCTTCTTCTCTCGATAAGACAGACTTGAATCGAGGTGTGATTGCGATCACGAACGGTTTGAAGCTTTCTGTCTGATTAGGAGATCGAATGCTTGAGAATATTTCTGTAGTATATCTCTTGCGTGTCACTTCAGACTTTTTAAACTTCAAACATATATGGGCTCTGATTTTGAAATTCTAGCCGTTTGTTGATTGACTTGATTTGATTTGTGGATTGTCAATCAATTATATCTCTTCTTTCCTTGTAAAGTTGTTGATTGAATCTTCTATGATTGGTAAGCAGATCATCTGTGATTGCTTTCCTTCTTCATGTCAATCAGAGATTCGATTTCCAAGTCTTCAATGGAAAGTTTTTAATGCTTCATCGACAGGTTTGGTTCTGCTCTTTCTGGTTTGCTTCTATCCTTCTGGTTGTGCCCTCTCTGGTCTAGTGTCTTTCTGGTTGAGTATTGATTTAGACATTTTCTGGTTGAGGTACTTTCTGGTAGAGCATACGTTAACCTACTCTCTGGTTGAAGTATTTTCTGGTAGAAGTACTTTCTGGTAGAGTTTGCTTTCTGGTAGAAGTACTTTCTGGTAGAGTTGCTTTCTGGTAGAAGCATCTTCCATCTTTCTGGCTGAAGCTTTTTGGTTCAACTTTCTGTTAAAGTTGACTGGCTTCATTTTCTGATTGAGACTCTCTGGTTTAGCATTCAGTCTTTGAGACTTGCTGGTTTTGAGATTCTCTGGTTTAGCCTTCTGTCAAAGGCTTGCTGGTTCAGCTTTCTGTTAAAGACTTGCTTGGTTCAGCTTTCT